>OY757192.1:7929024-8394024 GCA_963583895.1 Melanophora roralis
CACGTCTTTGTTTGTACACAGTGGATCAAACAAACTTTTGATTAAACTTGTTGGAAATAGTTTTTCGAAAAAGTTGTTCGAAACATAACTATTCCAGAAAAAAGTGGGTATAAGGATATATCGGCAATAGCTTCTTCTATCGATCCCTGTTTTCAGATTTCTGGCACATGTCTTTGTTTGTACACAGTGGATCAAACAAACTTGTGATTAAACTTGTTGGAAATAGTTTTTCTAAAAAGTTGTTTGAAACATAACTACTAACATAACCCTGTTTTCAGATATCTGGCACATGTCTTTGTTTGCACCCAGGGAAACAAAATACTACATTGAAATAGGATGTAACAAAAATTATTCATATGTTTAAATTCTATCCTAATTTAGTTAATTCAATATCAAATTTATATTCTAATTTTATTTAAAATTATTTTTTTATAAAATTTTAAGTAATAATAAAAAAATTATGTAAAATCTGCATATGCATTAAAAAGTTTGTTAATGTGCTAAAAAAAAGTTTGTTAAAAGCAAAAATTTTCTCCCATGAAAATTTTTGATGCTGCCACATTAAAAATACACACTTTGCTAAGTAAAAGCGTGTGTATAAGCTTGGCAGCATCAATTTAACTGATTTTTTTGCGCCATTTTTAACCCTTTCGGTACATCTTTTTTGATTTTGAATTAAAAAATTCAATTTTTTTATTATCTGGCCTATATTATTTTTAATAATTTTCGGTTTTTTTTCTTTTTTCAAAAAATTTATCCCAAAGTGGTTTTTAGGAATGATGCCACATGGCATCATTTGTAATCAACGGTGAAAAAAACATTATTTTTGGTGGCATAGTAGGATATATTTACATTATGTTTTACTTATTAAATTTATTTTAAATATCACAAACTTAAAAAAATTATTAACACAAAGATATGTACAAAAAATAATATAAATAAAAAAATTAAGTTCATTCATAAGTATGTATATAAAAAGTTAAAAATTAATTCCAATTTGCATGGTAAAGTTTAAAGCAGTTTCGGGAGGCATTTGGAATGCACAAATGGATATTGCACTTAATACATTTGTATCTTGAATATGATGAGCAATTTTTTGCCTTGCATCTTACTTTCCCTGGTGTGTACTCCGGCCAATGATTTATACTACCATACCTAATAGAGACAGGTGGAGACACTTCGCACTTCATTTTGAATGTAGTTGAACTACTTCTCTCCGAAGTTGAAGGACTGTTTTCATGTGGTGACTTCGTTGGACAGCCACGTTTACGCCAATTGCTTTTTTGGGCTGCAAAAGATAGAAGTGCATCTGGTAGATCATTCCGAAATTCTAATAGGTCTATGTAATCTTTTTTTTTGAGCTTATTGGTTTCGCAATCATTTTTGTTCTCCAGCATATGACCATATCAATAAAGTGGTCAAAAATTTTCAAAGTCCATTTTCTGGACCTAATTGAAATACGATAAAGGGAAAGCAGAAAATCCATTTTATCAACACCGCCCATGTTTTGGTTGTACATGGAAACCAGATTTAGTTGTTCAATTTCAGTTACCTTTTCTTCTGCCTTTTTTTCTGTTACAATACCGCCGTAAAGCCATCTTACTACGATAAAATTGTCGGTTCGTTCAACGCGATAGTCAAAGCTACCTCGCCCAGTTTTTTTAGGTCCTTTTCAGGTTGAAGCGGATTTTTTCCTATTCTATTTGTTCTGATGTTTCCTGTTGCCCATACCCCACGTTCTTTCAAATAGCGCACTAAAGCAAATGTTCTGAAAAAATTATCAAAAAAAATTTTTAAGTTTTTGTATACGGGAGCTGTTTTTGTCAAATAAATGACAATATCGGAACAGAACCCAAATTTTTTTTCCCCAATAATGGTGTTCTTTCCTTGATAAATTTCTAAATCATAGATTATTCCTTTTCAGCTGCAAAGGCAAAATATTTTCACGCCCCATTTAATCGGTTTTTTGGGCATATATTATCTAAGGGCGAATTTTTTCTTTAAAAGGTACCGTCATTTCGTCCACACAGAGATGTTCATCTTTTGGTAAGGAGTACAGCTTCTTGTAGAAAACATCCAATAGAGGCCAAACCCTGTAAAGCTTATCATTTTTATTTAAACTTGAAGTGAATTTCAAACTATTACGCAGAGAATGAAATCGGCTCCTTGACATACAGTGACGAAAAGAAGAAATCTCTGTTGCTTTCGACCAGTACATTTTTAGATGAGGATAATTAATTGAACCGATCATTATTTCGGGAGCAATAAATTGAATTAACTCTTCACTGGAAATATTTATAGGTGTCGCCGTGTTCATGAGCGACGCTTGATTTGTTGATGTGACGATTTCAGTAAGAAGTTCCTGCGTAAAATTCTCCAAAAAATATTGCATAGGAGTCTTTATACTACTTTTGGGTAAATGTTGCTCGAAGTGCGCATCTGGGGTGGACCAATTTACCTTTTTCCATTTATAACTGTCAAGCTTCTTTGATGGTTTAAACGCTACTTCCTCATCTACGAACTCATCTTGTATATAATTATCGCTAATATCTTCTAAATTAATATCAACCGGATTCTGTTGAGATAGCTCTTCCATAACAAAAGAGTTATTTTTCTCCAAGGCTTCCAGGTCGTCTAATATGTCGGAATTATCAGAGTCCTCGTTATCAGAAATATCCGACTCATCAAAATTATTTGAAATCTTTTCAATTTCACAGTCCTTAATTTTGTTTGGCATATTTACTTCTTTACTGTGTGACAAAAAGCACTCAAAGGAGTTGATCTTATTTATCGAACGTAAAAAGTCGTTAGATTTTGTTATACACTTTAGCTCCTTTGAGTAACTTTTGATGCCATTTGGCGTCATACGAATTTAAAAAAATCCTACGGCTATATTGAGGCTTTTAAAAATTTTACAGTTAATATTATTTATAAATGAAGTCTTTTTGCATACTTCTGCAAATAAATTTCATGGTTTTTTTTTAAATTTTTCAAAATATAATGTTTAACAATTCACGTTTTTCAACCTAAAGACTCAATTATTTAGAGGTGTTTCAAAATAGTGGTATTTTATTTCATAGTAACGAAAATACATAAAAATTTTGTCAAGATAATGTTTTATAAAGTTCAGAGCGCAATACTTCATCAAAAAAAATAATTTTTGTCGGAATTAACCAAAATTACAGGTCTTTAAAAACCCATGATGCCATATGGCATCAAAATACCGAAAGGGTTAAATTGAGAGATTATCTAATGCGTATTCCGAAAAATTTACCGAACCGAAAAGTTTGCCAAAAATCCGAAAAATTTACCGAACCAAAAAGTTTGTTATCTTCTTGCACGTACTTTTTTCATCCATGTTGTATGCTTTTAATGTCAAAAGCATGTTTTGAATTGTCGTTTTTGTTGTAGAAATAACCTCACCTGATAAAAACAACCTTTTACTGTATACATTGTGGTTTTTATTCAACTTCGTTCACTAGTGATGACACCAAAATAATCGATAAATGATAAGTGAAACCAAATGATTTAGGAACATATTTTAAAGATGACGAAAAAAGTTGACACACAAACTTGTATAATTCATATAGAAAGATGATAACATTTTTGCAAATTGATGAAAGACGTGAGTAAGTGTAAAAAGGCTATTACCTGCGATGTTACTCCTAGTATGTTAAACTTTGCAAAATGTAAAGTAACATTTTTGTGCTTCATGTTTACATTTGGTCATAGCTAACAAACATAGATGCCATATTTGAAGATTTATCGTCATTTTGACGATTTTCGGCAAAAAAACAATGGGTTTTGACGGTTTTTATAAGGGTTTTCGACTTTAGCCAGAACATAAAAACTTCATTATAGATACATAAGTATAACTTTAAAATTTCATATATCACGAATAAGTGTTTCCCAAGAATATGTTTGTGAATTTTCTGTAAATTTTTTGCTACTTTAATCACAAGATGCTATTATATTATATAAATCTCGAAACATTTGTATTAAATGAAAGGTTTTTAAAGACCATTCAGCCTTAGTTATCTACAGCACAACACGCATAAAACATACTGTATGTATATCTAATGTGTTCGGCTTAGAAGAAAAAAAAAACAAAAATAAGATTCTTCCGCTTTGAAAACCCATTTTTAGCCTTTCCATATTAGCCATTGCATGTTTGTTTAAATATTTTTTTTTTTTTTTTTTTTTTTTCATGTATTTTATTATTGAATCTTCGCTTAAGCGAACTAACAATAAGTATTCAAATCTTAAAACTAAGTAATTAATACTAGTCCAGTCAGTACCAGACTAAAATTTAAGTTCTCACAATAAAATTATCTTATTTCAAAGGATTCATCTAAGAGCAATAGTGTCCCTTCTTTTTAGGCGGGTGTGCCCACTATGTTGCAGGATGCTTCGAGCAAGCGGATTTGGATGTGATTCCAGCTTATTTAAATACTTGTCCACATATTTCAGGATTTCGCATTTTACAAGTGGAACTTCAAGATCCTTGTGGATGTTGCTGTTTTTTATATACCAAGGAGCACCAGTTATCATTCTTAGAATTTTGTTTTGACGGCGTTGAATCTTTTCTATATTGGAGGCGGAAGCAGTGCCCCATAGTTGTATCCCGTAGCACCAAATTGGTTTTAAAATCGAGTTGTAGAGTAGAAGCTTACAATCAAGATGTAGCACAGAGTTTCTACCAATTAGCCAGTGGATTTGAGCAGCTTTAAGTTTCATTTGAGTCAGCTTTGCATCTATATGAGGCTTCCATGTAAGGCGGCGATCTAGGTGAATACCAAGATATTTTGTCTCAGATCGTTGAGGCACATTATGGTTGTTGATAGTGATTGGAGGGCACGTTTCTTTGCGTAAGGTAAAAGTTACGTGAGTGCATTTTTGTTCATTTATCTTAATTCCCCATAACTTTGCCCATTTCTCAACTTGGGTTACGTGTTGCTGCAGTTGGTTCGAAGCCTCTTTAGGGTCTTTATGAGTACTGAGAAAAGCGGTATCGTCAGCAAATGTAGACGTGTGCGTAAAACTGTTTGTTGGCATATCTGCCGTGTAAAGCAAGTACAAAATTGGGCCTAGTATACTTCCTTGAGGGACACCAGCCTCTATTGGTTGGGAACAACTTATTTGGTTTCCCTCTTTGATCATAAATTGTCGGCCTGTTATGTATTTTTCTAAAAGATTGAAAATATTATCTGGAAGGTTGAGCTTTAGTTTGTTTAAAAGGCCTTCATGCCATACTTTTTCGAAAGCTTGTGAGACATCGATAAAAAGCCCGGAGCAGTACTTCTTTTCCTCAAAGGCTTTTCTTATAACCTGTACCAACCTGTGAGTTTGTTCGATGGTACTATGTTGACTTCTAAAGCCGAATTGGTGATTTGGAATGCAGTTGTTGTCATTCAGGATCGGATTTAGCTTGTTTTTTAACAGTTTTTCGAACAATTTTGACATTGTGGGTAACAAACTTATGGGCCTATAAGATTCTACCTTCGAGGGATCTTTGCCAGGCTTAGGAATCATCTTTACTAAGGCAACTTTCCATATAGGCGGAAAATGTTCAAGCCGAATTATCGCGTTAAAAGTAAAAAGAATGATTCTTTTAGCAGTAAGAGGCAGCTCTATGAGCATTTTGTTGCTTATTTTATCTACGCCAGGAGCTTTTTTACCATTTAGGTTAGCGATAGCCTCTACAACATCTGCAAATCGGAAACGTATTTCTAAAGGACGTCTGGCAACAACAGGCGGTAATTCCCTCACGTCAGTGCATGTATTGGGAGTGAATACATTTTTGAAGTGATTTGCGAACAGATCGCATTTTTCTTCGTCATTTCTAGCCCAGGATCCTCTCATATTGCGCAGTGGTGGTTTTGCGATAACAGGTCTTTTAAGACGTCTGGCTGATCGCCATAAGGAATAATTTGTCTGAGGAGTCGCGTCTAGACCTTCCAGGTACTCTTTCAGTGATGCCATTCTGTGAGCCTCCAACAAGCTTTTTAGTTGGGTTGTACATTCTTTCAGCCTAGTTTTAAGTTGGGGCGATCTATGTTTTTGCCATTCCCTGCGGGCTCTTCTTTTTTCAGATACAAGCTTTTCCACATCGTCAGAGAAAATTTTGTTGTACCTAGCCTGGCGGTAGGTAGAAGACGCATGTTCAACGGCTTTTTTAATGTTTTCATTTAGGACGCTCAGACAATCATCTATGTCTCCAGGAGTTTTTAGCGGTTGGTTTTCCGCGCAGTGGGTACTAATATATTTTTTATATTTCAACCAATTTATTCTTTTTGATAAGAAAAACTCACTAGTTGCCATTTGGTGAGGACTGCAAATAGTTATTATTGTGGGTGAGTGGTCAGAAGATAAATCCAAGGAGGCTTGAGCCTCAATGAGCTCCGAGGATATACCTTTTGCTACGCCAAAATCAATTACGTCTGGAATTTTATTGTGGTCTGTTGGCCAGTAGGTTGGTTGTCCAGTTGAAATAACATAAAGTCCCATTTCAGACACGGCATCATACAAGACACGACCTCTGGGACTAATTAGTCGGGAGCCCCAGTACGTGTGCTTGGCGTTATAGTCTCCAGCAGCTATGAAGCGGGGACCTAGAGATTTGTAAAAACTGTTGTACTGATCCTTCGTTATGGAGAATCTCGGTGGACAATAAACTGATGAAATAAGTAAGTTATTGAAAAACTCATTAATGCAGACGTTTGTTGCTTGCATATAACATTCAGATAGGCCACCCAACCATTGGTGCTTAATTCTTGATTTGATTAATATAGCAGAGCCCCCACAGGATCTATCCCTGGGATCTTTTGAGTCATAAAAATTGTATCCACTAATTTTAAAAGTGCTCCTAGATGTCATATGAGTCTCGGAAATCAACATGACGTCAATTTTATGGTGTATTAAAAAATATTCGAGCTCGTTTTTGTGTTGGCGGATGCCGTTTGCGTTCCAGAAACAAACCCTGAGGCAGTTCATGGTCTTTTAAGCATGGCCTGCAGAAGAGCAGACTGCATTTTCTGCATCTCCTGCATCATGCCGGCCATTTGCGCCATTATCTGCGTAAATTGTTTGACCATATTGTCAATTACGGCTTCCAGGCGGCTAAAATTAGGCCCGGTTGGTTCGTTAGTTGGCACTTGCTGTTGTGTGGTTGGTTGGTTTGGTACTTGTTGTTGTGTGGTTGGTTGGTTTGGCCTTTGTGCATTGGACTGGTTTGACTTTAGTGCGTTGGCGTAAGAAATTTGACTTGTAGTTGGCTGTGCTAACTGGGGAATGTTTGTTGTTGGTATATTTAACGGCTGGGAAGGGTCAGGAACTACCTTCGGCTTAGATGAGCGCCTAACTAAATAAAAGACAGGACAACCTCTGTAGTTGGCAGTGTGGTTTCCACCGCAATTGCTGCACTTCTTCACCCTAGGGTCATCTTTTGGTTTGTCGCACTTGGTTGTAACATGCAGATCCCCACATACAACACAAACAGAAGGCAACTTACAGTAAGTTTTTGTGTGGCCATATTCCTGACAATTCAAGCACTGTACAGGTCCAGATCGCTTATGCGGGACTTCCACTGTAAAATGTATATAAAATATGTTTTTGATTAGAATACTGTATATTATAACAAGGATTAGAAATAGGATCCTTAAAAAATGATTTCTGTTAAAAAGAATTTTTGTGTTTCAATTAAAAATGTTTTAAACATAAAAATTTTTTTTACTAAACCTTAAAATCTGTAAAAAACTTCTTAAATATTTGGGTTTTTTCATTTTTAATTTTGTTTTGCATTGAATAAAATGTAATTTTCTTTGTTACTACTTTTGAAACTATCTGTAAGCACTTTGTTTTTCTCCGTTTTTTATTATTATTAAGTAAAATAGTAATTAAAAACATATTGGGCCAAAATTATCTGGCAACTATGCTAAGAAATCATTTTTTGTTCTGTAAAAGAAGTAAAGCGCTTATTTTTTTTATGTGTGTTTGTAAAAGTGCTGTTAAAACCCTATCGGACTTTCAGTTAACTTTAAACTAACTTTAAGCTAACTATTTTGCAACTAGTACTGACTGATGCTTGGATTACTTCTCAATGTAAACAACTAACTATTTTAACATTGCCATATCCTAGGAGGTAGTCAATTGTCCAATTATTCATTACTTGTCAACTAACTTCAAGTTAACTTTTGAAACGTTAATTTTCAGTTACCTCCTTGTAGCTAGCTTAATCCCAACTGATTTTCGGTTAGTTATAAGTAGGTTTTTTAAAATTGATTAGAAGTTAGAAAGATTATGGTCAACTACAATTTAATTTTTTACATGTTAGCTTAAATCTTACTTTTGTAGCTAGCTGCAAACTAAATATAAGTCAGTTGACGGCCACATTAATCTTTTAAAATAAAATAATATTTTAATCAAGATTTTTAATATGCTTTGTCGTGATTTTTGCAAAATAAAAATTTATTTAAAAATTCTCTTTTCTGCACAACATACATATTTAACAAAAATATAAATTTTTTTTAAAAAAAAAAATATTAAAATTCACTTCTATGTTCGAAATTACATAACTTATATTTGCATGTGTACATAGATTGTGGTATATTCATAAAAAAAAAATTTAAATTTTAGTGAAATTGTTTAAAATGAATTTTCGAACAAAATCAGTATTTAAAGTCTATTTTAAATTTAAAAATGGAATATGCCACATTTGATTTTAATATATGTACATATAAATATAAAAAGGGATATATTATTAATTATATTTTCTTAAAGTAAATATTTATATGTATGTATGTACATATTTTTGAGAAAATTTAAGAAACTTGTTTTCAAAAAATTATATTTAAATTTACTATTATGTACATGACTACATAAGCATAAAAAAAATTAAACTATTAACATTATTATTTTTAATTTTCATACATACATAAACTATATTTGTCTTTTTTTGTTATACTATATATTAGGGACTGGTAAATCGACTTCGATTATAGTCGAAAATCGATTTTGTACCTAAAAAAATCGATTTTTTGTAATCGACCTTTTGTCAAAAATTTTATACTGAAATCGATTATTGAGCTCAAAAAGTCGATTATATATCAAAATATTTCCAGTTCTTATCATTTTAAGCGTTTTTTTTAAAGGAATTTAATTAAAGTTAACAGCACTAAGTTAGAATGTGTCAAAACAAATCGTTTTATTTACACCACCTGATATAAATGCATCTTGGCGTCTGTTTTTAAGTTTTTATTATTTGGCGGTGAAAAGTTGTTTAAAAAATATTGAAAATGCCTCCTAGTCAAGTTTGGCAATATTTTAAAAAAACCGAAAGAGGAAAGAAAGTACAGTGCTTAATTTGTAAAAAATTATTAGTGTTTTGTGGAAGCACTTCTTCCCTAGCAATACATTTGGAAAAATGTCATAAAATTGTGACGCCAAAGCGAATGTCCAAAAAGGATTCTTACTCCGAACCAGATATTTTAGAGATAGATGAAGATGACAGCTGTGCGGCTCAGGTAAATATATACTTATATACAACACTCTCTTTTAATTCTTATATATATACTTAAAGCCAAGCGGTAGTCAGGAAACTATTAGTGTGGAAACTAACAGTCC
Source organism: Melanophora roralis (assembly GCA_963583895.1). Lineage (NCBI taxonomy): Eukaryota > Metazoa > Arthropoda > Insecta > Diptera > Rhinophoridae > Melanophora > Melanophora roralis. The sequence goes on from OY757192.1 coordinate 7,938,646, forward strand.
CATTATCAAGGCATTTCAAAATGCTGCAACCTTTACTCGTAAGTGATACAATGTTTGTTGTACATATATTTACAAAAAATCGACTTACATCATTTTTTTTCAGGAGAAGGAGAAAAAACATATAAAATAAATGATGCATTATTATACATGATCGCTGTTGATAATTTGTCACTCTGCACACCGAAAAAGAGATTTTCAAAAGTTTGTTAAAACTCTTCAGCCATTATATAAGGCTCCTGCTCTTAAAACGCGAAAAAAACTGTTTGACACCAAATATTCTCAGTTAAAGTCCAAAATGTATCATAGACTGCAAACTGCTAAAAATATAACCATTACAACTGATCTCTGGACAGAACCTATGAACGTGAAATGCTTTTTGGGGTTAACTGCCCACTACATACATGGTAGGTTTAAAAAAACATATAAGGTCTTTAATTGACTTTTCCCTTTTTAAGATACCAAAATCAATTCGGTGGATATTGGGGCTAACCAAATTTTAGAACGGAAGACTGTAACAAACTTAAAAACAGCGTTATTGGAAATTTGCAATTCATGGCAAATAAATGACAATAACATATTCGCAATCGTAACTGACAATGGCCCAAATATAGTTGGAGCAAGCAAGGGAGCATTCGGTGCAGAAAAGCACCTCCCGTGTTTTGCCCATACACTTAATCTTGCTGTCACCAAATCTATAGATTTTTATAATATTAACCCTGGTGCAGAGCTGCAAGTTAACTAAGACTCTGATCAGGATGATATAGGAGACGAAACTGAAGCTTCCGAACTAAAAACTATTATTAAAAAACTAAAAAAAATAGTAGCGTTTTTCAAAAGGTCTGAATCAGCTTGTACTGCCCTTAACGATATGCAGAAAAGTGAAAGCAATTGTAATCAAGCTAAAAAACTCATTCAAGAAGTACGAACTAGATGGAATTCTCTATACGAAATGATAACAAGGTACTTAGAAATCCACGAATATGTGAGCCGTGCTTTAAGAAAAATTTCTTCCGACAAATCATCAAAAGCCAGACCACCGAATGATTTAAGTATGGAAGAAGTAGCAAGCTTGTTGGAGGTTCAAAAACTTCTTAAACCATTTTTTTTAGTAACCCAAGAGCTATGTTCACAAAAAAATGTAACAATCAGCAAAATAATTCCGTTGTTAAAAATGCTAAATACAGTAAGTATTGATGAAGTGGTTGATGTTAAATATTTCTATACCCCTCACATACTAACGGAGGTATGTATCCGCTTGTTAATTTATTTGTAATTTATACAAAATTCTTTTGCGACTTATAAAGTTTATACATTTGGATCCTTATAGATAGGGAAGTCGTCCGTCTGTATGTTTGTTGAAATAAAGTTTCCGGAGCGAAATAAAGTCGCACAGAAAGCGTTTTCGTATTAAACTATCAGATATATCCTTAAGGCAATGCACTATATTTAGAAAATTTCTAAAGCTATCGGCTTAAAAATTGCTACAATAAATTTTAGTACAACGTGTACATCAAAAAAAAAAAAAATAATTGGCGTGGGGAGCGGATAATAACTTTTGACAAAATAATTTAATTGTTATATTGACAGTTTGAAAATAACCTAGCTTGATCAAGTACCTATCTACGCAAGAAGACTAATGTAAACGTTATATAAGGTTTGGAAGAGCCGAATATAGCTCTTTTTTCTCTTTTTTTATTTAATTGTAGAACATTGAAAATTTTCTTCCCATTGATGCTGCCGCTTTTGAACTAAGACGAAAACTAATTTTTCAAATGAACGAAAAATTTAAAAATATTGAAAAAAACTCAATGTTATGCACTGCCACTATTTTGGACCCACGTTTTAAAAAAATTCACTTCAGCAGCGATGAAATAGTAGCGAACATAGTAATAAAAATAGGTAAATATTGCAAAATATTAGAAAATTTTTTGTTAAATTAAAATTTTACAGCTTCACGCGTTAAAAACAAATTGAACGCCACAACAGAAACTGAAAGTAGTAGCATCATAACACGAACTTGCAATGGAGACAGTCTATGGGAAATTCATGACACCATAGTTGAATCACAAAAATCAGAAGCTGACCAGGATACTGCCGATGGTGTACCCGTTGAATTGCGGCAGTATTTAAATAGGCCGGTTTGTGATCGAACCCTTTGTCCTATAGAAGTATGGGAAAGCTATAAAACAATCTATCCAAATCTATACGACATAGCAAGAGAGTATCTGGGCATTCTTGCAACCTCTGTGCCTTGCGAACGTCTGTTTTCAAAGGCTGGATTGATTATTACTCAGCAGAGAAACAGACTTAGCTCCCAACAATTAAACCAACAGCTTTTCTTACAAAATATAAGTGAAGAAGATTGGTTTGCGGACTAAATGTACACATAAACGTACATTTATATATACATATATTTACGACAAAAATATGATTTTTTTAAAATATTAAAGTTCGTTTTAAAAAGTTTTTTATATGTTCTCTGAATTAAAGACTTATTTGATTTTATACGTACAAAGTGCTTATAGATATTTAAGTAAAAATAGTTTAACTATTTTAAAATATAAGTACATACCTATGTGACCTGAACTCTGTAGTTATTTTTTTAAAAATTATAAAATAAATTTGTTTCTCTTAAAAAAATACTGCATTTAAGTATTTAAGAGTAATTGCGATCTTTTTATTTTTTATATTGCATTAAAAAAAAACGACTTTGAATTTTAATCGATTTTGAGCTTCGATTAATCGACTTTGAAAATCGAGATTAAAATAGTTGATCGTAAAATCGAAAATCGATTTTCGGCTTTGCTTACCATTCCCTACTATATATATAAACGTCTTTGGACAAATTAAATAAACTCTTTTCAAAAACACTTAAATAAAAAATATTCGATTAAATTAAAGTTGTTACAATTAATTTTTTAATTTCGTGTTTTTATTTTTTTAAGCTTTCCCCAAGTCCTTTTCAACATGTTGAAGGCCAAGTGATCGACAGGCATCTGTTAAGAATATACATTTGAACAAATTTGCTGTTTAGGAGTAGGAACATATGTTTATAAATGTATATATGTGAATAAAAGTTACCTGCCAAGACGTTAAAGAAACTCGTAGTCTTTTAACCTAATTTTACCATGAATTCCATTCAAATTTATTTCCATACACAAATTCATTGGGATTATTTCTGTTGAAAGTTTTGAATAGGTGTCCCTTTAGTAGTGTTTTTACCTGCAGAAAGATAAATAAATTTGTAGATATGAACACATTTGGGTATTTGTTCAGAAAACTTACATAATCTTCATGATTGTTTTCACTATGTTGGTGCTCTTTAAAGTAATCGCGGGAAGGCCTGTTTTTAATATACCAACAACGAGTTTTGTTTTTAATGTTTTTTTTCTTACACAATGTTTATTAGAAAAGCTAATAATATTCATCAATTTTAGTACTATCTTCATTGGTACAGGGTACCTCTACAGATGGGTGTATGCCTTCTGAATCTGGTATATTCGATAATAGTAGCTTCTTGGAATACAAACTTCTTTCATTTTTTAAAAGCCTCCTCAAATTCCTTTTACTAAAGCTCTCTTGCTTGCTTATAAATTAAAATTACTCTTGTAAATAAATAAAGCAATCACAAACAACATATTTTTTTATAATTTTTTATTAAAAATTTAAATTAACCACACTTTAAAACTTTTAAATAAAAAAATTTTTATATTTTACAAAATACTTTGGTATCACGCGCAAGAATGTGTACAAATCAAAAGTCTAAGTTGTTAAGTCGACGGCGTCAGCATCTAGGCCGCTAACTGCACGAAGATGAATGAAGCCGATATTTATTTAGAGCTTGTTTTAAATAGATAAGAAAAACAATTAAGAGCGCTATATTCGGCTGTGCCGAATCTTATATACCCTTCACATTGGTCTTTAAATATACCCAGTCGATTAATTTTGTATTGCAAACAATATAATAAAAAACCTTGTGCGAGTTTTAAAGTTCATAAAAAAAATAACAAAATTTTAACGTTCGTATGAAAAATAGAAATAGATGAAAAAGACTTGAGGTCGAGAGTTTTAAAAGTTTTCGACATTATTCATATTTAAAGGTTAATAAAACTTGTTAAATGTTCTAGTCCCCCTGCTCTTCTCCAACTTTTTCTCCAAAATGTATGAATTATTTGATTATTACTTTTTGTAGAATATTCGAAGTCGATAGCTGTAATAGTTTTCCAGAAGTAGCGTATCAAAAATTTTATAAAAATTGTTAATTTGTATGAGAGCTACCCCTTCTTCACCCCCCATCTGAAAATTTTTTTCTTCAGAGCGTAGCCCTTGATGTCCAATCACTTTTTGTAGAACATTTGATTTCGATATCTGTTACAGTTTACGAGTTATAGCGTATCGTTTGGAAATTTCATACAAATCGTTAATTTGTATGGGAGCTACCCCTTTTTTTGCCCCCACTCAATAAAATTTTTCTTCAAAGCGTAGGCATTCTTTCCCAATTACTTTTTGTGGAACATTTAATTTCGATATCTTTTATAGTTTCCGAGATATAGCGTATCGAATATTTTTTGATAATTGTCGATTTGTATGGGAGCTGCCCCTTTTTTTGCCCCTACTCAAAAAATTTTTTCTTAAGAGCGTAGGCCTTCTTGGCCAATTACTTTTTGTATAACATTTCATTTCGATATCTTTTATAGTTTTCAAGATATAGCGTATCGAATATTTTATAATAATTGTCGATTTGTATGGGAGCTACCCCTTTTTTTGCCCCTACTCAAAAAAATGTTTCTCTAAAGCGTAGGCCTAATTGCCCAATTACTCTTTGCAGAACATTTGATTTCGATATCTGTTATAGTTTCCGAGATAAAGCGTATCGAATATTTTATAATAATTGTCGATTTGTATGGGAGCTACCCCTTTTTTTGCCCCCACTCAAAAAATTTTTCATTTATAGCGTAGGCCTTCTTGCCCAATTACTTTTTGTTGAACATTTCATTTCGATATCTGTTATAGTTTCCAAGATATAGCGTATCGAATATTTCATAAAAATTTTTAATTTGTATGGGAGCTACTCCTTTTTTTGCCCCCACTCAAAAAAATTTTTTTTTAAAAAGTAGATCTTTGCGTACAATCACTTTTTGTAGAACATTTTAAGTCGATATCTGTTATAGTTTCCGAGATATAGCGTATCGAATATTTTATAACAATTGTCGATTTGTATGGGAGCTACCCCTTTTTTTGCTCCCCCTCAAAAATTTTTTTTTTAAAGTGTAGATCTTTGCGCACAATCACTTTTTGTAGAACATTTTAAGTCGATATCTGTTATAGTTTCCGAGATATAGCGTATCGAATATTTTATAACAATTGTCGATTTGTATGGGAGCTACCCCTTTTTTTGCCCCCATTCAAAAAATTTTTTCTTTAAAGCGTAGGCATTCTTACCTAATTACTTTTTGTAGAATATTTCATTTCGATATCTTTTATAGTTTCCGAGATATAGCGTATCGAATATTTTATAACAATTGTCGATTTGTTTGGGAGCTACCCCTTTTTTTGCCCCCACTCAAAAAATTGTTTCTTTATAGCGTAGGCCTTCTTGCCCAATTACTTTTTGTAGGACATTTCATTTCGATATCTGTTATAGTTTCCGAGATATAGCGTATCGAATATTTTATAACAATTGTCGATTTGTTTGGGAGCTACCCCTTTTTTTGGCCCCACTCAAAAAATTGTTTCCTTATAGCGTAGGCCTTCTTGCCCAACTACTTTTTGTAGAAGATTTCATTTCGAAATCTTTTATAGTTTCCGAGATATAGCGTATCAAATATTTTATAACAATTGTCGATTTGTATGGGAGCTACCCCTTTTATTGCCCCCACTCAAAAAATTTGTTCTGTAAAATGTAGATCTTTGCGTACAATTAATTTTTGTAGAACATTTTAAGTCGATAGCTGTTATAGTTTACGAGATATAGCGCATAAAATATTTCACCACATTTGTGCAATTGTAGGAAAAATACACCTTCCCCTGGTCCTATCTGAAAAAAATTTTTCCAATATTTAGGTTCCTTCCTTAGGAGTATCCGTGCCAAGTTTTGTGGCAAGAGTGACTATACTTACTGAGATATATAGGGATATATGCACCGATTTTGTCCTAAAACAAATGGGTTACTCTGGGTTTTCGCTTATATCTCGGTCAATAGTAAACCGATTTTGCTGATTTTAAATAGCGATTGTTAGCGGGATATTTCTGATCGTTTGACACCATTAACTGGTCTGTATCTTTTTATTTGACTCCGGAAACTTGATTTCAACAGACGGACAGACAGACAGACAGACAGACGGACAGACGGACAACGCTAAATCGGCTTCCCTATCTATAAGGATCCAGAATATATATACTTTATGGGGTCGCAAATGAATAATAAAGAAATTACAAACGGAATGACAAAGTGATATATACCCTATCACTATGTGAAGGGTATAATTAAATACGTATGTATATATTAACATTACAAACACATTTAATATAAAATGTGCTTCATTGCGTGATATTAGCAAATATTTTTAACTATATTTGAATATTAAAATTAAAATGTCGCAGTATTAAAAAAAAATATGTTAATACGCCTTTGTGAACGACTCACTTTTAGGATAAACAAAAATATTTAAATAATATGTATGAAGTTTGACTATGTCCCGGTAATAAAAGAAAACATTTTAAACGTAAAACTTCATAAATAAAAGTAACAGAGGCTGAAAATATCTTCTTCTACATCATGTTTAGTTTTTTAAACAGTGAATTAAAATGATTTTGTTAAAACATAACAAAACATAAAACAAATATAAAAATTAAAAAAAAAAATTATATTTTAGTGCGTATTGATAAAGGTACCTTCAGACTATAATACTAAGTAATAACACATGTCAAAAACTAAAATAAAGTGAGAAAGTATAATAGTGTGAAGGCAATATGTTATAAAATGTCAAAAAATACGTAAAGAAATTTGGCAGTAGAATGGCTATCTTCATTTTTAGAAATTTTTCTAAACGATTATACTTCGCATTTTATTTGAGTTGCATACACACAGAAGAACATAAAGAAAATCAGGCATGGACAACTGAAATAAAACAAAAGTATTGTGATTTACAAATGTCTAAAATTAAAATATTTTGCTAAAATTGTTCATTTTAACTTTTTACTGGCACAATTTGTAACCGTAAATGAAATTATTTAATTTAAACCTATAAAAAATAAAATATGTACGCAGTTTTTAGAACAAGTGTTATTTTCGTTTATTTATTACTGCAATATTTGTACCTACAAAATAGTTTAGAAATTAATGTTTTTTCATTTAAAATTACTACATTTATAATAAAAACAAAAGATATATTCACTATAAAATTATCAATCTAATAATTAACTTATTTTATTCACAAAACTAAATTTAAACTTTTCAAACTATATTTGAATATTAAAATTAAAATGTCGCAGTATTAAAAAAATATGTTAATACGCCTTTGTGAACGACTCTAATATTTTTTTTCATTTACAGACATTTTAACCTATTTTTGTAAAAAATTTTTTAGTGGTCAATTTACGAAAACACTTTTAGGATAAACAAAAATATTTAAATAATATGTATGAAGTTTGACTATGTCCCGGTAAAAAAAAAAACCATTTTAAACGTAAAACTTCATAAATAAAAGTAACAGAGGCTGAAAATATCTTCTTCTACATCATGTTTAGTTTGTTAAACAGTGAATTAAAATGATTTTGTTAAAACATAACAAAACATAAAACAAACATAAAAATTAAAAAAAAAATATATATTTTAGTGCGTATTGATAAAGGTACCTTTAGACTATAATACTGAGTAATAACACATGTCAAAAACTAAAATAAAGTGAGAAAGTATAATAGTGTGAAGGCAATATGTTATAAAATGTCAAAAAATACGTAAAGAAATTTGGCAGTAGAATGGCTATCTTCATTTTTAGAAATTTTTCTAAACGATTATACTTCGCATTTTATTTGAGTTGCATACACACAGAACAACATAAAGAAAATCAGGCATGGACAACTGAAATAAAAAAAAATATTGTGATCTACAAATGTCTAAAATAAAAATATTTTTCTAAAAATGTTCATTTTAACTTTTTACTGGCACAATTTGTAACCGTAAATGAAATCATTTAATTTAAACCTATAGAAAATAAAATATGTGCGCAGTTGTTTGAACAAGTGCTATTTTCGTTTATTTATTACTGCAATATTTGTGCCTACAAAATTGTTTAGAAATTAATGTTTTTTGATTAAAAATTACTACATTTATAATAAAAACAAAAGATATATTCACTATAACTGTAAAATTATTAACCCAATAATTAACATATACTTAAAAAAACTAAATTTGAACTTTTCAAACTATATTTGAGTACTAAAGTTAAGATGTCGCAGCATTTAAAATTATGTTAATACGCTTTTGTGAACGACATTTTAACCTATTTTTTTAAAAAGTTTTTAGTGGGCAATTTACGAAAAAACTTTTAGGACAAACAAAAATATTAAAAAAATAACATCAAAATTATAATATTTTTCACTTTATAGTCACAAGAATGCACAACTTAAATCAAAATAAAGCTTGAAACTAGTTTCGTTTAAAAAAAAAGATGCCTCAGAATCGGTTAGCAATTTACCTGTAAAAGGACAATATGTCTGTTTTCAAAGAATGCATTTAATAAGTTTGACAAAAAATTAAAAATATTAGAACATGTATGGATGTATTCATGGTGGTACTACACCACGAATTAATGTATTTTATAAAAACCGGCAACATACTTACATATAAACATGCATGCATGTCATTTCTGGGCAAATCTACTGCTGACGCACAGAGAAATGAATTCAGATACAGTTTTAAGAGCATTTTTAACTAATCAGGTGGTTTCCAAATAAATTATTTTAAGAAAATAACATTTTTTATAATTTACCTTTAAAATGCATACATATGTAGATATGTATGCACTCAGCAAATTTTATTTATATAAACAATTTTTGTTGAAATATTTTCTTTTCTTCATAAATTATTGGCCAGGTGGTACGTAGCAATTCAAAGAAAATTTTTGCATTTTAACTTTTATATGTATGAAGTTTGACTATGCTCCGGTAATAAAAAAGAACATTTTAAGCGCGATTATCATAAATAAAAGTAACAGAGGCTAAAACTATCTTCTTCTACATCATATTTAGTTTTTTTAACCTACGAATTAAAATAATTTTTTTTTTAAATAATGCCTTTAACAAACATAAAAATTACAAAAAAAAAATAAATAATATAAGTTTAATAGGGTTTTAACTTTATGTAATAATACTGATGAAAATAATTTTAATAAACAATCAGCTAATGTAAACGATTTTTGTGATTTTGTAAATGAATTGTAAAATTTTAGCAGAGCTTAATATTTTAATATTTTTACAGTTTATATAATTAAATGTTTTATATTATCAAATGTATTCAATATTAATAGTAATTTAGTTGTACATATAACACAATTAAAAAGCAACCATATATCACACTTTGAGAATATTCATTATATAAATTATTTGAAAGAAAAAATTAAAAAAAATTAATGGGAATTGGTTCCAATAAGGCTCGGCTTACACAATTTTTTAAAGCAAACTTGTAAAATTTAAAAAATTACCTTAAATCCACTAATACTAAACCAATTTAAAAAACATTATTCTTTTGAACATTGAATTAGGAAACGATTCAGAAATAAATGGTCATGCTGCATTGAATTCTTCAGTCCAAAATTAATACCATGGTGCAATTATGTTGACCAGGTGGTGTTACGAGCACAGCTGATCTATTTTTTCTTGCATAAATTGAGGCTGGGCTATCAAAGTTGTTTACTTTTATATATCTTTTTTTGACACCTGAGCCAACGAAAACTACAGCTAAAACGAAAATTTTATTCACCAAATTTTGTTGTTGTCGAATCACCACCAACTGATAAATATAATTTCACCATGAATTTTACATTATATTACGCTTCCCATCTCTGATGGCAATAATATTAGTATTATTTAAAATGTGATAGTGTACACACAAAATGTAATGTGCAATATTTCCTATTTAATTTTTTGACAGTCAAACCAAAAATCATTTTATTTGGCTCTCTCAAAATCCAATGAAAATATAAACACTTGTAGAAGGTAGCTTTAGTAGCTTCGTGCTTTTGTTATAAGTTGGTATTGGTATTTTCTCTAATTAAATGTGGTGTGATTTGGTAAAATGAGAGTAAGAGTAATAAATTTGTTTTTCTATGTTTCGTTGAAACAGATACAAATAATGATGGTTAACTATAGGTGCTTTTGTTTTTTTCTTATTCTGGCTACATGAGCCAGTTTTTCTACTTTTTAAATTTTATTTAAATATATAAAACAAATTTAGCTAAAAAAAATTAAAACTGCATCTATACTGTATGTTTAATTCAGCCGATACTGAATTCGGTTAAACTAGTTTGTTTAACCTAATATTGTTTTAACCTATTCTACAAGGCGATGAGCCGAGTAGCGTTTGGGGAATTGTTCAGGCAGTAACACCAGGACAATTAGATTGAGTAACTCAAGCACTTGGAACTTGGTTACTGATGGCGAGGAGAAAGTAATAACACGTTTTAGTTTGCTTCTTAAAAACCTTCTGCCTTTTTTATTTAAATTTTGTGGCTTATATACTATTTATTGATTATTAAAGTTAAACAAAGAACAATTTAAAATGCTGAGTAATTTCAACCTTGAAATAGGTATCAAATTACCTAAAAAATGTTGACTTAATAAAGTTAATAAACTCTAAAAGAGAAAATAAAGTTAATAAACTCTAAGGACATTGTATCTTGCTGACCAGTGCCTATGTTCTGTAACTTTGGTGAGAACTTCTCGCATCGAAAAGTCATGAAACAAAATTTCCAATCGTTTCTCGACATGTGAGAAAAAAGTGTTTCTGTAACTATTGGCGAGAAATACCTAAAATGTTTACGTCATTACGTTAGAACTGTCAGAAAGGTGAGAAAAAGTAAACAAAACCACGAAAAAAGAAGAAGAAAACCACATATAAATTGTGCGCCAGAAATAATAAAAAATAAAGAATATTAAAGAAATTTACAAATTTAAACCAAAAAATATAAATAAATAAAAAAACTTGTTGAAAAAATTACAAAAAATGTATAGTGACGGCGGAGTTGAAAAAACTCCACTAATTGTTCTTTTTGCTGCTTCGAAACTCTCATGTTTTTCTAAAACCCACACAATTTAAATAATTCTTTAATAACAGAAAACATTTACACTTACCTTTTCTATATTTTTATTACTCATTTAATATATTTTAATACTTTTTTTCTTAAAATGTTGTTATCTCACGGTCTTTTTATTTGTGAGTATTTTTGACATTTCAAAGTGAAAAGTTCTCGCTTTAAATCTTTACAGAAACACTTTTTCTTGTGTTTAACGAGTAATTTCCTTACGTGACAGATAGTTCTCGCATGAAAAGTTACAGAAACAGTCTGGTGAGAAAAGTCAGCTGTTTGTGTCGATTTTTAGCCATTTTGTTTCATTTTGCATGTTTTAAGTGAAAAGTTTCTCGAGGCGAGAGTTACAGAACATGGGCACAGGCATTTATGTCGTTATGTGGGTCATTGCATGCAATGATCACTTCTGCTTGTTCAGCAGAAGGGTGCAAAGAACTCTAGCAAACAAACAAGAACTAAATAATTAAAGGTAACGTAAGTCAGCAAAATACAATGTGATGAGAAATATTTAATACAATAAAACGTTAAAATAATAAAAAAAATAATTGTGAATAAGTCAAATTCTAAATTAAAATTTAAATTATTAAAGAATACAAATTAAATATATTATTTTATCTTAATTTCTGAGCTTGAGATCAAAAAATGTTTTTTTAATTAATTTTACTCATTTTTAAACACTATACCTACAATAAACTTTAAAAATCAAATTTTTGTTTAATTCACAACTCTTTATATAAACGATCTTGTTTCATTGTTGTATTAACAGTTATAGGAAAATTTGCATGGTACTATTGTTATTCAGCACAAAAAAAAACATATACATATGTACATTACGCACTCAATGCAAAACAATAAACAACAATATTTGTTTATAAGAGTAGAGTGAGTGCACAATAGCAAAACCATACAATATCAATCACACTCATTCTCACACTTATACCAAAAAGAACAAGTATGTACAAGTTATATCTGTTTTTGCAATACTTACTGTTCTATTTATGCACGTGTTTAATTTATACACATAAAATGGTTGACATACAAAGCTTAATTTAAAAATTTTTAAATCGCTCCTACGGCTTCCAGGGTTCTCCTACAAAGGTAAAATGTTAGACCGGCCCCAATTAGTTTATCCACCCAAATATTTTTGTGCAGCATACTTATCCTCTATCTCCAGCCCCTAAGATGGTTGCCATACAAAATTTTAAAAATAAGGTAAAAGCCGCTACAACTTCCCCGTAATCGCGCCTAGAGGAATAAAATGTACCACAGACCCCAATTAGTTTTACCTCCTAAACGTATTCCTAGAGTACAATCTCTCCCTATCGCCACGCCCTAAGGGGGCTGCCATAAAAAGTTTACAAAAATGATGTCAAAATGCCCACAGCTTCTTTAGAGTATGCCTTAGAGCAATAAAGTGTACGGCCGTCCCCTATTAGTTTTCCCTCCCAAACATATGCCTAGAATATACTTACCCCCTATCACGCCCTAAGGGAGTTGCCATAAAAAATTTACAAAATGATATGATATGCACACAACTTCTTCAGAGTTGGCCTTAAAGCAATAAAATGTACGACCGACCCCCATTAGTTTCTTCTCCCAAACATATTCCTAGAACATAGTTACCCCCAATCGCAGCACCCTAAGGGGGTTGCCATACAAAATTTACAAAAATGATATACAAATGCCCATAACCTTTTCAGAGTCGGCCTTAGAGCAATTAAGTGTACGACCGACCCCCATTAGTTTGCCCTCCCAAAGATATTCCTAGAATACACTTACCCCCTATCTCCACGCCCTAAAGGGGGCTGCCATACAAAAATGATATGATATGCCCACAACTTCTTCAGAGTTGGTCTAAGAGCAATAAAGTTTACGATTGCGCTCCGTTAATTTCTTCTCCCAAATATATTCCTAGAACATACTTACCCTCTATCTCCGCGCCCTAAGGGGGTTGTCATACAAAATTTACAAAAATGATATGCAAATGCCCACAATATCTTCAAAGTCGGCTCTACAACAATGAAGTGTACGAACGACCCCCATTAGCTTCCCCTCCCGAAAATATTACTAGATTATACTTACCCCCTATCTCCACGCCCCAAGGGTGTTGCCATACAAAATTTACGAAAATAATATGAAAATGCCCACAACTTCTTCAGAGTTGGCCTTAGAGCAAAAAAGTGTACGACCGATCCCAATTAGCTTATCCATCCAAACATTTTTGTGGGGCATACTTACCCTCTATCTCTAGCTTGCCATACAAAATTAAAAAAATAAGGTAAAAAAGGTTACAACTTCCCCGGAGGAATAAAATGTATCACTGACCCTCATTAGTTTCCTCTCCCAAACATATTCCTAGAATATACTTACCCCCTATCACCCTCTAAGGGGGTTGGAATACAAAGTTTAAAAAAATTAGAATAAAAACCCCTACAACTTTCCCGTAGTCACCCGTGGAGCGTTAAAAAATGACACTGACTCCTATTTAAAAATAAGAAATATCTTATAAGTAAAAAAATGAATAAAAATAAAATAAAATTGGGATTTCGAAAGGCCAAGCCGAATAAAGCGCTTATTTATGTTTTTGTACTGTTTGCATGTAGTTTTTTTACCATTTTACCCATTTAGGTCCTAAATTTTAGGATCATTTTCATACTTTTGTAAAAGCTTCGCGTAGTTATTTCACAGAAAAATATATGCATATGTTGCTTGAATGCTGCCAGATACATTTCACATGTTTTTCCAAAATAAACAGAGTCAATTTTTTCAACATTATTTCAAGTATTTTTCGTGTTAAAGCCTGGGGGCAAATTACGGCATCCGTGATCGAGTAAAATTGTTCGTAACATTTGCTTTTGAGATTACCGCATTCGTTATCGAGTAAGAGCTATCGTAATTTCGAGTACTGGCAAACGAAAAGTTGTTCGTGAGATAAACAGCATTCGAAATTTATTTTATGTGCAACAATAGATAGTGAAGGTAGACAAAATGTAAGCTTTTATACAAATTTTAGTTGAAACTATAAATAAATAAAATAAACATTTTAGGACCAATATTAACAAAATAAATGGAAAGCAAAAGGATATAATGGCTCAATTTACGGTTGATCATCCTAACTTGGCCAAAAATAAATTACCAAACATATGTATGTTCATTTTGAGATGGTTTTTGCAACCCAAAATGAGTGCCGTCTATACAACTAATCACTAAGAAATAAAGGAAATGTTAGACAAAGCTAGCAATATATTGCGAATTTATATTTATCGCCAGGCAGTTTAAATTTCTGCATGAACGCTTCCAAGCACAAAGCAGACTGTTCTGGTAGAAATTTAATAAATTTTGCACACAGCTTATTATCTATTTCTTTTATGTCAAAGGGTCCGGCAAAGTCAACTCCGGTATTGTGGAAAGGGCGAGAAAGACTAGTGCGTTCCGGGGGTAGTGCGGCCATTATTTGTTGACCAAGCTGACGTTTATGTTTTACGCATATCAGGCACTGGGAGAGAGTTGTTTTTATTAGAGACTTGAGCTTCGGAACATAGTAACGAGTTCGAATAAGTCGATATGAAAGAGCATTTTGCCCATGAAGCGAGTATTTATGTAGGTAAGTAAGATAGAGTTGGGTGAATTTAGCGTGATATGGCGTAGCGTTCATTATAGCTAAGTGTGGGGGAGTGTGATAATCTGCCATTGACTCTCATGATTCCATTATCGTCGATGAAGGGATTCAGAGTCAGCAGGTGGCTTTTACGGGATAGTGGAAGCTTTTCAGACAGTTGGTTGTACTCAAACTGAAAATAAGATCATTGGCTGGCTATTATTAGACGAGATTTGGCACATTTCAGTTCCATAGAGGTAAGTTCCGGGTGGCTAGGCCGAATTCTGCTTTTAACAAGGTTGTAGAAACGAAACATTTGACAGACAATTCGCAGGGCGCGAGGGAGATCTGAGAAGTCTTTGAGAATGTCATCACCTCCAAGCGTCGTCGAGTGTACGCCAATCGGTCTAGCTTCCTCATCAGTGGAGACGTTTAAACTTTTCGGAGGCCATTCTGTATGCGGACGTTTCAGCCATGCAGAACCATGCCACTACAAATTGCTAGAAGAAAATTAAGAAATTGTGAGACCACGGGTTGCCAAATCGGCGGGGTTATCTTTAGATGTGACGTGTGCCCAAGAATCGCAGCCTACTTTCTCAATAATATAAGAGATTCTATTCTCGACAAATGTTTTCCATTTATTAGGGGGCTTTTGAAGCCAAGCCAGTACGATGGTTGAGTCTGTCCATAAGAAAAGTTTAAGGTTGTGCAGATTTAGTTGAGCTTGGATTGCTTCAATCATGGTGGCCATTAACTCCGCTCCGCACAGCTCTTTACGGGGTAATGAAATAAATTTTATGGGGGCTACTTTGGTCTTAGCGACCAAGAGGTGGATGGAGACGAAACCTTCATTCTCGGTACGAATGTATAGCGTAGCAGCGTATGCTTTCTCTGAGGCATCACAGAAGCCATGAAGTTCCACAGAATATGAGCACGTCGTCAACATACTTATAATTTTGTAGAATATTTGAGACTTGGGGGTAACTTGACGCGCATTCTTTAGCTAATTCCAACAATGTCCTGATCGCCAGGTACGGGGCACAATTTACTCTAAATGTAACTGTGTTGAGCTCGTAATCTAGAGGTTGTTCATTGGGAGAGTTACGAAAGATAATTCGTTGAAACGGGGTATGTGAAGAATTCACGAGAATTGGGCGGTACATTTTCTCTATGTCCGCATTGAATACATATCGAAATAATCTCAATCGCAGGACGAGAACAGTAAGGTCAGCTTGAAGTATAGGACCGGGGTGAAGAAGATCATTAAGACTTGTTCCGTTGGATGAGGGACTTGAAGCATTAAACACTACACGTAGTTTCGTGGTAGTGCTGTCGGGTTTGAAAACCGCATGATGGGGTAAATAATATGTATCAAAATTATCAGGTACGGGGGTTACTTTTGTCATTTAACCTAGGGTAGAATACTCGGTAATAACACGATCATATTCTCTTTTCAATTCGGGGTTTTTTGACAATCGTGATTCATTGCGTAAAAATTGCGATAGAGCAATATTTCGAGACATACCTATATTGAGAGTTTTAGGGTATTCTTGTTTAAAGGGCAATGAAACAACATAGCGACCGTCAGTATTCCTAAAGGTTGTAGACTGATACAAATTTTCACAGTTAGAGTCCTCCGGGGAAGACCTAGGCTTTCTTGGGATCTCTTCAATTTCCCAGAAACGCTGTATTTGGTCCGATAATGCTACTGTATTAAAAAACGAGAGAACAGACTTCTTGCAGGGGTTTTCCTGAACCCTTCCCGTAACGATCCATCCAAAGACGGTTTCTTGTGCCACCAGTGATTGATTGCAGCTTCACTGTAAGCCATCTTGAATAATTCGTGGATACACGTCGCCTCCAAGAAGCACGTCAATCTCACCGCAATTTTGGTGGCACTTATCGGCCATTTGAAGGTGCGGGAAGGGGTCGTTTTCAGAAACTGATGAAAAGTAATAGGGAAGTTCTCCTGTAAGTTTTCCGACGACGAAGGCATCTACATGCATTTCGAATAAGTGGTTTATCGGAGAGCCGATTCGGATGTGACATGACTGAGTTGAGGTAGCAGTTAATGAATCGTTTAGTCCATGAATATTTACTTGGGAAGATCGGGTATTGAGACCGAGTCTTTTTTGCAACTTCTTGGAGATGAATGTTGCTTCGGATGCAGAGTCGATAAGAGCACGAACGGTGCATTTTACATCGTCCCGATAAACATCAATGAGCGCAGTGCCAAGCACGACAGATTGTGGATGGGATTGTAATTGGGTAGAGTATGATTGTAACTGCCGTCTGGATGCGTCTTGGGATGTTGAGGGAGTCGTATCTAATACTTGGGGGGGGGGGGGGGGGGGCCATTTCCACGAAGATGGTTCGTATTAGAAATGGGGTTGGAAACAACAGGACCGGGGGTTTGATGGTATGTGTTGGTTTGACTTGGGGTCGATTGAGATTCAGCACGGTGGAGTAAAGGATGATGTTTTTTCTTGCATATGGTGCAAAGAAAACGGCTTTTGCAATTTTTGAAATCGTGGGAAGTTCCTAGGCAATTTGTGCACCGTTTTTGGCATTTAACGATGTTGAAGCGCTCTTGAATTGACATTCCGAGGAATTTAGAGCATAGCCGAAGGGGGTGTTCCTCAGAACAAAGAGAGCATTTTCCTTGTTTATCTTTTGAAGCGTTGGTGTTAAAACTATTTACTTTTCTGTGATCAGGTGAATTTGGTTTTTTATTGTGGTTTGACTTGTGTAAACTTGAGGGATGTGGGGTAGAAAAAGTAGATCGAATGTCTGCAACCGATTCCAGAGTCTGAAATCTGGACGTTAAAAAGGCGTTCATTTCCTTCCAAGTGGGCAAAGGGGTTGTTTTGGGTAACGATTGTTCCCACAGATTGAGCGTGACATCGGGCAGACAAGTCAAACAGATATATACAAATATGATATCCCAATTGTTGGTATCAATTTGTAGTAAGGTTAGATTGGTTACACAGTCATTTATTGTTCGCTGCAACCGTCGAATATTAGGGCCAGTTTCCTTTAAGATGGGCGACATGCTTAAAAGGGATTTTAATTGAGCGTTAACCAAAACCCTTTTATTTTCATACCGATGTAAGAGATTCTGCCATGCCATGTCGAAACCTTCGTTAATTATGGGACAGGTTTTAAGGATATCTCGGGCTTCTCCTTGGGTCTTGTTGAGTAGATGGCACATTTTCTCGACGGGGGAAAGCCGCTTATTGTTCACGTAAAGGGCAGTGAACATATCGCGAAACGTTGGCCATGAGGTATAGTCACCGCAAAAAATCTCAGTATCGCAAGGCGGAACAGATATATGGGTAATATGGTCAGAATGAGTTTCAACGACGGGAGCAAGGGGGGCTTTTGGTTCCGAAAGGCCAAACCCGAGCTCATTGATTCTAGCGAAAAGTTTGCTGTATGTATCGAATGTCGAGAAAAAACGTGACGACAGGCTTTCTCGTGGAACCTCTTATTTTACTTTGTCTGCTTTCTCCAATATAGTGTCATATGGGGACCTAAATTCGGCCCAAAGGCGGCTGATTTTTTCTTTCTGAATTTGAAGAAGATGAAGGGAGTGATCGTCGGGATTACGATTATCAAAATAGGTTTGAAACTCCACAATACGGTCAGCAGCACGAACAAGAGCCTTTACTAGGGACATTTTGAAGAAGTGGTTTTAGCAATAAAGCGTGAAAAAATCCAAAAACTTTTAAGGGCACTTATGAAAAAAAAACTTTTAGGATGAGCCTCGTACGTTAAATTTTAAAAAGAAGTATTATTGAAATAAGGGTTTTATGACTCACGTAAGAATTTTTTAGGGGGAAAAAATTAACAATATGTGTGTCGTTGGGTTAATTTACTGGACCAAATGGTAAGTTTCAGGAAACTTCCCATATGAACCTCGTAGATGTATATATAAGGGGTTTATATTATTTGGCTGGATGCAGAAGTTTAAGAAATTTTCGGGCGACCCGCGTATGTAAACTATTCCAAAAAAGTAGTATGTATACGCGCGGAAGGGTAAAATAGAGAATACAAAGAATATCCAATATGTACATACATATATGAATATACGTGCAATGGGGGGTTCAGATTATTTAGGCTTAAGTTTCAGAAAACTTTTCGAGTGAGCCACGTATTAAATAATCTAAAGTATGTGTGAATGTGTTCATGTACATTTACGATGTTATATATTTCCCAAAGGGGTAAGGTTATAGAGGCCTAAAGTTTAAGTTAAGAAAACTTTAAAAGTGAGCCTCGTATATAAGTTAGTTCTAAAAAATATGCGTTTTTAAATAAACATGTACATATACACATACATATGTACATATGTACTGGGTGTTAAGATTATTTAAGCTAAGTGCTTAAGTTTTAAAAAATTTTTAAAGCGAGCCACGTATAAATAATCTTAAAATGTTATTTATGAATTTCTATCAGCATTATATACCTGTTCGTACGTACATACATACATTTGTACATAACAAAAACGTCGCTTTCCTATATCCCGTTCTCCTTTAGGTGCATGCAAACTTTTGACTGCACTTTGTTGTTGTAATGTTCAACAAATTATTGTGGGTTTCGTTACGTTTAAATCATATTTTGGTGTGGATTCCAATAGTATGTAACGGTGTAGCGTGCACTATGGACGGCAATTATGTACTTTGCATGGGCTTAGTCTAGTATGTATGTACGTATGTATGTAGAAATAAAATATGAACATATGTATGTAGATATGTGAAACATGAAGTGCGTAATTACATATGTAATATTAATATGCACTTATGTGTACAGTACATTTGCACTTATTTCTTTTTTATGTATTCCCGTAGGTTAAAAAATGGATTTGCACTTACTTGGCGGTTGATGAAAGGATTTGTCCTGGAGGGGTTTAAGGGTAGGTGTCCTGTTATATCCGGTTCGAAGGACCAGAAATGTTGGGGTGCGAATGGGAGTTGATCGGATTGCGTGCAGGGTATAGCTGGTATTTAGAATAACACTTACTTTTTTTTGTTCAACCTCGATTCTCGGTGAAACATATGTACCTTTTATTTATTTATTCGGCACTTTCTTATTTGTTCTATGTTTTGGTTTATTGAAAACTTTTATTCTTAGTTTTAGGTTTAAAAAGGCACTATTTATAATTTGTTTTTATATATGTATTTTATTTAGTTCACTTGTTTTCACATATAAGGTACGTAATTTAAGGTATATATAATGTATAGCACAGATTATGTTAAGGCACGAATTAGGTTTAAGACGAACAAATTAAAGTAGATGTAACGATCGCGACCCAAGAGCAACTGTTTAAGTTTAAGCTAAAATATAATTACAAAGTTATACATTCCACAATTATTACACTCGTGGGTGTTTTGTTAGGGGCACACTCCGGTGCATTTTAAAAAGGGCAAATGTTAGTTTCATGCGCAAGCAGACACTGTTAGTTATTAGGTAAATTTGCCTGCAATTTATTAAATTTTGATGGTTTTGGGAGGCTTACAATATATTTTTTTGTAGCTAAACAAATGAAGATTTTACATTGATATTTTTATTCTGCGAAAGACTATATAAGTGCAAAAAGATATTTTTTTAATAAATTGGTTTTTGCTTTCATACTTTAAATTAATTGTTACTTCTGTATATAAGGCATTGTTATATAAAAATTAATTATTTTCAGAGAAATTTAATACATTAAATTACAAAATAGCGACAAACAAGCTTAAAAATAAATTTTTCGTGAAAATTAGGGGTTCGAGGGCATTTCTGCCCCTTCCCATAAAAGCTTAAAAATTTTACTTTAATAGTATTTGGGCGTAAGTTATCCATTATTCTTATTATATACATATGTATGTACATTATTTTTGCAAATTTTACTTTATGCGGCCGCCAACAAAAGGGGGAGAGGACGACACTGTACAAGTGTAGATTTTTCAGCTTTTGCTTACGTTTAAAGTTGCATTGCCTTACAATAGTATTGAAAACTTAAAAAAAATTTTTACTATTCAGAGGTGGTATTAGTTCTTCTAAGGGAAACTTTTTCCCCCTTGGTCCGATTTATATTATTTTTTAAATGCCTATGACTAAAATATATACATGTTTTGGCCAAGTTTCATCAATCTAGGAGCACTCAGCAACTTTTAAGAAGCTTTATTATAAAAAATAATAAGGTAAGGTCCGGCTAAAATGGCAAAATTACCCTGTGCGCGGCGGTCCAGGTGAGCCGGCTGTCAGCCGTTTGGCGCAAGTCTATGCATCCATTTTCAGAGACCAGTTTACTCAGATTAAAATATGTTCATGAATAAATAATGATACGAAAACCCATTCAGTTTTGTTATTTGTTTAAACACTGGTCAAAAAAATCAACATCAATTCAATCGTGTCAACAACAGGGAGCAAAACTGAACAGAGGATCCTAGCATTTAAGGAATGTTGGTTGCACTTACGGCCATTTCCACAATCTCCGATTATTTTAATTTAACAGGAACATTAACAAACCGTCTAATCGTTAACCGGAACTATTTACCATAAGGTAAGTGGTTTGCGTTTCACCATCTTTCTGTTAGTTAACACTAACATTATAGAAAAAGAAATCGTGCAATAAAAGAAAAGAATCAAAAAAAGTTATACAAATGGTATAATTACCTTAAGATAATTGTACCATGGTTATACAAAAAATATTGTCAATTTTTTGATGCAAGAGAAATATATATTTAAAATAAATTTTTTACTTAAAATAGTTCATATACAGTTCCTTGGTAAGTATTAATTGTTAAATGTGCATGCATATAAATGTATTCATTGTGGAAAATAAAACAACATTTTATATGTACATGTAAAGAGAAATGCTCCCGTCGTGTAAAAACTTTTTTCTTTTTGGATTTAAAGCTTGGAATATTGAAAACATTACAAACATGTAAATGCTGATTTCTTCTTTTAATTTTCTTTTCTATTTTTTTTTTAGTAAAACATTTAACCGGAAGATTTTGCTCAGTTAAATTTAACGGACTTTTTGATTAATTTCTTGCCGGTTAAATGCTAACCGTACTTTGTGAAATGCAATTTTTCCTAACTTACGGTTAAGCTTCCTGTTAAATTATAATCGGACTTTGTGAAAAGGACCGTTAATGAAAATAACAGAAAAAAATTGGCACCAGAGTGACTGTTCGTCGACTAAAGTTGCATTTTGCAACCTTTACTTTTTGTGCGACTTCTTAATGCTAACACTATTTTGCCACTTTCCTTAATTTTTGTTTCTTTTGTCCCTTTTTGTTACGAAATTAAAACAAATTCTATTATTTGCATATGCGTATACATATACCCAAACCTGGCATATGTGGACATTTGTTTTATTCCCAAACAACGCATGCCATAGTTTTTTGAAATTTAAAACTGCTGTAAACTTTTGGCAGTGGGTTGTTTAAAAAAATGATTTTTACGAGCCATTGTGTTCAAATTTTTATAAATTAGATGCGTATATTTTTACATTACCCCACAGCAGCGCATGAGCTGAAAGAATTTTTTTCTAAGTCAGGTCTGATGAAAAATAAATTGGCAAAAAAATTAAAAGTGACAACCCTTAATTTAATGTTGTCAGCTTCAAATTTATTAAATACTACTGAACAAGAAGACTGGACTCCAGGTGATAAACTAAAACACAATTAATATGAGAATAATATAAAAAAAATTAAAAAGTACTTGTGTATTATAATATTACATCCCTAGAGATAAAAAACCAGTTGGTAGTTAAAATGTACTATTTGCTTTTTACTTAGACTTGTTGTCTGTCCTTGTTTTAACCAAATTTAAAAAACGATTTTCAATATTTGAAGAACAACAACCAGACAACTTGTCTAAAGTAAATTATTAAACAGTCCATTTGATTTTCCATAATATTAAAACTATATAAAAATTAAATTATTTTTTTTAATTTCACATTTATTACTTTTTATGTGTCTACGTACAAAAATTATTTTTCAATAATTGTTTTCTTTTTGATACATTTCTTATTTTCAATTTGTTGTTATCAAGTTTTTTTGAGTTGTTGAATTGTTTGTTGATCTGTTTTTGTTTTTATTAGTTGTAAAAACATTAAAAAAATTTTAAATAAACGTAAGTTTTTTTCCAAAAACTACTTTTTTATGCTACTTTTTTTTCCTAAAACGACTACTTGTACAACTTTTTAAAAATTCTCAGCGGTCACACTGATTGGCGCCATGCTCATGGCTTACCGTTAGATAACGTAGTTGCTTCTCCTTAACTAGTCGTTTATAGCAAAGACTTGCCATATTTCTTGTTTAGCACTAAAGGTCTCAAAAACAGTGCTAAGTGTTAGTAAAAACCTCTCTTTTGCCTATAAATGCCTAAATACATATGTAATTGTGTAAAATTGTCAAAAATTAAGTTTTTTTATATTTTAATACCAAATTGATTTAGCATTATACATAATTAATATCAAGTTAATATGAATTAATATATTCTAAATTAAATTAAATTAGGTTTTTTAGTTTTTTTAATTAAAATTGCTTTTTATTTATTATTTATAACCAATTCCCCTCATATTAAAACTCCCACTCCCGGGAAGAAGAAGAACATATGAAAGTAAAAACTTTAAAGGTTTTCTTATATTTTTAATATTATCAAATGGAAACAAATTCTTTAAACGTGGTAAGATTTTTGATTTTTTTTATGCTCGAAAAATATTTATGTACGTTTATGTTTCTAAAAAGTTTTCTCAGAGTGAATTGACTACATTAAAATGACGTTTTTCATTTTACATTTGACATAAGTATGTATGTACACTAAAGTAACAATACAATAAATGTCTCTATTCATAAGTGAATTTACTAAAATCGTATTTGTTTAAACGATAAGCCATACGACAGAATTGGAATTGGATTGAATTGGCCAAATATAATAAAACTACTTTGTGCGTATCTACTTTCCATTTTTTCTTCCGCATCATAAAGTGATCTTGCAAAAAAATTACGTTTTTGAATGACAACACCAATTGTACATATATTCATATTCATTGGTATAATACTAATAATATATAAAAGAACTCATAAAAAGTACATACAAACATATGCTTGCTGATTTTGGCACAAACCAAATTATGATTGTGTTTGTATGCATGTACATTAAAACATACATACATACAAATACATACCTACATACATACATACATACATACATACATACATACATACATACATACATACATACATACATACATACATACATACATACATACATACATACATACATACATACATCCATATGACAATACATACCTACGTCCAAGCAAGAGATGTTATAACAGCTATAATTTTTAATTTGAAATAATTTTTGAAAGCCGTTAGCACCCGCATCCGTAAGAAAACGCCCAGTACTGGAAACTTATAAAAGATCCTGGAACAATACACTTTAAGCGGTCAAAATAGCCAGCACTGGTCAGTTGTTTTTGGTTTATTTGAAAACAAAGTGAAAAAATTGAGTTTATTTTTTCTGTAAGCCTGTTATATCATTAGACTTTTAAACTTTTTATAAGCACTGATTGCTAATGTTTTTAAAAAAGGGCTTACCCTTTTACAATATCTTTCACATTTTTTTTTCATAAAATTTATTATTGAATCTTCGCTTATGCGAACTAACAAATAGTATTAAAATCTTAAAACTAAGTAATTAAAAGTTGTGCACCCAGTGCCAGACTAAAATTTTAGTTTTTCTATACAACTCAATTTGGTGCTACCTACGGTTTACACTTATTGGGCACTGCTTTCGCCTCTAACGTAGAAAAGAATACAACGCCGTCAAAACAAAATCCTAAGCTTTCACAATAAATTTATAAACTTTGGGCTTGTATTAACAAATTTTCTATAGGCAAATTTTTAATTTATATATATATATATATAGCTTTGGTTTGTTTGTAAAAAAACAAAACGCGTTCACGTAGTACGAAAATGTGCTTCCCCTTATTACACTCTTCACATAGTGATAGGGGTAAATGTCAGTGTGTTACTCCATTTGTAATTTCTATAAAATTCACTTGCGACCCCATAAAGTATATATATTCTGGATTACAATAGATGGAGAAGTCGACATGGCCATTCCCATATATGTGTCTGCTGATATCAAGTTTTTGAAAGCAAGCAGAGTCGCACGTAAAGAGGAAAGGTGTCAAACTATCAGAAATATCCTTTAGACAATTGCTTTTTCAAATCGGCAAGATCGGTTAACTATCGACCAAGAAATAGGTAATATGCGATAAGATTGCCCATTTATTTAAAAAAAAATCCAAGCATATGTATACCCCTATATGCTGGGAAGATTTTTTTTGGATGAAAACATGCACATGGAAACTTAAATTTTAATATCTCAGAAACTATAACAGCTATTGGCTTTCAATGCCCTAAGACAATTATTGAGCAAAAATGCCAACATTTTTTTTAAAAACTAGTTTTGCAACAGCGCGGGAAGCGGCAGCACTGATACAAATAAACAATTTTTATGAATCTTTTGATACGCTATATCCCAGAAAATTTTAACAGCTGTTGGCCACAAATGTCCTACAAAAAGTAATTGTGCAACAATGCGTACGTTTTTAAAATCATTTTAGTTGAACAGAACATACATATTAAAAATTTTTAGAAAAATTTTAAAACGCTGTATTTTGAAAACTATAACAACTACAGATCTCGAAAAATAAATATTCTACAACAGTTCCAACGTTTTGAAAAAAAAAAACTAGTTGAAAAGAAACAAAAGATGCTCACAAACATATGAACCATATATAAACGAATTTTTGATACGCTATATCTTACTCACTTGGGGAGCTTTTACAAAAACATTTGTTCTGCGACTCTTCTCAAATTTCCGACATCTAGTTTCGGGATCTTCCTATCGTAGTTTTGGTCTTCCCCTTATGCATGATTTGTCACCAGACTCGCAATCAATTGACTTCCTAGCTGGAGCATTTTCAATTATTCTCACAAAACGACCAAGCCAACGTAAACGTTGAATTCTAAGACTCGTAACTATGACAATGTTAGCAAATGGTCAACGGTTCATACGACAGGGGTATTCTCCCTCAACGAAAATCGGTCAATAGATTTTTAAAAGGATTTTCCTTTGAAAACTTAAAGCATTGCCTCATCTGCCTTCTCAAATACCCATGCTTTACCACCATGACTGTCTTGTAGAGAGTGATTTTTGTTGTTTGCTTTTAAACTGCATACTTAGTCCAAAGAAGCCTCTATTAGCCAATATTTTTCTTATTTTATTCTTAAAACTGTTGTTGGTTGTTTTGTTGATGGTGGTGCCGAGATAGATAAAATCGTTGGCTGTTTGTAGTTTTCAATTTCCACTCTCTGCCAAAGTCTACTGGACGTTAATACCATTAACTTGGCTGACTCCATCTCGACTATTTCAAAGGTCAAAGCTACTGCTCGCAATGTTCGCCCCATTATGTTGATATCATCGGTGTGAGCGAGCAGCATGTGCTGTGTTGTGTAGTGTTATATTACCATTTAGGTCTCGTAAAAACTTTTCTAGGAGGTTATTCAAAAGATTATACAAAAGGCTGTCTCTTGTCTGAAACCTCAGATGTTTCCGCCAATATTAACTGAGGATTGCGTATCAGTTAGGGTCATCCTACATTGTCGTATTAGTTTCGCAGGGATACCAAACTCAGAAAAAGCTTGAAACACCTTTGAACTTATGTCGTCAATATTAGGGGAGTCTACTTATATCTTTGATCTGGGAGTGTTCACATATAAGATTGATGTTGAAGAATTTGGTTCTCACCCACCGGAGCCAATCTGGAGATAGGACGTTTAAGTCTCAGGCTAACCACGAATCCAAAGCCAAACTCATATCTTTTTTCATGGCAGCTTTAATATATCGCGTCGCCTTTTGGTCTAGGTGTGGTGCCTTTCCCATATCATCACACTTCCTGTAAGGCGGTAATGTCGGCCTCGTACTTTTTAAGTACATCCGCCAGTGCGTACAATGCACTTTCTCTATATAGAGTTCGAACATTCAAGGTGCAGATTTACAAACTTTTGCGGGGGTCGTCAATATTAGTGGAGTCTACTAATTTTCTTCGTTTTTTCATAGTAGGCACGTTCGTAGAAAAGTCGGTTACTTACCCGACGCAACAAGCAATATATCTCGAAAACTATAACAGCTAATGATTTAAAATTTTCTACGAAAAATAAGTGGCCAAAAAATACCTTAGCCTTTAAAAAATATTTGTTGGTTAGGAGCAGGGAAAGCGGGCTACCCATACCAATGAACAATTCTAATGAAACCCTTAATACTCTATATCTCAAAAACTATAACAGCTATTGACTTCATATATCCTACATAAGGAATTCGTACAGCAATGCCTACACCTAAAAATAAAATGGTTGAATTGGAGCAGGGGAGTGGTAACCCCCAAACAAATGATGCATTTGTATATAACCTTTGATACGCTCGATCTCAGAAACTATAGGACCTATCTATCGACGTTTTTTACAAAAATAATTTACGCTATGATGTCTTTGTTAATTGTAACCACTGTGTTAGTTGCAGAATTACCAAAAAGTCATCATCACGCGTGTACGTAGATTTGTTGTTGTTGCTGATTTAATGTTACAACATACATATGTACATACGTACATATGCATATCATCACATACCTGAGTTCAAGATTTATATTTTAAATGAATTGCAACAACAAAACATTTTGGTTTTTTCTTAACATTTTTGTTAACGGTGCAAGCGTCTAATGAAGTTAAATTCCTATAATAATGAAGTTGTTTTGTCATTTCTTTTTGCATTTCTGTGCAATGATTTGGATTTTTGTAGTAGTTAGTTAGTTATAGAACAGAGATCAAATAAATAAGTTTGAATTTTGCAAATTAAAATATAACTAAATTTGAATTTATTGCGTCAGCTTGTGAAAAGGCTTACAAGCTCAAACATTGGTGACCCCGACGTGATTCGTCATAAGTTAAAGGGCATTTTCGTTGAACATTTTATTTGTCGATTTGGTTAAAATCAATTCGGATCACTAACCAAATTCATTCTACAAACTGGAGTGTTTTCTATTTCATCATGCTTCATGCAGACGAATCATCTTCAACAAGCGGTCAAACAAATGACCTTTCGGACTTGCAGCAGTATCAAGGAAGAGTAACGTCGATTTGCAATCTGTTAGCTGATATAAAAGGCAGCCTAACCACTGAGGAGTTGGACAACTTGGACGAGGTCGATCTTTCTGTTCGTCTTGAGTACGTCGAAAGCTTGTACATTAAGTTTGATCGGACCATGTCGTTGTTGGAGGAAAAATGTGGTGATGGTGTAAGCTCAAACACACGTTCGAACTTTATGACCTCATATTTTGAATGCAAGGCAAAAATCAAGCGAAAAATTAACGTAAATTGTAGTTCTCGTCCTACCCCTCACTCTTCGACTGTTCGACAGTTCTCGTTAGATGAATCTGTAACTGTTCGCAAAACGAGGTTGCCTGAGCTAAAAATACCGCAATTTAGTGGCTCATACACAGAATGGCCAGATTTCTTCGCAATGTTTTCAACTGTAATAGCAAATGACGTAGACTTGAGCAAAATAGAAAAGTTCCAGCATTTACGTGCATGTCTAGTAGGAGCCGCGCTAGACACAATTTCGTCGTTGGATCCTACAGAAGCTAATTATGATAAGGCTGTTCTATTGCTAAAAAATCGTTTTGATAATAAATTACTTAATTTTCAGGAACACATTAAGGAGATTTTTGGCTTCAAATGTGCTGACAAGGGGTCAGTTTCAAGTTTGCGACAGTTAAGTGATAAACTTAATGCTCATATGAGAGCTCTCGAGACAATATGTACAAGAGAACAGCTCGCTGATGGGTTGCTCATCCATTTAGTTACCCATAAGTTAGATGCCCAGTCGCAGACAAAATGGGAAGAGGGTCTGCAAGTTGACCGGCTGCCAGATTGGTCCTCCATGGCGTCATTTCTCGAGCGCCGATGTCGCATGCTCGAAAATCTTGAGTGTTCAATGGCTACAAAAATATTGGGTCAACATTTGAGCAAAAAGTCTGGTGGACATGTTAAAAATGTTTTAGTAGCCTCTGGCGCTATGCAAAGCTGCGCCTTTTGCGAGGCAAAGGACCACTTCATTCACAGTTGCTCTCGTTTTATAAATCTTGCCCCAGCGCTGCGTTTTAAAGAGGCAAAAAAGTTAAACTTATGCCTAAATTGTTTGCGAAAGGGCCATCATCTTTCAAAATGTAAGTCTGGTACTTGCCGTCATTGCTCAATAAAACATCACTCGCTCCTGCATATGGATAACCGCATATCGTCGTCCCCAGAAACACATCAATTGCCTCAGCTCGACCCATTGGAAATACCCAACAGGAATCTAACTCAAGCTACTCTTGTTTCGTCATTATCGTCTCACATCGCACCTGAAGCCCATGAATCTCCTAACGGTAATAATGTGTTGCTCGCTACAGCTATAGTTTTAGCAAAAAACAAATCGGGCGTTTTCGTGCCTTGCCGTGCAATCCATGATTCAGCTTCGCAGTTAAATTTTGTTACTACTCGTTTTGCAAACCTGTTGCAGCTCAAAGTGAAACCATCTTGCAGTTCCATCTCTGGAATAGGAGATGGAAACTTTGTGGCAGATAAAGCAGCTAATATTGTGATCAAGTCTGCCCACGATAATTATCTAGTCTCGTGCACCGTTACTGTGATACCGTCAATAACTGAATATCAACCAAGTACAAATTTCGATAAAAATAATTTTAAAATTCCTGGAAATCTGAAATTGGCTGATCCAGAATTCTACAAGCGTGGCCGCATTGACCTTTTAATTGGCGCTGGTTTGTTTTTCGAGCTAATGAGTGTGGGTCAAATTCGCTTTGGAAAAAATTTGCCAATACTGCAAAAAACTCGGCTTGGATGGGTAATATCTGGTGGGGGTGCCACCTGCTCAAATTCGGTTTCATTAGCAACCGCATCAAAAAACGTATGTGAATCGAAAAAAGACACATTAGCCGAGATTGTAAAGAGTTTTTGGGAGATCAAAAATAATTTTGAAAGCAATTTTAAGCATTCTTTTGAAGACGAATATTGCGAACAGCACTTCAAGCAAAACGTTAGCCGATTTAAGTCTGGTGAATACTCTGTAAGTTTGCCGAAGAAATTAAGCATATATGAATTAGGAGATTCATATGCATTAGCCCGTAGACGCTTTCATCGCCTTGAAAATAAATTGCAAAAGCATCCAAATATAAAGCAACAGTATATTTCTTTTATGAGTGAAAATGCTGATTTAAAACATATGTCTCTTGTTACCAATATACCGAAAGAAGTTAAAGTACATTTTCTACCCCACCACTGTGTGCACAAAGAAGATAGTACCACAACCAAGCTAAGAGTGGTATTTGACGGTTCCGCAAAAACAACGTCGGGTGTCTCGCTCAATGACATCTTATTTGCGGGCCCAACTATACAGCCAAAGTTGTTTAGTACGCTACTACGATTTCGTTTATTTAAAGTTGCGTTGAGCGGCGACATATGCAAAATGTATCGCTGCGTTCGTGTTGCTTACCCTGATGATTTTCTTCAATGCATTTTGTGGAGAAATAGCCCTGAAGAAGATATACAAACTTACAAACTGAATACCGTAACTTATGGTACTAAGCCTGCAGCCTTCCTCGCAATACGCACAATGCAGCAATTAGCCATGGATGAACAAAATGCTTTCCCCGTTGGGGCTGATGTTGTAAGGCGAGACTTTTACGTTGATGATTTAATAACTGGCGGAAATTCTCTCAAAGAAGTTACTGAAATAATGCAGCAAGTAACTGAACTGCTAAAACTGGGAAATTTTAAAATAAAAAAATTGTGTTCAAATGATGTATCCATCTTAAAGGAAGTGCCTGAAGCTGATCGTGAAACACTTTTGAAATTTCAAGATGGCACCGACATAACAAAAACCTTAGGTCTTTTGTGGGACCCAAACACTGATGCTTTTATATATACGTTTTCCCATGTTGCTGAGGCCAAAGTTATTTCGAAGCGAACTGTCTTGTCGTCGATTGCTCGTTTTTATGACCCACTGGGTTTAATCGGCCCAGTTATCACTAAGGCAAAGGTCTTTATGCAAAATTTATGGAAATGCAAATTAGACTGGGATGAAAGCCTGCCTCAAAGCTTACACTCATCTTGGCAGCAATTTGTATCAACATTTTCAATGGTTCATAAATTTGTATTTCCTCGTTTTGTTTCCATTTCAGATTCCTCCATACAAATACACGGTTTTTGCGATGCTAGTTTAACTGCTTATGGTGCTTGCATTTATGCGAGATCAGAATCAAAAGGCAACACTAAAGTCCATCTATTGTGTTCAAAATCAAGAGTGGCACCTTTAAAAGCCCTTACCGTTCCTAAACTTGAGTTGTCGGCTGCATTGCTTTTGGCTGAACTTTTAAGTGAAGTTACAAATGCGCTGAAAGGCAATTACAAATGCCATTGTTGGTCGGATTCTATGGTTGTTTTATCATGGTTACGGGAAGAATCTACAAACTATAACGTATTCGTTGCTAACAGAGTAAGTCGTATACAAAATTTAACTAAAAGTATGTCATGGCACCATGTCCCAACAATGCTAAACCCCGCGGATATTTTGTCGAGAGGAGCCTCCCCAGAAGAACTTTTTAATTCAAGTCTGTGGAGAGAGGGGCCAGCTTTTTTATTGCAAGGCGAAAGGCACTGGCCAAAACCACTGAACTTTGTAAAGGAGCTTCCCGAACGTCGTAAAATCGTTTTAGCCACGTCCTCAGTCAATGACTTTTCGATAAATTGTAAATTTCATAACTCATTTTCTAAAATTCAAAGAATTTTTGCGTACGTAAACAGATTTTTAAATTTTACAAAAGGTATCAAGTGCTATGGCAATCTAACCCCACAGGAGATAATGCGTGGGACAAAAATCTTAATTCGAAACGTTCAACTTATCCACTTCGCAACTGAATATAAAGCTTTAAAACTAAGTAAATGTGTAGCCCCAACTAGTAAACTATACTCGCTAGCACCTTTCATTGACTCGGAGAGACTTATAAGAGTGGGTGGCCGTCTGCAACACTCGTTTTTAAATTTTGAAGCGCAACACCCAATAATTATTCCACCCTTTAACGGCATCAATTGTTATGTACTATCATCAACGTTTATTACATGCAGGGCCGCAGTGTCTACTAGCAAACATTCGACAGCTATATTGGCCAATTGGAGGCAGGAAAACCATTAACGTAATCCTTGCCAAATGTATAAAATGTTTTAGATTAAAGCCTAAGCTTTTTCAGCACATTATGGGTAACTTACCAGCACATCGTGTACAACCAAATAGGGCATTCTATACAACGGGGATAGACTTTTGCGGCCCATTTTATTGTAAATCCGAAGTTAAAAACCGGCCACCGCTAAAATGCTACATATGCATTTTTATTTGTTTTTCGACGAAGGCAACGCATTTGGAGCTAGTACAGGATTTGTCGACGTCGTCATTTTTATCGTCTCTTAAACGTTTTATTTCGATTCGTGGCAAGCCAAAAAATATTTGGTCGGATAACGCCACAAATTTCGTTGGCGCTAAAAATGAATTAGCAGAATTGCGCCAATTATTCTTTGACCAAAAAAATATGCAGCAGATACACCAACAATGCCTAGAGGATGGAATAAACTGGAACTTTATACCTCCCAGGTCTCCTCATTTCGGCGGTCTTTGGGAGGCCGCCGTAAAGTCTGCCAAGCATCATTTTTATCGAGTCGCTGGCTCCTCAGTTTTGACGTTTGATGAGCTGCGAGCACTTGTCTGCCAAATATCGGCTATATTAAATTCTAGGCCTTTATGTCCAGTAACAGAAAACCCTGATGACCTTGAGGTATTAACTCCCGCCCACTTCTTAATCGGCTCATCGCTAACAACAATCAATGAGCCAGATCTAACGGAGCTTAATACTGGCCATTTAAATCGATGGCAACGAGTGTGTTGTATGCAGCAGCTCTTTTGGAAAAAGTGGAGCAGTTCATACCTAACATTGTTA
Organism: Melanophora roralis; assembly: GCA_963583895.1. Taxonomy (NCBI): domain Eukaryota; kingdom Metazoa; phylum Arthropoda; class Insecta; order Diptera; family Rhinophoridae; genus Melanophora; species Melanophora roralis. The sequence continues at coordinate 7,971,662 of OY757192.1, forward strand.
CAGGAAAGATCAAAGTGGCGAGCAGTAAGCGGCAACATCACTAAAGGCACTATGGTTCTAGTGAGAGACGAAAACCTTCCACCTTTAAAATGGCAGATGGGACGCATACTTGGTCTTGCAGCTGGCAAAGATGGAGTCGTACGTGAAGCGCTGGTAAAAACCGCCAACAACACTAGTAAAAGAGCTGTCGTTAAATTAGCCGTCTTGCCATTTGATGATAATGCAGTTGAAAGTCCAAGCCTTCCAACGCGGGGAGGATGTTAATTGTAACCACTGTGTTAGTTGCAGAATTACCAAAAAGTCATCATCACGCGTGTACGTAGATTTGTTGTTGTTGCTGATTTAATGTTACAACATACATATGTACATACGTACATATGCATATCATCACATACCTGAGTTCAAGATTTATATTTGAAATAAATTGCAACAACAAAACATTTTGGTTTTTTCTTAACATTTTTGTTAACGGTGCAAGCGTCTAATGAAGTTAAATTCCTATAATAATGAAGTTGTTTTGTCATTTCTTTTTGCATTTCTGTGCAATGATTTGGATTTTTGTAGTAGTTAGTTAGTTATAGAACAGAGATCAAATAAATAAGTTTGAATTTTGCAAATTAAAATATAACTAAATTTGAATTTATTGCGTCAGCTTGTGAAAAGGCTTACAAGCTCAAACAGTCTTCATATATAAATAAAAGTAGTTGGATAGGAGCAGGAAAAGACCCCATGCCAATGAGTTTTTTGTAAATTCTTGATACAAAATATCTCGGAAACAGGTAGAACTATCTGCCCTAAACTTTCTACAAGGTATTTCTACTGTGATATTTTTATTCAAAACAAAAATTTGTTTGACAGAAAGGCGCATCATCCCTTCGACCGTTAAAATTTTTTCTATTTTAAATTTAAGGATAGCTATCGACTTGGAATAAAGAAGTTAGTAATTTTATTACATTTGTTTTTAGAAAATTGCTTGAATAGATCAGATGACTGGGCATACAAAGAGACTAATGTAATGGGTATATAAGATTCGGTACTGCCTAATATAGTGCTCTTACTTGTTTATAATCAGATTTTAAAACCTTGAGGTGAACTACCTTGAGGTGAACTACCTTGCTATTCACTTTTATCATCACGTCATATGGAAGTCACATAAAAATTCAAAGTACCACAAATGAAATAAAAAGCAGCCCAAATTCATTAGCTAGCTGTCCTTTTTTCCGTCTCGAAATCCCAACTTATGTGAACAAGTATTTAAAAAAGCTGGAAACACATACAAGTTTGGACAAGCGAAGTATCTTACAGAATGGCAGATTCGTTTAAAAAGAAGGAATACGGTTTGTCTTAAATGAAACAATTGGAATTGTTTTATATTTTAATATGAGAACCTAAGTTTAAGTCTGGTGCTAGCTGGACTAATATTCATTATACATATTTCTTTTATCACTTTGTTAACCATTTTGCAAACTCCGCTCTGACCTATTCCAATTAAATAGTCATTTCCAGTGGTATGTTGAAAAGATCGACTGGCTAAAAGTGATAATGTTACGGCCAGCTGCAGCTTTGGTGGTAAGGCAGTATGTATGTCCTTCAAAATTTAGCTCACAAAGAATAAAATAAAATGGCTCTTTTAAAACTCTAAAACGCTTAACAAACCTTAAATGATAACGTTTTAAACGAAATTTTGTTCAAATGGTGCAATTTACTTACTCAGTAGCTGACAATGACAGTGGATCACTTTTAACCCGTATTTGTCTTCTTATACGAATAGTATTAGATTCATCCTCTGAGTCAGAAGATAAACACAACAAAACTAATGAAGTCATTTTTAGTTTGTTTTTTTTTTTATTAATTACTTAAAAACAATATAACAGCAAAATTTTGTGTTTCCTTTTTTAACAAAGTTGTAATTTTTTACTAAAACATATTTTCATTCAATTACAATGCAAAAAAAATCTATTACATTTCATTTTAATTTCGATACGTGAGCTATCGAATGCGGTAATCCATTCATTCGATACGTGACGAAATTTCATTCGATACAAAAGTTAACTCGTTCACGAGTGCCGTAATTTGGCCCCTGGTACTCTGTTCGATTTTAGGAAAAAAGTTAAGGAACATTAGTTATTTCGTTTAAAAATTTGACAACATTCTTACATAAACCCATAAAATATGCTACATTTTTTATATTATATAGACAAAATCCATATGTTTATATGTGTTGAATGCGAAACAAAAGTTTTTTTGATAAATTTCTTTGTTTTATTTTATAAAAATGATTGATTGCATAAGTTTATAAAAAAATCAGGGGCCAAATTACGGCACTCGTGAACGAGTAGACTTTCGTATCGAATGAAATTTCGTCACGTATCGAATGAATGGATTATCGCATTCGATAGCTCACGTATCGAAATTAAAATGAAATGTAATAGATTTTTTTTGCATTGTAATTGAATGAAAATATGTTTTAGTAAAAAATTACAACTTTGTTAAAAAAGGAAACACAAAATTTTGCTGTTATATTGTTTTTAAGTAATTAATGAAAAAAAAGCAAAATAAAAATGACTACATTAATTTTGTTGTGTTTATCTTCTGACTCAGAGGATGAATCTAATACTATGCGTATAAGAAGACAAATACGGGTTAAAAGTGATCCACTGTCATTGTCAGCTACTGAATTTCGTTTAAAACTTTATCATTTAAGGTTTGTTAAGCGTTTTGCTTTATGCTCGGAAGCGTTCATGCAGAAATTTAAACTCCCTGGCGGTAAATATAAAATCGCAATATAATGCTAGCTTTATGTAACATTTTCTTTATTTCTTAGTGTATGGTTGTATAGACGGCACTCATTTTGGGTTGCAAAATCAAAATTAACATATGTTTGATAATTTATTTTTGGCCAAGTTAGGAAGATCAACCATAAATTAAGTCATTATATCCTTTTGCTTCCCATTTATTTTGTTAATATTGGTCCTAAAATGTTTATTTTATTTATTTATTTAAAGCTTCAATTAAAATTTGTTTAAAAACTTACATTTTGTCTACCTTCACTGCCTATTGTTGCACATAAAATAAATTTCGAATGCTGTTTACCTCACGAACAACTTTTCGTTAGCCAGCACTCGATAGCGTACTCGTTAACGAATGCTATCATCAGAAATTACGATAGCTCTTACTCGATAACGAATGCGGTAATCTCAAAAGCAAATATTACGAACAATTTTACTCGATCACGGATGCTGTAATTTGGCCCCTGTGAACGAGTAAACTTTCGTATCGAATGAAATTTCGTCTCGTATCGAATGAATGGATTACCGTATTCGATAGCTCACGTATCGAAATAAAAATAGAATGTAATAGATTTTGTTTGCATTGTAATTGAATGAAACATATATTTTAGTAAAAAATTACAACTTTGCTAAAAAAGCAAAATTTTACTGTTATATGTATTGTTTTTAAGTAATTAATAAAAAAAATAAAATAAAAATGACTACATTAGTTTTGTTGTGTTTATCTCCTGACTCAGAGGATGAATCTAATACTATGCGTATAAGAAGACAAATACGGGTTAAAAGTGATCCACTGTCATTGTCAGCTACTGAATTTCGTTTAAAACTTAATCATTTAAGGTTTGTTAAGCGTTTTAGAGTTTCAAAAGAGGCATTTCATTCTATTCTTTGTGAGCTAAGTTTTGAAAGACATATGTCTACTTCCTTACCACCAAAGCTGCAGCTGGCCGTAACATTATCACTTTTAGCCAGTGGATCTTTTCAACATACCACTGGATATGACTATTTAATTGGAATAAGTCAGAGCGGAGTTTGCAAAATGGTTAACAAAATGATAAAAGAAGTAGATAATAAGCTGTGTGCAAAATTTATTAAATTTTTACCAGAACAGTCTGCTTTATGCTCGGAAGCGTTCATGCAGAAATTGAAACTCCCTGGCGGTAAATATAAATTCGCAAAATAATGCTAGCTTTATGTAACATTTCCTTTTTTCTTAGTGATTGGTTGTATAGACGGCACTCGTTTTGGGTTGCAAAAACCATCTCAAAATTAACATATGTTTGGTAATTTATTTTTGGCCAAGTTAGGATGATCAACCATAAATTGAGCCATTATATCCTTTTGCTTTCCATTTATTTTGTTAATATTGGTCCTTAAATGTTTATTTTATTTATTTATTTATAGCTTCAACTAAAATTTGTATAAAAACTTACATTTTGTCTACCTTTACTGTGTATTGTTGCACATAAAATAAATTTCGAATGCTGTTTACCTCACGAACAATTTTTCGTTAGCCAGCACTCGATAGCGTACTCGTTAACGAATGCTATCATCAGAAATTATGATAGCTCTTTCTCGATAACGAATGCGGTAATCTCAAAAGCAAATATTACAAACAATTTTATTCGATCACGGATGCCGTAATTTGGCCCCAGATTTTTTCAAAGTTTTATGTTGTTTTAAACTTTAGTTAATGCTTGCTATAATGGAAATCATTAAAAATATTTAAGATATTTTGTTTTTTTTATGTTTTTGTCTTGTTTGCATTTGCATACTAATTTTTACCTTTTTCCATATTTCTTAAAAGTTTTTTTTATAAATAATCGACTCAATTACGTCCGATTTGAAGCAGTGTACACTTATCAGGTAGGAGCGGTTCTACACAAACAACTAAAACCGTCATAAGAATGTCAGAGACATTCTGTTCGATTTTACGAAAAAAGCTGTGGAACATTAGTTATTTCGTTTGAAAATTTGACAACCAACATTCTTTTATTAACCCCTAAAATATGCTACATTTTTATATTGTATAGACAAAATCCATATGTTTTTATGAGTTGCTTGCTAAAAAAAAGTTTATTTGATAAATTTCTTGCTCTTTGTATAAAAAATTTTCAATGATTTTTTAAAAAGTGTTTTAGTTTAAAAAAATTAGATTTATTCAGAGTTTTATATTGTTTTTATCTTTATTTCATGCTTTGTATAATGGATATCATTAAAAATAATTAAGATAACTTTAATTTTTTTTTAATGTTTTCGTCTTGCATACTGATTTTTACTTTTTTCCAATATTTTTGAAAAGTTTTTTTATAAATAAACGACTCATATCTGACCGATTTTAAGCTCTTGAAAAAATTTCGTGCGGAATAAAGCTAGGTATTGTGTTCGACTTTTCGTGCGAAATGCTGTCAAACTCTATATATAAAAAATTTGTACGAAATATTGTTGAAATATTGTTGCATAAGTAGTACTCTGTTCATTTTGTGAAAAACATGAGAAATGTATCTGGCAACATTTAATCAACATTTATATTTTCGTGTGAAATAACTACAGCTTATGTTATTCCGCACGAAATTTTTTCAAAAGCTTGAAATCGGTCTTATATGAGTCTTTATTTATAAAAAAACTTTTCAAAAATATTGGAAAAAGGTTAAAATCAGTATGAGAATGCAAACAAGACGAAAACATAAAAAAAAAATTAAAATTATCTTAATTATTTTTAATGATATCCATTATACAAAGCATGAAAAAAAGATAAAAACAATATAAAACTCTGAATAAATCTAATTTTTTTAAACTAAAACAATTTTTAAAAAAACATTGAAAATTTTTTATACAAAGAGCAAGAAATTTATCAAATAAACTTTTTTTTAGCAAGCAACACATAAAAACATATGGATTTTGTCTATACAATATAAAAAATGTAGCATATTTTAGGGGTTAATATAAGAATGTTGCTTGTCAAAAATTTCAAACGAAATAACTAATGTTCCTCAACTTTTTTCGTAAAATCGAACAGAGTACCAGGCTTAACATAAGCTGTAGTTATTTCACACGAAAAAATAAATGTTGATTGAATGTTGCCAGATCCATTTCACATGTTTTTCACACTACGAACAGAGTACCACTCATTCAACATTATTTCACAGATATTTCGTTCTAATTTTTTTTATATGAAGCTTAACAACATTTCGCACGAAATGCCGAACACAATAGGTCTGTCTGCGTACACATATTTTGCATCATTTTATGCAAAATGTTACAAAATCTTGCAAAATGTTGTCTGCGTACTCCAAATCTCTTGCAGTGAGAGAGCCAAAAAGAAAATTTTTTGACAGTTGCAAGTTAGAGAACTTGCAAAATGTTACTGGAGAAATTTCTGCTTGCAAGATTTTCAACTAGTTTGAACAGCTGTTTTTATTTACTAATTGAATGAAAAATTTTTGTGAAACGAAAATAAAAATTAAAATTTAACAATAGTTAGAATTGTGTTGATTTTTAACGTTTATAACGAATTATAATAAACATAACATTTTACTTATGCCAGAAATGTCCAAATATACAAATAATTTACCGCGTACACATATGCTAAAATTCTTTTGCTTTGTTATTTGAATTGTTTACATACCGATCATCTGTTTCCTTGCAAGATTTTACTGGATACTGTCTGCGTACTTTTTGATAAATTTTTAGCCGACAGAGTAAAATTGGTCTTACTCTCCCAAAAAATATTACTGAGTATTTGCTACTGGAAAAGTACGCAGACATACCTAATACCTAGCTTAAGGCTGGTACTCTGTTCGATTTTACCAAAAAAGTAGAGGAACATTGGTTATTTTGTTTGAAAAATTGACAGGCAATATTTTTATATAAACCCTACATTTTTTATTGTCTACAGCTAGGTATTGTGTTCGACATTTCGTGCGAAATGCTGTCAAACTCTATATCTAAAAAATTTATACGAAATATTGTTGCAAAAGTAGTACTCTGTTCATTTTGCGAAAAACATGAGAAATGTATCTGGCAACATTTAATCAACATTTATATTTTCGTGTGAAATAACTACAGCTTATGTTATTCCGCACGAAATTTTTTCAAAAGCTTGAAATCGGTCAGATATGAGTCGTTTATTTATAAAAAAACTTTTCAAAAATATTGGAAAAAAGTAAAAATCAGTATGCAAATGCAAACAAGACGAAAACATTAAAAAAAAATTAAAATTATCTTAATTATTTTTAATGATATCCATTATACAAAGCATTAAATAAAGATAAAAACAATATAAAACTCTGAATAAATCTAATTTTTTTAAACTAATAAAGGCTGGTACTCTGTTCGATTTTACGAAAAAAGTTGAGGAACATTAGTTATTTCGTTTGAAAATTTGATATGCAACATTCTTATATTAACCCTTAAAATATGCTACATTTTTTATATTCTATAGACAAAATCTATATGTTTTTATGTGTTGATTGCTAAAGGTACCTTTACACGGTAATACATATATTACGATATGTCAAAAAATGTGGAATAATACAAAATCTCATCATGTAAAAGCATAATGTATTGGGTAGGAGAGAATACGGATGCAAAATTTGACAAGTGTTCGGTAAATGTTTATTTTCTAAACCATTTTAGAAACTTGTGTATTCTCATCACATCAGAGGTGTGAAAGATTGGCAGCACTTACAGCATCTAATAAAGGTGGCTACACTTAATGAAACAATACACAAACAATCAAAATAAAAGCAGATTTTTTCCATGTTGCTTTGTTAATATTGTTGAACCTTAACCATATGGCGTTACCCCAAAAAGAAATTGGCAAGAAACAACCGATTTTGATTTTACCAACCTCATCCGTGTAAACATGAAAAATAGTTAGAACAGATTTTTATTCTCTTTTTTTTAACACGGAGAGAATTTCATAATATATTGATTCTACAAAATCGAATTACTTTGTATTACCTTAAACAAAAGTTTATTTGATAAATTTCTTTCTTGTTCTTTGTATAAAAAATTTTCAATGATTTTATAAAAAGTGTTTTAGTTAAAACAATTAAATTTTTTTTATATTGACTTTAACTTTTTTTCATGCTTTGTATAATGGAAGAATTAAAAATAATTAAGATAATATGAATTTTTTTTTATGTTTTTGTCTTGTTTGCATTTGCATGCTGATTTTTACCTTTTTACTATATTTTTTTGAAGTTTTTTATAAATAAACGACTCAATTGCGATCGATTTTAAGCTTTTAAAAAAATTTCGTGTGGAATAACATAAGCTGTAGTTATTTCACACGAAAAAATAAATGTTGATTTAATGTTGCCAGATACATTTCACATGTTTATCACATTACGAACAGAGAACCACTCTTGCAACATTATTTCACAGATATTTCGTACTAATTTTTTCTATATGTAGTTTGACAACATTTCGCACGAAATGCCGAGCACAATACCTAGCTTAAAACACTTTTTAAAAAATCATTGAAAATTTTTTATACAAAGAGCAAGAAATTTATCAAATAAACTTTTTTTTAGCAAGCAACACATAAAAACATATGGGTTTTGTCTATACAATATAAAAAATGTAGCATATTTTAGGGGTTAAGAAAAGAATGTTGCTTGTCAAATCTTCAAACGAAATAACTAATGTTCCTTAACTTTTTTCGTAAAATCGAACAGAGTACCAGCAAAGACTATAGACTATAAAGATTGTTCACTTGGAACAAATTTCATAAACAGAAATTTTGAGTTTGCAATGGGTGGTTACGGTAAAGGCAAAGGAAAAACACTCTCTTAATTTGAGAGAAGACAGAAAATAAAAAAAAAAGATCACAAAAAATTGACGCCAAATTTTAAGAACAATAACAGCCAAAAATTATATTAATGGTGCATGTACATACAGGTACCGGGAAATAACTCCCAAATGAAATAACTCCCAAATGAAATAACTCCCAATGGAAAAAATGAAATAACTCCCAAATGAAATAACTCCCAACGAAAATTAAATAACTCATAATCGAAAAAAATGAAATAACTCCCAACGGTAAAAATGAAATAACTCCCAATGTTTGGGAGTTATTTCATAAAAGTCACAAAAAAGTGAAATAACTCCCAAATTAAATAACTCCCAACAAAAATGAAATAACCCCCAATCACAAAAAAAATAATTGTTTTATGAAATAAGTCCCAACGGAAATGAAATAACTCCCAACAATAATGAAATAACACCCAACGAAAATGAAATAACTTCCAACTAAAACGAAATATTTCCCAATTAAAATATATATAATGCGAAAACCTTTTGTATCCATAAATTAGATGTTACTAACATAAAATGATTGTCTGGACGCAGGATAAGTTAACTCTCGTGGATCGAACCGCCGGCTTCGTTTCAGCTATAGGACAGGCGCGTGAACTTGAGGCACCTTTTTGGTTAAATAATTTTTTTTAATAAAAAGGAGTTATTTAAATAGCCGGCCTTCGGCCGGGCGCAAGGAAAAAAAACTCCAGTGCATTCGATCCGCCGGCTTCGCAGTAGCCTTCGGCCGGGCAATGGGCTTTAAACTCTAGTTAATATTAAAACTTCAGATGTGAACAAGAATGATATAACGGTTTAGGGTTTTTGTGAAAGTGCTTAAATTTAGCACTTCTGGTATTTAAAGATCACTAGAGCTTAAAGCCCGTTGCCTGGCCGAAGGCAACAGTGAAGCCGGCGGATCGAACCCACTGGAGTTTTTTTTCCTTGCGCCCGGCCGAAGGCCGGCTATGTATTCCACTTCTTTTTAAACCCAAAATTTTCAATTCATTGTCACCTTTTGTATCCATAAATAAGATATCACTAACGTAAAATTATTTTCTAAACAAACAAACCAAATGACTGGCGGCATCCGTCTGGACGCAGGATAAGTAAACTCTCGTGGATCAAACCGCCAGCTTCGGTTCAGCTTTAGGACAGGCGCGTAGACTTTAAGCACCTTTTTTCTTAAATAATTTTTTTAATAAAAAGGAGTTATTTAGATAGCCGGCCTTCGGCCGGGCGCAACGAAAAAAAACTCCAGTGCATTCGATCCGCCGGCTTCGCAGTAGCCTTCGGCCGGGCAATGGACTTTAAGCTCTACTGCTTTCCATATAAAGCTTCGCCAAATAAAACATAAATTTTGTGACACTTTAGTTATGAAGCTGCAAAAACTTCCGATGCACTACAGTTTAAAGTATATTCCCCGGCCGAAGGCTACTGCGAAGCCGGCGGATCGAATCCACTGGAGTTTTTTTTTCCTTGCGCCCCGCCTAAGGCCGGCTATATACCCACGGTCTTAAAACCTCAAAACTTTTAAATAAATGTCACCTTTTATACTAGCGTGATTAAATTTTTTTAAATGCTCTGGTATATACACTTGCTTTTAGTAAAATGAAATAACTCCCAACAAATATGAAATAGCTCCCAATAAAAACGAAATAACACCCAATAAAAATGAAATAACTCCCAATGATAGAAAATGAAATAACTCCCAACAAAAATGAAATAACTTCCAACGCTTCGAAAAAATGAAATAACTCCCAACAAAATTTCATTGGGAGTTATTTCATTTGGGAGTTATTTCATAATGAAATAACTCCCAATGAAAAATAATGAAATAACTCCCAACGCATTGGGAGTTATTTCATTATAAAATAACTCCCAATTTGTATGGAAAAAAAATTGGTAGTTATTTCATTTTTTCATTGGGAGTTATTTCATTTGGGAGTTATTTCATGGTACCGTACATACATACCAACATATACATATGGATGTATGTACATACATACAATTGGCGAATTCACAAGGTACGAAACAATAGCATATTGTATTATTGTCATATAATTTCACAATAGCATAAAATTTTGTTGTTGCTTTTCATACGAAACTTGTTGTGAAACAATAAAACTTTGTTTGATATGTTTATTGTGATGTCGTGTTATATACAAAGTCATGCGCCAAGCCCCTAAAACGAAACGGCGAGTTTTCTATTTAATTTTTGGAAGCCGCTAGCACTCGCCACCCGTAAAAATGTATAATACTAGAATCTTAGGCAAAAACGCCGAACAAGATTACTTCAGCCGTCTCCGCCGGCAAATGTAGACGACACTAGTCTCTGGCCGTCAGCTGTTTCTTGTTTATAACAAAATAATCAGTCGTAAAATAGCTCTGGTGAGGTAAAGAGCTCGCGCGTCGTTGGTCATTATTTTTTAAAGACAACCAGGCCGTCCCTTTTTATCGCACTACGAGAATTTCGCGTCTCACTCTCGCATGTGGTGAAGTGTGTGGCGTCGCATAACTGTACCGCGATACAGTTATCAGAGGCTGCATTATTTGACTGCATGCAAAAAACATTTTGCATATGGAGGAGAACCATTAAAATCAAAGAAAACTAAGTATCCATGCCGTAACAGCTTCCTATTCGAAGGCATAGGTCGACTGGTTTCGTTTGTCTGGATCAACGTGGAATACCCTGGCACTTTGGTTATATACCTCTGCCGTTAAATTTTAGAGTTAAAAAAAAAAAAAATAACAAAATAATATTTTATTTTTTATTTTAATTTTTAATATTTTGGTGTTTTGTGTTAAAAGTGTTTGGAAAAGAACATATATCCATGGATTATAAAGATAGTAACCAGGTAAGATATAGAAAATTGTGTGCATATATACAGGGTGGCCCAGAAAGACCGAAGTGGTGTGAATTCCTTATAACTTTTTTATTATAATTTTTTTCTTCTTTTCTTTTCAGTATTTTGTAAAGAAGACTTGGATAATTTATAATGGAGCAATACACAATTGAACAACGTGCCCAAATTGTTGAAATTTACTTTTCAAATCAACGGTCCATTGTGTTGACTCAGCGTGCATACCGTCGTCAATTTAATGTGCGGGTTGCACCCTCTCAGTCAACAATAAACCGTCTGGTTGCAAATTTTCGAGAACAAGGAGCAGTAAGGAACCTTCCTGGTCCCGGCAGACACCGAACTGTCCACACGGCTGACAATATTCAAGTGGTACAGGAGAGTATTCGGGAGGATCCAGAAACATCAACCAGGAGACGTTCGTCACAACTGGGCCTCTCAAGAACTTCGCTGCAGCGAATTTTGCACACCATAGGATTGTTTCCATACAAAATTCAACTTGTTCAAGAATTGAAACCAACAGATTACCAGCAACGACTTGACTATGCAATTTATTTCCAGCAAAAAGCACAAGAGAATCCAAATTTTATTCATAACTTAATAATGAGTGACGAAGCCCATTTTCAATTAAATGGGTTCGTTAACAAGCAAAACTGTAGGATATGGGCTACGGAAAACCCGAGAGTACTTCATCAACGACAATTGCACCCAGTTAAGTGTACCGTTTGGTGCGGTGTTTCTTCAGAAAGGATCATTGGCCCATATTTTTTTGAAAATGAACAAGGTGTCGCCATTTCCGTCAATGGTGATCGATATCGGGCCATGTTGCAAAATTTTGTAAGGCCAGCCGTGGAAAACCATCCGCAAATATGGTTCCAACAGGATGGAGCCACAGCGCACACTGCGAGGGCCACAATGACTCTTTTACGCGACATCTTTGGTGAAAGAATAATTTCTCGTAACAGCAATTTTAATTGGCCTCCGCGTTCCCCGGATTTAACCGCTCCAGACTGTTTTCTTTGGGGCTATTTAAAAGGAAAAGTTTATGTTAATAAGCCTAGGAGTATTGAGGAGTTAAAAACCAATATTCGAGAAGAAATTAACAACATACCACCGGAAGTTTTGCGAAAGGTCATGGAAAATGTGTTGGAAAGAGCACATTTGTGCGAAGCAGAATATGGCCACCACTTGCGGGATATCATTTTTAATAACTAATCCAAAAATATTCCCCATAAATTTAATGTATTTAAAAAAAAAAAAATTAAAAAAATATCTCTTAAATAAAAAGTTATAAGCAATTCACACCACTTCGGTCTTTCTGGGCCACCCTGTATATATATATATATATATATATATATCTATATATATATATATATATATATATATATATATATATATATATATATATATATATATATATATATATATATATATATTTATTTAAATATATATATATATATATATATTTAAATAAATATTATTAATTTAAGCCAAAGGCGAAACGTTTTCGCACAAGCCCCGTAAAAAAGTGGAATATAGCTGAAGAGAGGGCGCTAATTGAGTTTTTGATGCAAAATAGAGAATTTGAGGTATGTAGTTTGTAAAATTATATAAAAATGTAAATAAACTACAAGTATTATCAACAGAGACCAACTGCGCAGGCTTACTACAAGCAATTTTCAGAATCAATGCAAATAGATGTATCCTGGAAGCTGGCTAGATCAAAGGTCAGAAACATGAGAGTAAGCTATAATAAAGCTAAAGCTTGGGAAGGTTCAACCGGAGCTGGCAGTATGGAGGGTGAAACAATGAAAGGTATGAGTTTTTTAAGCCAACTTCGATCATTCAGTGCAGTTTTGCTTGCACAAGGTCAACAATGTTTAAAAATGTCAATAGCTTTAACCCACTCTAACAAAATAACTTTGCGTTTTCTTTTCAGCAACTTTATTAAAAATGTGCACTTTCTTTTACGAGCTTGATGACATTTTTGGTGGCAGGCTTGCTGAATAATGTTTTGCTGTGAACTCTATATTTTTTAAATTTTTTTAATTGATTTTAATGTTTTTTTTATTGTGGATTTTTTTACAAAAAATCAACCCCTAATGTAAATATTTATTTCCTGGTTTAGTAAAAAAGTGCCTTATGTTTTTTTTTGAAATGGAGTAATAACTTATTTTTGAGTATATATGTATATGTTAGCAAATAAAAGATGTACCTCAATTTAAGATAAATTAATAATATGATTTTTTGTTATTTATTTTATTTTTAATTCAATGAATTTAAGAAAAACAAATAAATTTTTATACTTTTCATTTAATTTACACTTTTGTATTATTATTAGATATGTAGGTTTTGAATAAATTGAAGCAAAATAGATCTAGTGTTGCTTTCTGGAGGTAAGTCAATTTCTGGTTCAACTATATTATTTGCATTTTTATTTTTGTCGTTGAAATCTATTGCAAACATATGCTGGGACAATATTTTTACTCTTGAGAGTGTAGATAAGCAACTTTTATTTATCAAAGAGAACTTGGAATATTTATTTAATTTATGTGTGCCACTTAAAACTAAAAGGATTAAGGCCAATCAATCTCCTTGGTTTAACTCCGAGATAAAATCTTTGATAGAAAAACGTGATGTAGCTTACCATTGCTGGAAAAGATTCAGAGCCGCTAATTTTAAAGACATATACGTATCTGCACGAAAGGAGGTAACACACCATATTCGGCTTGCTAAATCTTTGTACTTTCAAAGAAAATTTTCGCAAGCGATCGACAACAAGTCAAAATGGAGAGAAATCCGCAAAATCGGCGTGGGGCAGAGAAAATCGTCGTCAGGCAGCTATGATGTTGATGTGAACATGCTGAATCATAACTTTGTAAACGTCAATATACCTCCCCCAGCAAACAACATTTATAACGACCTTTGTCATGTTTCAGTAAAAAATCCCTTCAGTTTTCGTTGCGTTGACCAGCACGAGGTTCTTTAAAGTTTTTCTGCGGTAAAATCTAATGCCGTTGGCATGGATGGTATAAGTCCTATTTTTTTGAAAGCGGTTACTCCCAAGCTTTTACCCTATTTCACATTTCTATTTAACACTATCCTTACAAAATCTACTTTTCCTGATGAGTGGAAGCTATCAAAAATTATTCCCATTCCAAAGGCTAACGGTGAATTTCGACCAATCGCCATTCTTCCGTTTTTATCTAAAGTTATGGAGAATCTAATTGGCAAACAAATGATTGAGTATCTCACAAGTAATGATTTTTTATCTGAGAAACAATCCGGTTTTGTTAAGGGTAGAAGTTGTACAACTGCACTTGTTGATGTAGTTGAGCACCTAAGATCGAAACTTGATTTGAATATGGTAGCATTTTTGATTTTACTTGATCACAGTAGGGCATTTGATACTGTGGATCATATGGTTTTAATTCAAAAGCTTGAAAAGTTATTTAGTTTTTCCAGCTCGGCCTATAATCTTATATCTTCTTATCTACACAATAGATCTCAAGTAGTTCAACTTAACAATACCTTTTCAAACGCGCTTGTCATCAACAGGGGAGTCCCTCAAGGCTCTATTCTAGGGCCTCTTCTTTTCTGCCTCTATATAAATGACTTACCAAACGTGTTAATTGATAGTAATGTGCATATGTATGCTGATGATGTTCAGCTTTACACATCTTGTAAAATCCCAGATATTGCCTTTTGTGTTAGAAAAATAAACGATGAATTGTGCAGAATTAGCAGCTGGGCCAATGCCAATGGTCTATGTCTCAATCCATCAAAATCTAAATGTATTTTTCTGTCAAAGTCTAAGACAATTTTTGAAGGCCCTCAAATAAAAATTGGTGATAACAATATCAATTTTGTAAATTCAGCATGCAACCTAGGAATTACCTTTAATAACAAACTTACTTGGTCCGATCATATTAATGCTATTGTCGGAAGAGTGTATGGGATGCTTCGTAACCTGTGGGCTGTTAAAGATTCAACACCACTTGCAATACGCATGCTATTAGCCAAAACTTACCTAATCCCATCACTCTTATACGGATGTGAAATTTTCGCAAACTGTGACAGTAACGATTTAGGAAAACTCACAGTCTAATATAACAATATTGCACGTTATATTTTTCAAAAAGGCCGACGTGATCATATTTCGTCATTTTCGTACCAAATCTTTGGAATAAAATTTGTTGATCTTTTGAAATGTAAATGCCTTATCTTTTTACACAAAATTATTACCCTAAAAGAGCCTGCCTATATTTATGACCGAATTATATTTGCAAGATCGAATCGTGGGAGAAAACTTGTTCAATTGAAACATAAAAGTCTTCTATCTCAACGACAATTTTTTATATACACTATAAGTCTCTGGAATAACTTACCAAATAATATTCAAAACTTAGGCAACGCTAACATGTTTAAAAAGGAGTTATTTAAGTTTTTCAAGTAATTTTACTTATATTTCTTAGATTCATTTAAATATATTTTACTTAAACTTTTTTATATTGATTTTATATAAATTTACATCCAATTAAAGCTTTTGTTTTTATGTATTTAATTTTTGTTTAAACTAATGTATTTATTTTTGAGTGTTATTTGTTTTTAATATTTTTTTCTTTATTAAATTATTGTATAATTATTTAAACCTTATGCTTTTTTCACTAGCACTTTAATTTATAAGATTTTAATCTTGTTGTGCTAGACATAATTAAAAAAATAAATAAATAAAATAAATAAATAAAAATTATAATAAAAAAAAAAAAAAAAAATCTATTAAAATGTTATGTAAAATGCAACAAACAACAATCCAGTCATTTCATTCCATTTTATTTTTGTCAGTTTTCATTCTAAATTTTAGTTCTTTTAAGCTACCGAATTTTTCTTTTAGAATCCCAAAGCAATTCTCAATACGGACTCTATATTTAGAAAAGTGTTTGTTGAAAAGCTCCCTTTCCTCTTTAGTACGTTCAATACTGTTTCCTCTCAATGGCGTTAATAAGAACGACTTCAGTGGATAAGCGCTATCTCCGGCAATCCATTGAGGTGGCGAAAAAAACCTTTCAGGATGCTTCGCCAGTGGGCAGTTTAAAAAAATTTTTGCGTCATGCACACTACCTGGATATCCCACTGTTAATTGTCGTATCCGTAATTTGTAGTCACAGACTGCTTGTACTTTAATTGCATACTGACGTTTTCGTGAAAGAAAAGTTCATGATTTTTTACTGGTGCTTCCGCTAACTTTATTTCCGACCCGTCAATATATCCTATGCACCCAGGCATTTCGTTTATTGTTGCCGACACTAATTCCACTCTTTCTCTTTCATTTGGCCAGAATAAAAATCTTTCTTTATGTTTTAAGACTGCTTTGAAAACGCGTTTTGTTACATTTTGGATAGTACCACCATCACCTACACCAAAGAGCGTGGCCACTTTTCGAACTGAAAGCCCGTCACCTGAGGAGCACAAACGGTACAGTACAATTTTGAGTTGCATTTCGATGGGAAGCTGTGCTTTACTTGTCGTAAAAATATCATCATCTTAAATTAAGTCCAATATATAAAAAAACTCCTCGGGAAGAAACCGGAACCATTTGGTTGAATCGACTGTCGTCCAACTTCTTCAGGACGTTTTGCTGCCACTTTGCTGATTTTGGAACTATCAAATGAACACTTCTTCGGTTATCTAACAAACTCGCAATATTCATCAGAAAAATTTCAGTAGTTTCTTCTTCCTCATCTTCATCGCATGGAAAAAGTCGAAAAGTTTAATTTAAATTTAAAAACTACAAAATCATAAAAATATATTTACTTGAGTTTGTCATAACCACATCGTAAAAATACTTTTCGCACAAACCGTCTATTATTTTACTTTTTTCACTTTTTGGCATAATAGCAGCAAATTGTACAACTGTGTTTTCGTTTAGTCGTATCAGCTGATTTAGATGTTAAATACCACACTTATATATGAGAGGTTGTTCACAACAGTCATATTCTTTGGTTCTATTATTTTACAACATATGATCTCACAAGACCTTGTGAATTCGCCAAATATAAACATTGTTTTCCATGTTTATTTTTTTTTGTTTTGCTGCTCTTTCGATTTTACGTTTATTCATACGTGCATATGTATGCCTCTATGTATATTCACAAAAAAGACACATTCTTTTAAGCAAATTGATGGTTTTGTTTAAAATTTGCCAAAGAAGTATTGTTCAAAAGCAGCTTATGTTCAAAAACAAACGCGGTAGCGAAAGTTGTTGATAATCTAGTTGTAGGGTACAAATACGTACATAATTTATTGCTGTAGAAATGAAATCATGTCGATTCGAGTTAAATTAAAATACCCTTATTTTGATATGTAGAGAGCTATACAAATAAAGCGCCTTCTAACATTTCTTAGAAGTTTTAAATTATTAATTGCATACATAAAACCTCAAGTTATTTATTTTTTAAACTTTAATTTTTATAATTTTTTTTTACAAAATAACTTTTGTCTTTTAAATAAATGTCACCTTTTATACTAGCGTGATTAAATTTTTTTAAATGCTCTGGTATATACACTTGCTTTTAGTAAAATGAAATAACTCCCAACAAAAATGAAATAGCTCCCAATAAAAACGAAATAACACCCAATAAAAATGAAATAACTCCCAATGATAGAAAATGAAATAACTCCCAACAAAAATGAAATAACTTCCAACACTTCGAAAAAATGAAATAACTCCCAACAAAATTTTCTTGGGAGTTATTTCATTTGGGAGTTATTTTATTATGACAAATAATGAAATAACTCCCAACGCATTGGGAGTTATTTCATTATAAAATAACTCCCAATTTGTATGGAAAAAAATTAGGAGTTATTTCATTTTTTTATTGGGAGTTATTTCATTTGGGAGTTATTTCATGGTACCGTACATACATACCAACATATACATATGGATGTATGTACATACATACAATTGGCGAATTCACAAGGTACGAAACAATAGCATATTGTATTTCTGTCATATAATTTCACAATAGCATAAAAATTTTGTTGTTGCTTTTCATACGAAACTTGTTGTGAAACAATAAAACTTTGTTTGATATGTTTATTGTGATGTCGTGTTATATACAAAGTCATGCGCCAAGCGCCTAAAACGAAACGGCGAGTTTTCTATTTAATTTTTGGAAGCCGCTAGCACTCGCCACCCGTAAAAATGTATAATACTAGAATCCTAGGCAAAAACGCCTAACAAGATTACTTCAGCCGTCTCCGCCGGCAAATGTAGACGACACTGGTCTCTGGCCGTCAGCTGTTTCTTGTTTATAACAAAATAATCAGTCGTAAAATAGCTCTGGTGAGGTAAAGAGCTCGCGCGTCGTTGGTCATTATTTTTTAAAGACAACCAGACCGTCCCTTTTTATCACACTACGAGAATTTCGCGTCACACTCTCGCATGTGGTGAAGTGTGTGGCGTCGCATAACTGTACCGCGATACAGTTATCAGAGGCTGCATTATTTGACTGCATGCAAAAAACATTTTGCATATGGAGGAGAACCATTAAACTCAAAGAAAACTAAGTATCCAGGCCGTAACAGCTTCCTATTCGAAGGCATAGGTCGACTGGTTTCGTTTGTCTGGATCAACGTGGAATACCCTGGCACTTTGGTAATATACCTCTGCCATTAAATTTTAGAGTTCAAAAAAAACGAAATAATATTTTATTTTTTATTTTAATTTTTTCGTGTTTTGTGTTAAAAGTGTTTGGAAAAGAACATATATCCATGGATTATAAAGATAGTAACCAGGTAAGATATAGAAAATTGTGTGCATATATATACATATATATTTAAATAAATATTATTAATTTAAGCCAAAGGCGAAACGTTTTCGCACAAGCCCCGTAAAAAAGTGGACTATAGCTGAAGAGAAGGCGCTAATTGAGTTTTTGATGCAAAATAGAGAATTTAAAGTATGTAGTTTGTAAAATTATGTAAAAATGTAAATAAACTACAAGTATTATCAACAGAGACCAACTGCGCAGGCTTACTACAAGCAATTTTCAGAATCAATGCAAATAGATGTATCCTGGAAGCTGGCTAGATCAAAGGTCAGAAACATGAGAGTAAGCTATAATAAAGCTAAAACTTGGGAAGGTTCAACCGGAGCTGGCAGTATGGAGGGTGAAACAATGAAAGGTATGAGTTTTTTAAGCCAACTTCGATCATTCAGTGCAGTCTTGCTTGCACAAGGTCAACAATGTTTAAAAATGTCAATAGCTTTAACCCACTCTAACAAAATAACTTTGCGTTTTCTTTTCAGCAACTTTATTAAAAATGTGCACTTTCTTTTACGAGCTTGATGACATTTTTGGTGACAGGCTTGCTGAATAATGTTTTGCTGTGAACTCTTTATTTTTTAAATTTTTTTAATTGATTTTAATGTTTTTTTTATTGTGGATTTTTTTACAAAAAATCAACCCCTAATGTAAATATTTATTTCTTGGTTTAGTAAAAAAGTGCCTTATTTTTTTTTTGAAATGGAGTAATAACTTATTTTTGAGTATATATGTATATGTTAGCAAATAAAAGATGTACCTAAATTTAAGATAAATTAATAATATGATTTTTTTTATTTATTTTATTTTTAATTCAATGAATTTAAGAAAAACAAATAAATTTTTATACTTTTCATTCAATTTACACTTTTGTATTATTATTAGATATGTAGGTTTTGAATAAATTGAAGCAAAATAGATATAGTGTTGCTTTCTGGAGGTAAGTCAATTTCTGGTTCAACTATATTATTTGCATTTTTATTTTTGTCGTTGAAATCTATTAAAATGTTATGTAAAATGCAACAAACAACAATCCAGTCATTTCATTCCATTTTATTTTTGTCAGTTTTCATTCTAAATTTTAGTTCTTTTAAGCTACCGAATTTTTCTTTTAGAATCCCAAAGCAATTCTCAATACGGACTCTATATTTAGAAAAGTGTTTGTTGAAAAGCTCCCTTTCCTCTTTAGTACGTTCAATACTGTTTCCTCTCAATGGCGTTAATAAGAACGACTTCAGTGGATAAGCGCTATCTCCGGCAATCCATTGAGGTGGCGAAAAAACCTTTCAGGATGCTTCGCCAGTGGGCAGTTTAAAAAAATTTTTGCGTCATGCACACTACCTGGATATCCCACTGTTAATTGTCGTATCCGTAATTTGTAGTCACAGACTGCTTGTACTTTAATTGCATACTGACGTTTTCGTGAAAGAAAAGTTCATGATTTTTTACTGGTGCTTCCGCTAACTTTATTTCCGACCCGTCAATATATCCTATGCACCCAGGCATTTCGTTTATTGTTGCCGACACTAATTCCACTCTTTCTCTTTCATTTGGCCAGAATAAAAATCTTTCTTTATGTTTCAAGACTGCTTTGAAAACGCGTTTTGTCACATTTAGGATAGTACCACCATCACCTACACCAAAGAGCGTGGCCACTTTTCGAACTGAAAGCCCGTCACCTGAGGAGCACAAACGGTACAGTACAATTTTGAGTTGCATTTCGATGGGAAGCTGTGCTTTACTTGTCGTAAAAATATCATCATCTTAAATTAAGTCCAATATATAAAAAAACTCCTCGGGAAGAAACCGGAACCATTTGGTTGAATCGACTGTCGTCCAACTTCTTCAGGACGTTTTGCTGCCACTTTGCTGATTTTGGAACTATCAAATGAACACTTCTTCGGTTATCTAACAAACTCGCAATATTCATCAGAAAAATTTCAGTAGTTTCTTCTTCCTCATCTTCATCGCATGGAAAAAGTCGAAAAGTTTAATTTAAATTTAAAAACTACAAAATCATAAAAATATATTTACTTGAGTTTGTCATAACCTCATCGTAAAAATACTTTTCGCACAAACCGTCTATTATTTTACTTTTTTCACTTTTTGGCATAATAGCAGCAAATTGTACAACTGTGTTTTCGTTTAGTCGTATCAGCTGATTTAGATGTTAAATACCACACTTATATATGAGAGGTTGTTCACAACAGTCATATTTTTTGGTTCTATTATTTTACAACATATGATCTCACAAGACCTTGTGAATTCGCCAAATATAAACATTGTTTTCCATGTTTATTTTTTTTTTGTTTTGCTGCTCTTTCGATTTTACGTTTATTCATACGTGCATATGTATGCCTCTATGTATATTCACAAAAAAGACACATTCTTTTAAGCAAATTGATGGTTTTGTTTAAAATTTGCCAAAGAAGTATTGTTCAAAAGCAGCTTATGTTCAAAAACAAACGCGGTAGCGAAAGTTGTTGATAATCTAGTTGTAGGGTACAAATACGTACATAATTTATTGCTGTAGAAATGAAATCATGTCGATTCGAGTTGAATTAAAATACCCTTATTTTGATATGTAGAGAGCTATACAAATAAAGCGCCTTCTAACATTTCTTAGAAGTTTTAAATTATTAATTGCATACATAAAACCTCAAGTTATTTATTTTTTAAACTTTAATTTTTATAATTTTTTTTGACAAAATAACTTTTGTCTTCAGTTTAAAAAAAATCATCATATTGTGAGCGGAGCAGGGGAAGGGGTAGCCCTAATACAAATTTACAGTTTTTGTAAAATTTTCGATACGCTATATCTAGAAAACTTCAAATGTTCTGCTTTTAATACAAAATATGCTAAAAACAGTTAAAACTCTCAACCTTAAATCTTTTACATGGTATTTATATTATACATAGTACAAACGTTAAAATTTTGTAAGGTTTTCTATTTCAAAAACTAGGACAGCTATCGGCCTCAAACCCGGCACAAAAAACTTTTTTAATTACAATATTCGCAGTATGAAATGAATTAGCTAGATCAGATGGCTAGGTATATAAAAAGACCAATGTGAAGTGTAAATATATAAGATTCGGCACAGCAAAATATAGCGCCCTTGTTCTATTTATTTATTTGTTTATTTTTTTATTTTCATATTAAAAAGTGGTTTGTTTTGTCCTATAAAATATTTAATATTAAAAAAAAAATAGTTCAAAAAAGGGAGAGTACATTATCAAGTATTCATTCCTATACACGCTTTATTTTTTTAATAAAAAATTGACATGTGTTATTTTAAAGTAAAAAAATATTTTTTATCAGTATATTTAAGTTTTAATAAAAAAAGTTTGTTTTTTTAAAGAAAAATTTTCGAAAACTAAAATTTGTAAGGTTACATTTAAAATTACAGTTTTTTTAACTTAGAACTTGATGTTTGCACTGAAATAAACACAATGTGAGTTAAATAGCCACACCTGTCACAATAAAATTGCATATATGTACCTATACATATAAAAAAATAAAACGATCTGAAAACAACAGATATTCTGCGCAAATAAAACAAACAAAAAATTTTAATTAAAAAAATAAGTTTTTCAATAAAAATCTTATCACAATAAAATTAAACCAATTCGCCTGATAAACTGTAATGAAAATTTAACAAAGTAATATTTTTTCTATACGAGTATAAATGTAGAATCAAAAATTTAAAACTAAAAACTTTAAATAAGTAAAATTATCCTTAAAGATTTTTTGTTTTTAAATTCAATAAATCAAAGTACACGAACAATAATTATATTTAGGGCGGTATTTTACTACTCTCTACTTAAAGTAATGAATTTAAAGTTTTCAGAAAAACTATATCTTGCTTCAGTTATTTTCATTTTGATAATAATGGAATTTTTATTCGTTGCGAATCGACTTGGTTTCATTTATACAACAACAAAATACGTATTGTTGCCCTATACCTACGCATTGAAATTTATTCGCTACTATCACGGCTTTTTGCACAAAAACTGTATTGAAACATAACTTCTTTTACCTTAATTCATATACATATAAAAATAAACAAAAAGAATAACAATGTGTATTTGTACACCGAAATGTATTAATGTTTGTATGGACGTGTACGATGTACTTATGTTTTTGTTTTTATTCAAGGCATATCGATACAAGGTGGCCGCAAAAAAAATAAGGGAGTCGTTCTCTTTATTTTTTATATGGAGTTTGAAACTAAAATTGAAATTATTTTTCAATATTAGTGTCAAGCTCCATATAAAACATATAAGGATTAAAAGAACGACTTTCTTATTTTTGTTCTTGCAGCTTGTATGGATATGCCTTGGTTTCAATTCTTAAAATTTGATGGCCATTTTTTTGCCTTTACTTTTCGTCTTCTCTTTTGCATCAGTTTTTGTATGTAAGTATATCGTCACAGAATATGCAAAATGCCTTAGCTTACATGTTAAAACTTTTACAGGAGAAGCAAAAAACTTGTTTAAATAAAAAATATTTTGAGAATAAACACAAAAAATTTTTTAATAAAAGTTAACCAGAATTAACAAATTAATTTCTGCTGGAAAAAATAATTTTGCGAGATGATGTAGGTACATATTTTGACTTCACGGACCAAACTTAATAAAAAAAAGTAAATTTTATATGTTATTTTAGATTAGGCGTTTCGCATTTTCTGTGACGATACATTCTTTGGAAATATTTACAAACGTATGTACATACACCTACAAATTGTTTTGCTGAGAGCTTATTTTCTTTTTGTTATTTCTATCGCCATTTTTATTAACTCTTTCTCTCTCTCTCTCTATTTTAATAAATCAACATCAATTTAGCAGTCATAAAACAGTGTATGGAAGTGCAATATCTTTATAAATATATAGTCTTTGGTACCAGGCTTATAGAAAAAATCCATATGTTTTTATGTGTTGCTTGCTAAAGCTATATTTAAACTACCTGAGTTGTCATCTGAGTTTCACAACTGAGACTTATATGTATAGTGTAATAACATGTCTATTTTCATTTGTTAATATTTTTGTCTAACCTCAGTTGAAAATATAACATTTTCTATTTTCAAATTATTTAACGTCTGAGTTTTAAATTTATGTTGTTAAAAGTTACCGGATTAAATGCTTGTTGATGTATTGCCAAACACTTTGTACCAGCTTAACAACTATTAAAATTAGCGGACTTATTATAATTTGCTAGATGTAATGTAATACTAAAAATAAAAATTTCAAATTGTTTTTTGACACTCAACTTAGATGAGAACTTAGGTAGTGTAAATATAGCTTAAACAAAAGTTTATTTGATAAATTTCTTGCTCTTTGCATAAAAAATTTTCAATAATTTTATAAAAAGGGCTTTTTAAAAAAATTTGGATTTTTTTCAGAGTTTAATATTGTTTTTAACCTTATTTAATGGTTTTTATAATGGAAATCATTAAGATAATTTGAATTTTTTTTTGATGTTTTTGTCTTGTTTGCATTTGCATACAGATTTTTACCTTTTTACCATATTTTTTTATAAATAAACGACTTAATTACCACCGATTTCAAGCTTTTGAAAAAAATTTCGTGCGGAATAACAAAAGCTGTAGTTATTTCCAGGGTAGGAAGAGCGCTCAAATAAAATTTGCTCGCAAGAGATATTAATTCGAGAGATTTAAATGTTTTATTATGTTTAAAGATTTTAATATTGTAAGCGAGATTTATATTTGAGCTTGGGAGATTTATAAATAAGAAATGTTTTCGGAGCGATATTAATTCGAGAGATTTAAATGTTTGATACTGCTCGAAGATTTTAATCTTGGTTGCGAGATTTATAATTAAACTCGCGAGATTTATAATTGAACTGGCGAGATTTATAATTGAACTCGCGAGTTTAATAAATTAAACTCGCAACAGAAATAAAAATTAAAATCTTTTTGCGATCCCAACAAGAACGATTCGAATGCTTTACTTATGTTTTTGTGCATGTATGTACTAGACATCTGCATGACTATATTTATTTAATTGCCTATACACAACAAAAACAATATTCATTCAAACATTTTTCATTCTATGGGAGATAAATAAAGTTAAGCCAGTAACAACACAAGAAAGAATGTATTGTGTGTTACACTCAATGATACAAGAAGAACACATTCATTTTACAGTTTTCGTTTTGAATGTGTATAAAACACACTTGAAAATACAAAAACATAGCAAAGTCTCATTACAGTTAGAGTTTTTATAAAAACATTCAGGTGTTTTTTCGAGTTAATGAATGTTTAACAACAACAATAACGACAAATTTGCAAACACAAATGAATAATAATTTTTTACACCAATCATACAGCAATATTCACACATTCTATTCAGTATTTATTTATATGAATGTATGGGTAATATTTTGTTTTCGGTTGAAGTTGTTTTTTATTTGCTTTTGCTTGTGGGTTCATTCATTTAGTTTGTTTAACATTGAATGAAAAACACTATGTTGTTGAAAAACAAACGAATGTATTTAAACGGCATTTGGGTGTAGTCAAGCAGACCTGTAGTATGTACATGTGTATTGGTGTCAAATTGTTAGAAATACCCCGCAGCCGATCTCTATTTCAAATCAGCAAAATCGGTTCACTATTGACCGAGATATAAGCGAAAACCAAAAACAACCCATTTTTTTAGGAAAAAATCCGTGCATATATCCCTATATATATCAGTAAATAAAGTCATTCTTGACACAAAACTTGGCACAGATACTCCTAAAGCAAGGACCTAAATAACGAAAAAAATTTTTTCAGATAGGACCAGGGGAAGTGGTATTTTTCCTACAATTGCACAAATTTGGTAAATTTTATGCGCTATATCTCAGAAACTAAAACAGCTATCGACTTGAAATCTTCTACAAAAAGTAATTGTACAATCAGACCTACACTATAAAGAAAAAACTTTTTGAGTGGGAGCAAAAAAAGGGGTAGCTCCCATACAACTTAACGATTTGTATGAAATTTTCGATACGCTATATCTCGGAAACTATAACAGATATGGAAATCAAACGTTCCACAGAAAGCAATTGGACAACAAGGCCTACCCTTTAAAGGAAAATTTTTTTGAGTGCGGGCAAAAAAAGGGGTAGCTCCCGTCCAAATTAACGATTTGTATGAAATTTTCAATACGCTATATCTCGGAAACTATAACAGATATCGAAATCAAATGTTCTACAAAAAGCAATTGGACAACAAGGCCTACGCTTTAAAGAAAAATAATTTCAGTGGGGGAAAAAAAAGGGGTAACTCCCGTACAAATTAACGATTTGTATGAAATTTTCGATACGCTATATCTCGGAAACTATAACAGATATCGAAATCAAATGTTCTACAAAAAGTAATTCGATAACAAGGCCTATGCTTTTAAGAAAAAATTTTTTGAGTGAGGGCAAAAAAAGGGGTAGCTCCCGTACAAATTCACGACTTGTATGAAATTTTCGATACGCTATGTCTCGGAAATTGTAACAGATATCGAATTTAAATGTTCTACAAAAAGTAATTGTGCAACAAGGCCTATGCTTTTAAGAAAAAATTTTTTGAGTGGGGGCAAAAAAAGGGGTAGCTCCAATGCAAATTAACAATTTTTATGAAATTTTTGATACGCTATATATCGGAAACCATAACCGATATCGAAATCAAATGTTCTACAAAAAGCAATTGGATAACAAGGCCTACGCTCCAAAGAAAAAATTTTTTGAGTGGGGGTAAAAAAAGCGGTAGCTCCCGTAAAAATTAAAGATTTGTATAAAATTTTCGATACGCTATATCTCGGAAACTATAACAGATATCGAAATCAAATGTTCTACAAAAAGTAATTCGATAACAAGGCATACGCTCCAAAGAAAAAATTTTTTGAGTGGGGGTAAAAAAAGGGGTAGCTCCCATACAAATTAACGATTTGTATGAAATTTTCGATACGCTATATCTCGGAAACTATAAGAGATATCGAAATCAAATGTTCTACAAAAAGTAATTGGACAACAAGGGCTAAGCTTTAAAGAAAAAATTTTTTGAGTGGGGGCAAAAAAAGGGGTAGCTCACGTACATATTAACAATTTGTATGAAATTTTCGATACGCCATATTTCGGAAACCATAACAGATATCGAAATCAAATGTTCCACAAAAAGCAGTTGGATAACAAGGCCTACGCTCCAAAGAAAAAGTTTTTTGAGTGGGGGC
This sequence comes from Melanophora roralis, assembly GCA_963583895.1. Classification (NCBI taxonomy): domain Eukaryota; kingdom Metazoa; phylum Arthropoda; class Insecta; order Diptera; family Rhinophoridae; genus Melanophora; species Melanophora roralis. Next base: position 7,999,157 of record OY757192.1, read on the forward strand.
AAAAAAAGGGGTAGCTCCCATAAAAATTAACGATTTGTATGAAATTTTCGATACGCTATATCTCGGAAACTATAACAGATATCGAAATCAAATGTTCAACAGAAAGTAATTGGGCATCAAGGGCTACGCTCTAAAGAAAAAAATTTTTGCGTGGGGGCAGAAAAGGGGTAGCTCCCATACAAATTAACAATTTGTATTAAATTTTCGATAGGCTTTATCTTGGAAACTATAACAGCTATCCACATCAAATGTTCTACAAAAAGTAATTGGACAACAAGGCCTACGCTTCAAAGAAAAAAAATTTTGGGTGGGGGGTAAAGAAGGGGTAGCTCCCATACAAATCAAAAATTTTTATGGAATTTTCGATCCGCTACATCTCGGAAACTATAACAGCTATCGACTTCGAATATTCTACAAAAAGTAATAATCAAATAATTCATACATTTTGGAGAAAAAGTTGGAGAGGAGCAGGGGGACTAGAACATCCCATAACATTTAGCAAGTTTTATTAACCTTTAAATATGAATAATGTCGAAAACTTTTAAAACTCTCGACCTCAAACCTTCTTCATCTATTATTATTATTATTTATACGAACGTTAAAATTTTGTATAGTTTTCTATGAACTTTAAAACTCGCACAAGGTTTTTATTTTATTATTTGCAGTACAAAATTACTCGGCTGGGTATATTTAAAGACCAATGTGAAAGGTATATAAGATTCGGCACAGCCGAATATAGCGCTTTTACTTGTTTTTAAACAATTTTTTCATTACAAAACATTCGCTATTAAAAACAGATATAACCTTGTATGTCTTTATTAAATGAAGAAATTTAGTAACAAATATTTTAAAAATAATGACATACATATTTTGAAATGATTTAATTTAAAATTAAATAAAATGAATTTAAAATATTTTTCAAATTAAAATACTTTTCGGCGACCCAAAAAATTAAAAAACGCATCTGAAAATTGATACCGTCTTGCACCATATATATACCTTTCTTTTTCCGCGCATACATACATATGTACCTTTGTACTCAATCCTTTTTTACACCTTTCATTTGTATGCAGGCAGGTAATAAAATATACTGCAAATAATATTTTTAATGATTTTTAATTACAATACCTAGCAATATGGTTTTTTGCTTTGCACACTATTTTTGTTTTTGGAGTTTCTAGTAGCCGTAAAAAGTGTTTGAGACTTATATATTAGGGAATATAAATATTTTTCAAGAGCAATTATGTATGTTCGTTGTTGGGGTTTTTTGATAGCCGTAAAAGTATTTTAGACCTACCATTTTGGGTTCAAGTAGGGAATATAAATGGGTTTCTATACAATTTTTTACTAAAAAAAAAAAATAAAATGAAATAGGTACTTGCAAATAAATAGTCAAGAACTGAAAAAAAACAAGTAAGAGCGCTATATTCGGCTGTGCCGAATCTTATATACCCTTCACATTGACCTTTCGCAATCCCAAACTTTTTTTTATTTTTAACCATTTTTTTACTTATGAAATATTTCTAATTTTTAAATAGGGGTCGGTGTCATTTTTCAACGCTCCCCGGGTGACGGGGCAGTTGTAGGGGTTTTTATCCTAATTTTTACAAATTTTGTATGGCAACCCCATTAGGGCGTGGAGATAGGGGGTAAGTATATTCTAGGAACATGTTTGGGGGTCGGTCGTACACTTTATTGCTCTAAGGCCAACTTTGAAGGAGTTGTGGGCATTTTTACATAATTTTTGTGCATTTTGTATGGCAACTGTTGTGATTTATTTTTAAATAGTTGTTATTTATTTAAATATAAAACACAAACTGACCTAATGCTTCATAGAAGTCAGCAATGTTGTGAAAGTGCTGACTCGCATTATCAGGTCAACAACTTTGTGAAAGTGCTGACTCGCATTATCGGGTCAACAACTTTGTGAAAGTGCTGACTTGCATTATCGGGTCAGCACCCTTTATGTTTGTTTCAATTAATCTGAATACGAGGGTGGCTCTCTGTATGAAGTTGTACGAGGGTGGCTCTCAACATCCCTCCCCCCTTTGTAGAAAAGTGTGGCTCTTTTATCACGGCTTCTGTTAATTGTTGTCGTTGCCGTTGACGAAATTGTTGTTAAATTGTATTTTGAACCATGTTTCTCACGTAATATAGTTTAAACAATTTTCCGCAAAAATGTTTAATTTTACTTGTGGCTAGTGATGTTGCCGAGTATATAGCTGCATTTGTTGCTGCTAGTATTGTTTGATGATTTTCAACAGTGTGACTTGGAAAAGTCACTACACCAGCTGTGCTTCCTAATTGTATGTAAGACCATTGATTTAAATTAGATTCAATTTGTCCAGCTTGCTGCTGTCGTTGCCTGAATTGGTTGGGTAGGATGTGTTGTAGTTGGTATGTGTGGAGAAGTTGCGTTTTACTATTCGATTGCGTTCATATTTCGCGGCTTCATAGAATCTGCTTTCTGGAGTGGTTACAACCTTTTTTGTTGGACCGGAAAGGGGAGAGATAATGCCGTCAGCGGCTGTGCCATGTTAACCCATCTCTATGTTGGAGAACACCACCCAAAAAACCGTGCAAGAGATTATCTAAAAACTAACATGCAAATCGTTTAAAACTATCATTTAGTATATATTGATTTTAATGTATGAAAAATTAACATTGAGAAACCTTGCAAGTGGTTTGACATTTTAGAAATATATATAAAAAATTGACATACAAGTCGGTTAAAATTATCATTAATTATAAAAGCATATTTGAAAACTAAACATTAAGAAACAATGCTAAACTATGTGGGCAAGTATTTAAACAAGCTGGAAACACATCCAAATCCGCTCGGTCGAAGCATCCTGCAACATAGTGGGCACACTCGCCTAAAAAGAAGGGATACTATTGCTCTTAGATGAAACTTTTAAAATTAGTTAGCCTTATTGTGAGAACTTAAATTTTAGTCTGGTACTGACTGGACTAGTATGAATTAATTAGTTTTAAGATTTGAATACTTATTGTTAGTTCGCTTAAGCGAAGATTCAATAATAAAAATATGAAAAAAAAGAAAAGAAACAATGAAAGTATGTAGGCATGTTTGTAGATGTTTTCGCCTTTTAGCTTGACTATATGAAAAATAAACATTAAGAACCCATGCAAGTCGTTTAAATTTTAAAAATATATATAAAAAATTACACATGCAAGTCGTTCAAAAACTATCATTAAGTATATACATAGGTTTGTTGGTGTTTTAATTTTTTGACTTAAATATATGAAAATAAAAATTAAGAATCCATGCAAGTGGTTTGAATTAAGTAATTAAGTATCCAGGTATATTTGTAGGTGTTTTAATTGATTTTTGGACTTAAATATATGAAAAGTAAACATTACGAAACCATGCAATTGGTTTACATTTTTTTTTTTTTAATATGTACTTATATGTGAAATGAATATGCAAGTCGGTTAGAACCGATCATTAAGTATATAGGCATGCTTGTAAATGATTTCTTTTTTTGACTGAAATACTTGAAAAAATCAACATTAAGAACCCATGCAAGTAGTTTACAAATTAAGTATGTATATATGTATGTATGTATGTAGAAGTTTATTATTTTTTTTAATTTAAAGTACTTTTATGGAAAAACAAAATTGAGGAACCATGCGAGTGGTTCACAAATTATCATTAAGTTTATATATACACAGTGCAACACGAAAAAAAAATAACCATATTCGGACATCACTACGTGAAAGAAGACCAAAAAAGAAAACACCCGTGTCTCCCAGTTTTGACCAAAGTCATGCAATTTTTTTGTTATGGGCCCCCAAAGATTTGGGGCCTTTTTGTCATTTTTGCAAAAAGTGATAATTTTCTCAGGCTCATATCTTGCAAACCGTTCGGAATTTTAATTTACTCTTTGAGGCAAAGTTGTAGCCCTTTTTAAAAGAAACAAAAGTAATGAACATAAAAAATTAAAAAAAAAATTATTTTAAACCAAAATCGCAAAAAACTTTAAAAAATTCAAATTTTTTTTACCTTTTTTCCCCTGTTTAGGTCCATAGGTAGCAAACCGTACAAAATTCAAGAAAACAGTCAACTACAAAAATTTACCTAACATCCCAATAAACAACTTTTAAGAACATATAAACTTCCTAGGAATGATTCTTAACACCGTTTAGGTAGCGCTTAGGTAGCCGCAAAAGTTAAAAATTTTACGAAAATTTTTGAATTTCATTTGTTTTTTATTTTTTTCAACATTGAGATACTGTGCTGTCTATTACAAAAAAATAATAAAAAAAAATATTCGTTGATGTCCCTGTACTTGCAAATCGCGCTATCTTAAGTTGAGGATCCAAATCGTCGTCCGAATCTGACGCTGATTCAGAACTTATGGTGTCCACAGGCACGTTGCTTCCAGACTGCTTTCCCTCATTAGCTTTTTCTTTTTCACATACCTAATTAACATCATAAAGGGTTATCTTGTGACTCCACTAACATACCTAAAATGAATTAGAAAAGAAATCAAAAATAATACAAGACCATGCAACAATAAAATTGATATTACCTCTGCAAGCAATGCGTCGAATTTTTTGCCTTTGTACCGTTTTTCCATGGGCATTGTGGTTTGGTGGAACCGTTCTCCTCGCTCATCGGATTCGGTAGGGAGTCCTTTAATAAAGTCGTCAGAATAAAAATAAAGAAAATGCAGCTTTAACGTCATCGATATGCCGATTTTCTCAAAATAATACAGCATTTCTTTCACCCATTCTCTTGCTTGCGGTTCCGCGTCTCGATCCCCACCACGCTGAAGGTTAATCCATGCCATTGAATGATTTTCATCAAGCGATGAATCAAATTTGCTCTTGAATAGCTTCTAATGTCAGGGCCATTAAGTACGCCTATTAAATGAAGACAATTATAAGGGCAGAAAAGAAAACATTAACATCGTGTAAATAGCTTTAGTACAACGAGGTGAACAAAAAATCGTTCTAAGTTTACTGCAATAGCTTTTTTAATATTGTCATCGCTTGAACAATTTACAACGGCCACTTCAATGAATTTTTTAACAATTCCTAATTTTATATGGAGCAAATGCAGCAAAATGTCTTGAGTATTGTCAATTAAAGGTGCATTCTTAAGTCTATGTTGTTTCATTTGTTCCTGCACACTTCCTCCTTGGGCCCATGAATTACATTGGAATTGATTTACAGGTGAGCGCAAATCCCAATTACAAAGAAAACAAAAGAATTTTGGAAAGCCGCCCTCATCGATGATTCCTTGCAAAATATTGATGACCTTCAAATCACAGCAAATCTTCCATTTATTTTCGTAGAATTTGATTTTTTATTAGTTATTAGTTTTGGTCAATCTCTTTCCTGTTGGGGCTCATATTCGGTATCAAATCGATCTTGATTAGTAACACCACTTGCTGTAGTCATTTCTGTAAATTCTGTCCTACGATCTGGAGTTTGCGGCCTTGGGAATACAAAATTTTCAGGTGCAAGTACTGGAAGTGTGGCTGTTACAGTTGCTTTATAAATTTTGTTCTTCTCATCATGTCTATTTAATCAAGATGTGTAATTAATGCATGCATAAGAACTGGTTCCACCATGATCACCTGGGCGAATGATACAGTTTTCCGCCTTACAATATTTCATACTATGTTTGCCTCCATTCAACCATGCTATGAGATTATTATAACATTGGCGACACACTGCGTTAGGTGTGTAATTTTCACCGGTCAAATCTATTTCGTCCAAAAATAACTTATATGCTCTTTTAAATTCACCTGTTAAAAGATTCTTTTCCTTTTGAAATCTTGTAGAATTTTTTTTTCTGATTTGATGACCGCAAATGTAGCAAAAGAAATAAATATTTTTGCACTGCATATTGAAATTGTCAGTTGCCAATGTTGTGTGCGAATTATGCTGTAGAACTTTCTCTATAACTTTCACCGCTGAGATCTTGTTGACGTCGCGCTGTGTAATGCCTCGATGTGGGAGTCGCGTCGCTTTTATATTGTGATCTGCGTTCCTTGATGCGTGTGCGGTCGGTGCGTGATCGCGTGAGCTGTTTACTGAAATCTTAGGTAAATTTTTGTAGTTGATTTCTTGATAAGTTTGGGTGCAATAATTTCTTCTTTTTAAATTTATCCAATTGCTACTTCATTTTGGATTGTCCTCGCTTATTAAAAAAATTGGTAGTAGGTACATATGTAGGTAATTTATTGTTGGTATAAGCAATAGTTATTAAAAAGTAATAACAAAGAAAAAAAAAGTATGTACATAATTTAATTAAAGGCCGTTAACGATCATTATTGCGATTTGTGTATGATGTATTTTGTTGTTTAGGGTTTCCTGCAATTTTAATGTTTGCCTACTTGTTTAGGTTGCAAGACTTTTCGGGGCTATCACACATGCATATACACATATTAACATAAATGCACTAGAGTTCTCTATTACACTAAAGACAGATACAATATATGTAATTAAGGCAATTTGATTAAACGTAAGGAAGAGATAACTTCATAACTACATGTATGTACATACACACATTTTGGGGGAAATTTTTAACTTTTGCGGCTGCCTAAGCGCTACCTAAACGGTGTTAAGAATCATTCCTAGGAAGTTTATATGTTCTTAAAGGTTGTTTATTGGGATGTTGTGTAAATTTTTGTAGTTGACTGTTTCCTTGAATTTTGAACGGTTTGCTACCTATGGACCTGAACAGGGGAAAAAAGGTAAAAAAAATTTGAATTTTTTAAAGTTTTTTGCGACTTTGATTTAAAATTATATTTTTTTTTAATTTTTTATGTTCAATACTTTTGTTCCTTTTAAAAAGGGCTACAACTTTGCCTCAAAGAGTAAATTAAAATTCCGAACGGTTTGCAAGATAAGAGCCTGAGAAAATTATCACTTTTTGCAAAAATGGCACCAAGGCCCCAAATCTTTGGGGGCCCATAACAAAAAAAGTGCATGACTTTGGGCAAAACTGGGAGACACGGGTCTTTTCTTTTTTTGTCTTCTTTCACGTAGTGATGTCCGAATATGGTTATTTTTCCATGACTTAAAAAATTACATACAGTGGTATGTAAACATTTAAAAAAATTGAATTTCTGTCAACAAATTTTTTGGACGACATAAAATTTTAATCCAGTTCAGTGAGTTTATTTTACTAAAATGTTGTTTGTCATATATTTTTTCATTTCTTTTATAATTATCCAGATAATTATGAAGATTCAATATGATAATTATGTTATGGTTTCAATGTCAATTGTGCAAAGCTAAGCACAATTGGCACAGACATTGACATTGGTTTTAAAACAAAACAAAAAAAGATATTCTGCTAAAAAAAAACAAATTGAATAATTGTCTGAGTCTGCAGAATTAGAAATTGTATTTTTCTTTAGTTTAGTCATTACTGTCGGAACTGTTCGACAAGTAAAAACAAAAAAAAAATAAAAATTAAAATAAAATATGTGTGAATTTCGGTAAAGTTTTTTAAGTTAAATTTTTAAATTGACCTTTTTATTGTAAACTCAAATAAAACTGTCATTAAAAATGCAATAAAAATTAATGAAATAAAATAAAAAATAAGAGTTTCGCCAAAGAAAAACAGCTGGGAAACTTTGCCCGATAACTACATTCCAATTATTATGGAATTTGACGTCTTTTCACAAAATCTTAAACCGACGTCTTGAAGATATTAATGGTTGTCAGAAAGTTTACGACAGTATGCATGCTACTAATCTATCAACTAGCACCGGTATATAATCCACTTATATTGAAAATAGAGATGAAGCAAAAACTGCAAGTTTACTTCAACAACATCGTGGAGAGTTTCGGTATCATCAGGTATTAACGATGTTGCAAAGTGTAGTATTATGTAATACAATTCCTCAAAAGTTTGTCCGTCAGTTAGTTAAGGAGTTAAAGGCAGATAATGTTAAAGGTCCTGAAATTCCAATATCGTTACGGAAAATATTGGTAAAGCTGCTTAGCACCGACAACCTCAATTACGCTATGCGTATAGTAACTATGTTACCTCCACAGTTTTACCGCGCCTAGGTCATCTTCATTCGCTGTACAGTCTTTAGTAATGGTGTCCTCTACTTGCGTTCGTATTGTTTCAGCTAATATCCTCCTATGGAGTTATACTAATTTCGTATCTGCTTTCAGGTCCCTGGATGGCAACCCCTCTTGCGGATGTGTCGTTCTCTAGCTAGCAAATTCCGTTCCTGAATCGTAGTTTCCCAAAACGGTGAGTTGCATATAATTTCTTAAACATCCTAACCCTCAAAATAGGAAATCGCTTGTCCCTACTGGACCAATGTGACTACAGCTAGCGGCTGTTTTGTGCAGTGTGCGTTAGATTGGGTGATCCTCCTCATCAAGAGATTTGTGCTGAGTTAGGTATGAACTTTCTGTAGTAGTTTACTAGCCCTAAAAATGCTTGAAGCTCTTTCATGTTTCTAGGGGGTAATATATCCTTCACCGCCCTAACCTTGTTTGGGTCTGGCAAACCCCTTTTTCAGAGCACTGGTAGCCCAGATAAACTATTTCTCTCTGCAAAAAATGACATTTCTCGGGGTGCAGTTTTAAGTCGTATTTTCTCAACACATCCAGTACTTTCTTCAAACGTGCATTATGGTCCATTAAGTTTCTGCCATAGATAACTATGTCATCTAAATAAACAAAACAGTCGACTCCTTGTAGCCCGGTTAATATTGAATTCATTATCCTCTGGAAAGTGGCGGGTGCTCCTGTCAACCCGAAAGGCATACGGTTAAATTCATAGCGTCCCAAATTATTACTGAAAGCCGTTTTTTGCTTGTCCTTCGGATCCATTAACACCTGATGGTATTCACTTGCTAAATCAAGGGTGGAGAAGTACCTGCTGCCCCCTTATTGATCCAGGATCTCATCGATCCTGGGAATCGGGAAAACTTGCTTTACGGTATCCTCATTCAGTCTTCCAAAATCTACAACCAATCTCCACTTCTTTTCACCGTCTTTTGCCGCCTTTTTAGGTACAAGCAGTATCGGGAAGTTCCATGGGGAGTTGCTGGGCGATATAATATTATCCTTAAGCATTTGATCCACCTGTCTGTTTACCTCAGTTTTGTGGATTTCAGGTAGCCTGTACTGCTTTGTATTTATTTGCGGCTGTCTCGGGCTCGTTGGTATCTGATGTTTCAATACAGAAGTGTGGGTAAGACTGTCCCCGGGTAGTTGAAAAATATCGTCGTATGTCCTCAAAATGTTCAATATCGTCCCCCTCTCCTTCGGGTTAAGACTTTGGCTTAGTTGAACTGTCTCCAAGAGCAATTTTTCCCTTTTCGACCTTCCTTCGGAACCAATAATGTTTATTGCTGTTGAAAATTGCACGCTGTGATCCCTGTAACGCTCGTAGCTCAGGTTTGTTCTTCCGCTGAGGCTTATGGTCATATCGTTAGTGTTTAGAATAGGAACGAAAACTGCTCCGGCTTTGACTGTTGTGAGCGTCTCACCAACGAAAACCCCCGGCACAATTTCCGATTTGCTTATGACAATGTCCCCACTAACGGAGTTCACCACGACTGGGGCAATCATTTGCGAACTTCCCTTGATGGATACTCGCTCAGCCAGGTACACTTCTGGTTATCTCTGAAGAATCTTATATTTTTATTTATTGCGTCCGTGATGGACCTGTTCCACATCATGTCCCTTCCCAGCAACCCATCTGCTGGAAGCCGGGTTCCTTCCGGCACGACATGCAGTTGCAAGGAGAAATCATCCACGTTTTCGTGCCGCGCCACTATCATTCCCTCTGACATTATTTTGCCCCCGAAGGCTCCTGACAAGCCTTTCCTATTACTTTCATCTATTCTTACGCTTGGTGCCAAAGGCCCGCCTTTACTAGCGTAGTGCCTGCCCCTGTATCTACGAGCAAGCGCAGACTCTTATCCTTCGCCTCCTTGCAAGGAAAATTTATATATGCGTCATCTTCATGTTTTATTCAAAGGTTTTGTTCCCGTCCCGATTCCGATTTGTAAGTGCTGCAGGTTGTGGACGCTTCTGGAATGTATGTGTGGATATTTTCTCTCCAGTGTACCCTTTTACTACTGCTCTTGATACGAGTGTTTGAGATCTCATACGGAAGTCTCTCTGATTGTGAACGAAAATTTGCGGCATCCCAGCCTTTTAGTTTTGGCTGGGCCGCCGGAAGTTTCCCGTACTCCTTGATAAGCAGTTAGTCCTTATATGACCTATCTCATTACAACCGAACCATCCTACCGGTTCACTTCTTATCCTACCCTGACTGAATTGATTCCTATTTGCTGTCGTCATCGACTGTTGTCCTCTTTGTGCCGTGTTCTGATGTCGCCTAGGCCCGTTATTTCCTACCCCAGAGTTGAAGTTATTCGCTGGTTGCCAACTTGCGTTCTGTGGTGTATTTTGACCATGTTCCTGGCTATCAAAATATCTCTGTTGCGGCTGCTGGCAAAATTTACTTTCAGTGTGGCCATTCTTTCTACATACTCTGCAGAATAACGTGCGCAATCTTTTGAAGCACTCCATCTGGTTGTGACCCCTACCCTGGCAGAAACCACAATTTTCCATTTCTCTTTCTGTGCTGTTTTGTCATGCTGGACCCACTTCATGTCCATACAAGCTACATTTAACGTAGTAGAGTGTATTTAATTTTATTTTTTTTAATTAAAGGTACTTTTATGGAAAAACAAAATTGAGGAAACATGCGAGGGGTTCACAAATTATCATTAAGTTTATATATATGTAAACATTAAAAAAAATGTTGAATTTCTGTCAACAAATTTTTTGAACGACATAAAATTTTAATCCAGTTCAGTAAGTTTATTTTACTTAAATGTTGTTTGTCATTGTATATACGTATAAAGAAATATAGTTCTTTACAAAAATACTTATTTATATTTTTTCTTTTCTTTTATAACTATCCAGATAATTATGAAGATTCAATATGATAATTATGTTATGGTTTCAATGTCAATTGTGCAAAGTTAAGCACAATTGGCACAGATATTGACATAGGTTTTAAAACAAAACAAAAAAAGATATTCTGCTAAAAAAAAAACAAATTGAATAATTGTCTGAGTCTGCAGAACTAGAAATTGTATTTTTCTTTAGTTTAGTCTTTACTGTCGGAACTGTTCGACAAGTAAAAACAAAAAAAGAAATAAAAATGAAAATAAAATATGTGTGAATTTTAGTAAAGTTTTTTAAGTTAAATTTTTAAATTGACCTTTTTATTGTAAACTCAAATAAAACTGTCATTAAAAATGCAATAAAAATTAATGAAAGAAAATAAAAAATAAGAGTTCAGCTCATCCAGAGTTTCGCCAAAGAAAAACAGCTGGGAAACTTTGCCCGATAACTACATTCCAATTATTATGGAATTTGACGTCTTTTCACAAAATCTTAAACCGACGTCTTGAAGATATTAATGGTTGTCAGAAAGTTTACGACAGTATGCATGCTACTAATCTATCAACTAGCACCGGTATATAATCCACTTATATTGAAAATAGAGATGAAGCAAAAACTGCAAGTTTACTTCAACAACATCGTGGAGAGTTTCGGTATCATCAGGTATTAACGATGTTGCAAAGTGTAGTATTATGTAATACAATTCCTCAAAAGTTTGTCCGTCAGTTAGTTAAGGAGTTAAAGGCAGATAATGTTAAAGGTCCTGAAATTCCAATATCGTTACGGAAAATATTGGTAAAGCTGCTTAGCACCGACAACCTCAATTACGCTATGCGTATAGTAACTATGTTACCTCCACAGTTTTACCGCGCCTAGGTCATCTTCATTCGCTGTACAGTCTTTAGTCATGGTGTCCTCTACTTGCGTTCGTATTGTTTCAGCTAATATCCTCCTATGGAGTTATACTAATTTCGTATCTGCTTTCAGGTCCCTGGATGGCAACCCCTCTTGCGGATGTGTCGTTCTCTAGCTGGCAAATTCCCTTCCTGAATCGTAGTTTCCCAAAACGGTGAGTTGTATATAATTTCTTAAACATCCTAACCCTAAAAGTAGGAAATCGCTTGTCCCTACTGGACCAATGTGACTACAGCTAGCGGCTGTTTTGTGCAGAGTGCGTTAGATTGGGTGATCCTCCTCATCCCTCTTTTCGACCTATATGATTTCTACCCTCCATTTTCCTTGTTCTTTATACCTCTTTTTATTATTTAACTCTTCTTTTTCCCCCTTTCAGTCTTTCTACGGTTCATTTCCCTATAATCATTTCTACCATATGACTCTTCTGGTCCTCTTTTTAATCTATATTAGTCTTGCTGTTAATTTCCCTATATTTATTTCTACTATATGACCGTTCTGGTCCTTTCCTTCCTTCGTTCATATATTTCCTTTTCACTACCCAGTATCGCTCCAATTTTTCCCCTAATCCCGTTCCTTTAATTTCGAGCCAAAGTGACCAAGATTTTTAAAATGGGACGCCTGATACATTTCATAATGCTTCTTTTCTTATCATTTTTTTTTTATTACAAGGCTCCCTGCCCTTTTAATTTACTATCTTCGGTTTTACTTCCCTCGTTTGTCCTGAATATCCTCTTTCTTATATTCCACCGTACTCTTTTCCGTTCCATTCTCCCTGTACATTTGGTTTCGAGCCAAAGTGACTAGAATTTGAAAATAGAGTACCTGTTACCCAAATCAAAAAAATCGAAATCTACCCTACTTGCACTCTGCAACCTTTGACAGGTTTCTACTTCGCTAGCTTTATTAAATTGTTATGATATACTTTCTCCACGTTCCTGTGTTTTAGTCTTACGTTGACCGGTGTTGGTATTCCCGTGATTTCATAGGGACCCTGCCATATGGGTGAAAATTTGTTTTTCCGTGCCTGGTTTGTTAGCCACACCATTTGCCCTGTCTTAAAATGTCTGGTCCTGTCCCCCTTGTCATAATATTGTTTTGACTTTTCTTTAGCCCTAATCTGATTTTACCTCACCACGTCGTAACTTTGCCGAATTTGGTACCTTTACACCTTGCTGTAATCATCTACGTTGTAGAGAGGCGCCGGCTGCTTCTTTAGCCTTACAGGTATTTCGAATTCAAATCCATACAGGACCCTATTGGGTGTTTGCTTAGTGGACGCATGTCTGGTATTATTGTGCACATGCATAGCGTGATGCAACCAATCATCCCAATTTGTCCCGTCAAGCTTCACAAAGCTTCTTAAGTATTCTGCCAGGGGTCTGTGGGTCCTCTCCAGAGATCCATTGGATTGGGGATAATACGGAGTGGTATATATGTTTCTTACTCCAAGCATCTTGCAAACTTCCTTGAATAATTTCGAAGTGAAGTAACTTCCGTTATCCGTTACCAGCACTTTGGGAATAAAAAATCGGGCAGTTATTTCCCTGAAAAATTCCTTTGCCACCGTTGCCGCTTCCATGTCTGGAATAGCTTCGCAGGCTAGGTATTTAAAGAAATCATCCAAGAAGGCTACAACGTATTTTTTGCCCCTAGATGATTCTGGTAATGGCCCCACGATATCCATAAAAACTTTCTCAAAAGGCATATTAGGGGTTGTCGTTAGGGTCATCTGCTGACAAATTCTGCAGGCGGCCACATACTTTTTAATTTGACCTTGCATCCCGGCCCATTTGTATTGTGCCCTTATTCGGAAATATGTTTTAAGCGCACCTTGATGTCCTCCCAGCGGCGTGTCATGGAAAGTTCTAACTACCTTTTTAATGTCATCGGCATCTGTTAAATAAATTGTATTATCCCCCTGCTCGTTGCCTCCACCTGTTGTCATCTCCTCCTGTATGTTCCTCTGCCCGTTTTGGTTTTCTATACTCTTTGCTTTTGCCCTAGTTATTACCCCTTTGTTCCTTTCTTCTGTCGGCAGGCGGCTGAGAGCGTCGGCATTTTGGTTGGTCTTGCCAGGCTTATAGCATATGTCAAAATTATATTCTAGCAGTTTCAATCTTAGACGCCCCAATCTACCTTCCTGATCTCTTAGATTGGCTATATCTTTCAGGGGTTTATGGTCAGTAAATATTGTAAAAAACCTGCCAAGTTGATAGGGTCTGAATGTTTTTGTTGGCCATGCAATGGCTAGCAGCTCCCTTTCTATTGTGGAGTATCTTTTCTCTGTGTCACTTAATACTCTGCTAGCAAAATAAACTGGTAAATCATTTCCTGGTTCTCTTTGAGAGAGAATAGCTCCTAGATCTCCGTTACTTGCGTCTGTTGTTAAAATAAAAGGCTTACTAAAGTCGGAATATTGAAGAAGATGGGGGTTGGTTATAGCTTCCTTCAGTTTGTCCATTGCTTCCTGACACTCTTTTGGCTACTCTAATTTAGTGTCCTTTCTCAGCATTCTGTTGAGCGGTAAAGAGATTTGTGCTGAGTTAGGTATACACTTTCTGTAGTAGTTTACTAGCCCTTAAAATGCTTGAAGCTCTTTCATGTTTCTAGGGGGTGGTATATCCTTCACCGCCCTATCCTTGTTTGGGTCTGGCAAAATCCCTTTTTCAGAGCACTGGTGGCCCAGATAAACTATTTTTCTCTGCAAAAAATGACATTTCTCAGGGTGCAGTTTTAAGTCGTATTTTCTCAACACATCCATTACTTTCTTCAAACGTGCATTATGGTCCATTAAGTTTCTGCCATAGATAACTATGTCATCTTAATTAACAAAATAGTCGACTCCTTGTAGCCCGGTTAATATTGAATTCATTATCCTCTGGAAAGTGGCGGGTGCTCCTGTCAACCCGAAAGGCATACGGTTAAATTCATAGTGTCCCAAACTAGTACTGAAAGCCGTTATTTGCTTGTCCTTCGGATCCATTAACACCTGATGATATTCACTTACTAAATCAAGTGTGGAGAAGTACCTGCTGCACCCTAATTGATCCAGGATCTCATCGATCCTAGGTATCGGGAAAACTTGCTTTACGGTAGCCTCATTCAGTCTTCTAAAATCTACAACCAATCTTCACTTCTTTTCACCGTCTTTTGCCGCCTTTTTAGGTACAAGCAGTATCGGGGAGATTCCCCATGGGCAATATAATATTATCCTTAAGCATTTGATCCACCTGTCTGTTTACCTCAGTTTTGTGGATTTCAGGTAGCCTGTACTGCTTTGTATATATTGGCGGCTGTCTCGGGCTCGTTGGTATCTGATGTTTCAATACAGAAGTGTGGGTAAGACTGTCCCCAGGTAGTTGAAAAATATCGTCGTATGTCCTCAAAATGTTCAATATCGTCCCCCTCTCCTTCGGGTTAAGACTTTGGCTTAGTTGAACTGTCTCCAAGAGAAATTTTTTCCTTTTCGACCTTCCCTCGGAACCAATAATGTTTATTGCTGTTGAAAATTGCACGCTGTGATCCCTGTAATGCTCGTAGCTCAGGTTTGTTCTTCCGCTGAGGCTTATGGACATATCGTTAGTGTTTAGAATAGGAACGAAAACTGCTCCGGCTTTGACTGTTGTGAGCGTCTCACCAACGAAAACCCCCGGCACAATTTCCGATTTGCTTATGACAATGTCCCCACTAACGGAGGTCACCACGACTGGGGCAATCATTTGCGAACGTCCCTTGATGGATACTCGCTCAGCTAGGTACACTTCTGGTGGCTTTCTTTCTGGCACAAACGGTATCGTAACCACTTCGTGGTTATCTTTGAAGAATCTTATATTTTTATTTATTGTGTCCGTGATGGACCTGTTCCACATCATGTCCCTTCATAGCAACCCATCTGCTGAAAGCCGGGTTTCTTCCGGCACGACATGCAGTTGCAAGGAGAAATCATCCACGTTTTCGTGCCGCGCTACTATCATTCCCTCTGACATTATTTTACCCCCGAATGCTCCTGACAAGCCTTTCGTATTACTTTCATTTATTCTTACGCTTAGTTCCAAAGCCTCCACCTTTACTAGCGTAGTGTCTGCCCCTGTATCTACCAGCAAGCGCAGACTCTTATCCTTCGCCTCCCTGCAAGGAAAATTTATATATGCGTCATCTTCATGTTTTATTCGAAGGTTTTGTTTCCTTCCCGATTCCGATTTGTAAGTGCTGCAGGTTGTGGGCGTCTCTGGAATGTATGTGTGGATATTTTCTCTCCAGTGTACCCTTTTACCACTGCCCTTGATACGAGTGTTTGAGATCTCATGCGGAAGTCTCTCTGATTGTGAACGAAAATTTGTGGCATCCCAGCCTTTTAGTCGGGAGTTTACCGTACTCCTTGATAAGCAGTTAGTCCTTACATGACCTATCTCATTACAACCGAAGCATCTTACCGGTTCACTTCTTATCCTTCCCTGACTGAATTGATTCCTATTTGCTGTCGTCATCGATTGTTGTCCTCTTTGTGCCGTGTTCTGATGTCACCTAGGCCCGTTATTTCCTACCCCAGAGTTGAAGTTATTTGCTGGTTGCCAACCTGTGTTCTGTGGTGTATTTTGACCATGTTCCTGGCTATCAAAATATCTCTGTTGCGGCTGCTGGCAAAATTTACTTTCAGTGTGGCCATTCTTTCTACATACTCTGCAGAATAACGTGCGCAATCTTTTGAAGCACTCCATCTGGTTGTGACCCCTACCCTGGCAGAAACCACAATTTTCCGTTTCTCTTTCTGTGCTGTTTTTGCACGCTGGATCCACTTCATGTCCATACAAGCTACATTTAACGTAGTAAAGTGTATTTAATCTCCGTTCGCAATTTGCCCTATTATGGCCCTCCTGGCTACAAAAACGACACGGTGTCGTCCGGTTCACAGTATTTATCCCAACCTGGTTATCTCCAAAAAGTTGTTCCGCATCTTCTACTTTTTGCACCAATTTCTTTAAATCCTCATTCGCCTCACCTACAAGTCTCGTCCGTAATGCCTGATCTCTTAGGCCTTTAATAAAGCTCTTTACTGCTAGTCTCTTAAAGTCTTTTAATATTATCTGTCTACTGCCAATATCGCTCCACTCGTTAATCGCGATGCCCTCTGTTTCAACCAGTAACGCTTCTATACGGCTTCCAAATCGGCTTGCAGGTTCTTCTGCCCCTTGCCTGCACGGAGTAATAAGTCCCTAATCTGATCCAATGTTCTTGTTTCAGATACAGCTTTTTTATGGCATTACACAGAGCATCTACTGCGCCAAAAGACTGAGGAGCTATTTGCACGTAAGCGGATCCCATTAACCTCAACTTCAGACATTCTATGACCTCTGGAGTTATGGCTCGGCTATCGTCCGTAATCAGCTCTCGTTCTGCTAACTTACATCCCTGAATAAAACGAAACACTTCTGAAGCTAGATCCGGTCCCTCGGTTCCAAAAAACGTGGGTACTATGTTATTTACTAATTTTGTAATTGTTGCAATCGAAGCCATTTCTCTCGTGTCAATCACCGAATTTCCTTACGTTGGGGTTAACATCAAACTATTTAGAATTTTCCTCGAAATCTTTTGTAACTTGAGGCGACTTAGGATCAATCTGTCTGAACTCCTTTTCGTATTCCGACAGGTCTGTCAATTTCCTGGTACTTGTTTCTGCTGTATACCCCCTATTTATAAAGTTTCTTGCGTTTGGCAATACACTCTTAACCTTCTCCACAATGCGTTCCGCGCTTTCTCTTTCTGCCTCTTCCTGACGTGTAATAACAACTATTGGGCTTTCCGTGCTTAAACTCTTCTCCATTTTGTGTCCTGACTGAATTTGAGATTTTGACCTATATGCGATATCTAGCTTTCTCTTCGCATTTGATAGGGCCACTGATAGTCTTTGAATCTTGCAGTCCTTGTCGGTTTCTAATTGCTGTAATTTTACCCTTTACGCTATCTCTTTTTCACTCAGTCCTTTCCCATGCAATTGTGACCTAAACTCCTTATTTTCTTTCTCCTGACTTTCTAATAACTCGTTCGTAAATTTTATTTGAGACCCAAGTTTCTTATTATACTCCTCCGAAATTCTCTTCGTCTTTTCCAAATCCCTTATTCTTTTTTCCACTTCCTCCGACTTATTGTCGTTAGTCTCACTCACTATGCCCAAGAAGTATTGTACCTCCTCTAACTTTGTCCATTTGTTATCTCTAACTACGTCCCTATGAGAGTCAGTAAAGTCCTTATCCGAGTTCAATTTACGGAGCTCAGTCAAAGCATGCACCTGCAGGCTTCCCACGTTATAATTGTAGTCCCTTACTTTGTCAATTAGTTCGCCTGTTTTGTTCTGCGTATTGTCCATTTATAAGCAAAATTGTAAAAACATACTTACCACTCTTACCCTTACTCGTTCCTTCCTTTCTTTTAAATGTAGGAGAAAAAAAAATAAAAATTTAAATTGGAAAAAAACACACTATAATATTATCTTATCCGCTTTTATCAAAAAGTCCTTATGTTGTGATTTATTTTAAAATAGTTCTTTATTTAATTATAAAACACAAACTGACTTAATGCTATTCTTATCTACTATTTATATTAAACCTAACATGCTGACTTCATAGAAGTCAGCAAGGTTGTGAAAGTGCTGACTCGCATTATCTGGTCAACAACTTTGTGAAAGTGCTGACTCGCATTATCGGGTTAACAACTTTGTGAAAGTGCTGACTTGCATTATCGGGTAAGCACCCTTTATGTTTGTTTAAATTAATCTAAATCTATACGAGGGTGGCTCTCTGTATGAAGTTGTACGAGGGTGGCTCTCAACACTTACTACGGTTAGGCCCGTGACAACTACTTTCAATTTCACCACCTTACATTTCCACAAAGACACTAAAGGCGTACCAGAATGTAGCTGCTTAATACCTTCAGCACTTCGTTTCTATGCTTAGTGGTTTCCTTGCTTTTGACAACAGTTGCCACACCATGAAAGGTTTGAAAAAACGTACAATTATTATTCCTGTAGGTATCTTGGGATTCGCAGGATTCTTATAAATTTATTACCGGCTGCGCCAATCGTTGTGATTTATTTTTAAATAGTTGTTATTTATTTAATTATAAAACACAAACTGACTTAATGCTATTCTTATCTACCATTTATATTAAACTTAACATGCTGACTTCATAGAAGTGAAAGTGCTGACTCGCATTATCAGGTCAACAACTTTGTGAAAGTGCTGACACTCGCATTATCGGGTCAACAACTTTGTGAAAGTGCTGACTTGCATTATCGGATCAGCACCCTTTATGTTTGTTTAAATTAATCTAAATCTATACGAGAGTTGCTCTCTGTATAAAGTTGTACGAGGGTGGATCTCAACACAACCCCCTTTGGGCATGGTGATAGGGGGTAAGTATGTTTTAGGAATATGTTTGTGAGAAGAAACTAATAGGGGTCGGTCGTACACTTTATTGCTCTAAGGCCAACTCTGAAGAAGTTGTGGGCATTTTCATATCATTTTGTTGATTTTGTATGGCAACCCCCTTAGTGCGTGGAGATAGGGGGTAAATATATTCAAGGAATTTGTTTGGGAGAAGAAACTAATAGGGGTCAGTCGTACACTTTATTGCTCTAATGCCAGCTCTGAAGAAGTTGTGGGCATTTTAACTTTTTTATTTTTTTGTAAATTTTGTATGGCAACCCCCTTATGGCGTAGAGATAGGGGGTAAGTATGTTCTAGAAATATGTTTGGGAGAAGAAACTAATATGGGTCGGTCGTACACTTTATTGCTCTTAGGCCAACTCTAAAGAAGTTGTGGGCATCTTCATATCATTTTTGTAAATTTTGTATGGCAACCCCCTTAGAGCGTGGAGATAGAGGGTAAGTATATTCTAAGAATACGTTTGGGAGGGCAAACTAGTAGGGGTCGATCGTACACTTTATTGCTCTAAAACCAATTATGAAGAAGTTGTGGTGGGCATTTTTACATCATTTTTGTAAATTTTGTATGGCAACCCCCTTTGGGGCTTGGAGATAGGGGGTAATTATGTTCTAGTAATATGTTTGGGAGAAGAAACTAATAGGGGTCGGTCTACACTTTATTGCTCTAAAGCCAACCCTGAAGGAGTTGTGGGCATTTTCATATTCTTTTTGTAAATTTTGTATGGCAACCCCCTTAGGGCGTGGAGATAGGGAGTAAGTTTGTTCTAGAAATATGTTTGGGAGAACAAACTAGTACGGGTCGGTCGTAAACTTTATTGCTCTAAGGCCAACTCTAAAGAAGTTGTGGGCCTTTTCATATCATTTTTGTAAATTTTGTATGGCAACCCCCTTAGGGCGTGGAGATAGAAGGTAAGTATATTCTAGGAATATGTTTGGGAGGGCAAACTAATGGGGGTCGGTCGTACACTTTATTTCTCTAAGAACGACTCTGAAGAAGTTGTGGGCATTTTCATATCATTATTGTAAATTTTGTATGGCAAGAAAGAAATTAATGGGGATCTGTCGTACACTTAATTGCTCTTTGGCCAACTCTAAAGAAGTTGTGGGCATTTTTATATCATTTTTGTAAATTTTGTATGGCAGCCCCGTTAGGGCGTGGTGATATGGGGTAAGTATATTTTAGGAATATGTTTGGGAGGGAAAACTAATAGGGGTCGGTCTCACACTTTATTGCTCTAAGGCCAACTTTGAAGAAGTTGTCTGCATTTTTACATCATTTTTGTAAATTTTGTATGGCAACCCCCTTAGGGCGTGGAGATAGGGGGTAATTATGTTCTAGTAATATGTTTGGGAGAAGAAACTAATAGGGGTCGGTCGTACACTTTATTGCCCTAAGGCTAACTCTGAAGGAGTTGTGGGCATTTTCATATTCTTTTTGTAAATTTTGTATGGCAACCCCCTTAGGGCGTGGAGATAGGGAGTAAGTATGTTCTAGAAATATGTTTGGGAGAACAAGCTAGTAGGGGTCGGTCGTAAACTTTATTGCTCTAAGGCCAACTCTAAAGCAGTTGTGGGCATTTTCATATCATTTTTGTAAATTTTGTATGGCAACCCCGTTAGGGCGTGGTGATATGGGGTAAGTATATTTTAGGAATATGTTTGGGAGGGAAAACTAATAGGGGTCGGTCGTACACTTTATTGCTCTAAGGCCAACTCTGGAGAAGTTGTGGGCATTTTATCATTTTTGTAAATTTTGTATGGCAACCCCATTAGGGCGTGGATATAGGGGGTAAGTATGTTCTAGGAATATGTTTGGGAGGGCAAACTAATAGGGGTCAGTCGTACACTTTATTGCTCTAAGGCCAACTTTGAAGAATTTATGGGCATTTTTACATAATTTTTGTAAATTTTGTATGGCAACCCCCTTAGGGCGTGGAGATAGGAGGTAAATATGCTCTAGAAATACGTTTGGGAGGAAAAACTAATAGGGGTATGTGATGCATTTGTTTCCTCTACGGGCGACTCCGCGGAAGTTGTAGCGGTTTTTACCTTATTTTTTAAAATTTTGTATGGCAACCATGTCAGGGGCTGGAGATAGAGAGTAAGTACGTTCGACAAAAATTTTTAAATGAGTTGGTAAATAATTGATATTGCCGAAGTTTGAGAAAGAATCATCAAAACAAAATTTAAAGAACTAATAACAAACAGTTGAGGTATTTTATCATTAAGCTATATTGTGATACAGGCAAAATCCAAGTCTTAGCAACATTTGTATATTACGGTGCCACTGTATATATATTACGGTGCTATTGTGAGACTTTAAGAAACTTTTGGTATGTAAGCTCCGCTTATACTCAATATCAAAGTCAACAACCCTGCTCGTGTGGATCTTATGTTTTCAAATTTTGTGAATCAAAAGATTATACTAATCGTAGTCCTGCACCATCACAATAGCAGCAACGGCATTTATCCTAATCACTTTGGTGGATTTAGTAAAGTCGACTGTTAAATTCAAAATCAATTTTTTATTTTTTTAATTAAACAAATTTTTTTCGAAATATAACAATTATGGGTTCACGTAAAACAAAGAGAAATGTGCGTGAGGCAGAATTGAGTGAAATTTTGTCAGTAAACACAACAGAAATATCTGAACTTTTTCTTACTGATACAAAAGATCCAGCTATTCGTACTCGCCTGTGGAATTGGTTGGATAACAAATTTACTAAACAAAATCAATATATGCAAGAACAATCAGAATTAATAAAAACAATAATTGAAAATAATAAGAGCTGTCTATTACTTGACTTTGAGAAGAAGTTCAATGATCTTAAAAGTGATATTATGTCTATTGTTAATAAGGAAATCCATCAGTTAAATGAAAGGTTAAATAAATTAGAGTCGGCCAACGATGAAATTGGAAAGTTAAAGGATGATGTTCAGACCTTAAGTTTAAAAACCCTGGAACATGACAACTCAACTGTTGCATCTGATATTAGAATAACAGGCATTCCATTTAATAAGAATGAAAACTTGTCACATATATTTGGAAATATTTGTGGGGCCTCAGACACAACAGTACCATCTTATAAAACTGTATTTCGTGTAAAGCATTTTAAACAATCTCGTAATCTGAGTGACCCACCAATTATTGTCAGAATGAGCTCTCCATACGATAAAAACTTGTTTCTGAAGATTGCTGCTGGTTATCGACGTAAACATATATCACCATTATGCTTATATAATGCCGGTTTTGATAGTGGCATACCATTCCATATCAATGAGAATCTAACTCCCCACAATTTTGGTATTTTTAAAACGGCACTGGATTTAAAAAAACGGAAAAGATTGAAAGCTGCTTATACATTGCGGGGAATTGTTTATGTAAGAGTTAATGAAACTGATGATCCTATAAAGATTGAATTCCCAGATCAATTACAACAGTTCTTTCAGTCTTAATGTTGTAATGTATGCAATTTTTAACTTTTTGACTGGCATATATCTTTGAGAAAATTCCAAGGACACAACAATGAGCATGGTTAATATTCTAGTTAAACAGAGAAAAGGACTAACGTTAGCACATATTAATGCCCAAAGTCTAAACAATAAAATTGATGAATTTAGATTTGTTTTTGAAAATTCTGGTATTGATATTGTTTGTGTTTCTAAAACCTGGTTCTCAACTGCTCTGCCTGATAATCTTATTTGCCTACATGGATATAAAGTTTTCAGGGAGGACAGGGATGGAAATGCTGGTGGGGTGGCAATTTTTGTCAAGGATAACATATCGTGCAAGGTTTGTTTAAAATCTTCAACAAATTTTACAATTGATAACGGCAAAGTAGAGTTTATCTTTATCGAAATAACTTCTGAGGGTAGGAAAATGCTTGTGGGGTGCGCTTACAGGCCAAATAAGAGAATTTCTTTTACGTATTTTTATTCAGTGCTAGAAACACTTGCATTTGCCTACGACGATATTATTATTTCCGGTGATTTTAATTCGAACCTTCTATTGGAATCAGCATTGACCGACAACATGCTATCATTTGGACTAACTCCTACTAATACAGTTAATCCAACACATCATACTGCAACTAACAGAACTTTACTTGACATTTTCTTTGTTGGGGATATGTCAAAGATGATTCTGTATGATCAAATATCTGCTTCGTGTTTTCCAAAACATGATTTAATTTTTTTGACATACAACTTTAGAATTCTTTCGTCAAAGCACATGGCTCACTATCGTGACTACAGGTGCTTGGATTACACTGTTCTTAATGAGAACGTCTCTCGTATAGATTGGGACAAAATTTACTTTTTGCCTTCTGTTGATGACCAAGTATCATTCCTTGAGGACAATATTCAACGTCTTTATGACGTCACAGTTCCAATAAAGGCTAAAACAGTTTTCTCTGGGACAAAACCATGGTTCTCTGCCAATGTGAAATTTCTCATTCATAAGAGGGACCTTGCTTACACAAAATGGAAACGATTCAGAACTCCAGAGTTGAAGGCGGAATTTAGAACTGCCAGGAAAAATGTTAATATGAGCATAAGAAACGCAAAGATGGAATATTATTCAAGACGTTTCTGCTCTGCTGTGGGTTCTAGGCAGACATGGAAATGTATTCGGGAAATTGCGATTGGCAGGGCAGATAATGTGAATAACTGTTGGCTGAATGTTGATGAGTTCAATAGCACTTTCATGAATATACCTTTGTTGCCGATAGATAACAGCTTTTATGATCTTCCATAACTTTTTAATATATTGCTTCCAGTACTCTTGCCATATATAACTCATATCTTCAATATTATTATAATGTCTAGTACTTTTCCGAGCAAGTGGAAAGTTGCGAAGATAGTACCTTTGCCAAAAACAGATTCGGAATTTAGACCAATAGCTTACCTTTGCTTTTTATCTAAAGTGCTGGAAAAAATTCTACATCTGCAAATGTCCTCTTATATAGAGAAAAATAATTTATTGTCTGATAGACAATCGGGATTTCGCTCAAATCATAGCTGTGTTTCCGAGCTATTGGATGTGTGTGAAAACTTGCGACAAAATTTGGATCAAGGGGAATTAAATTATTTGATTCTTCTTGACCATTCGAAGGCATTTGACACTGTTGACCATCGCATACTTTGCATGAAACTTCGACATTTTTTTAATTTTTCTGAAACTTCAATACGCCTTTTATCTTCTTACCTTTTTAATCGTTCACAGTTTATCTACTCGAATAATGCCCAATTTTCTCTGCTTAATTTATCTAGAGGAGTACCACAAGGGTCAATTCTTGGACCATTGCTATTTTCTATTTACGCAAATGATGTCCAGTTATATTTGAGCAGCCCAGTACAATCTATTGCTGAAAATGTTTCGAAACTTAATTATGACCTTTTTTTTTTTTTTTTTTAATAGTAACCAGCACTCAGGGGATGGCCCCTACACATGCATTGCATTGTGCTGGTATCAGGAAAATAGGTTATGGGAAGGAGGATAAAGGGAGTAGTGTTTGTGGACATTTGATTTAAATTTCTCGATATTTACTGTGGCAGGGAAGACATCAGTAGGAAGTTCATTCCACATACGAACTGTGCGGCCGAAGAAGGAATTCTCCCTGTAATGAGTGGTGCGATTCACTGGCCAGTCGACTACGTATGGGTGTGCTCTTCTAGAAAAACGTGTATCACGCAAAAAGTTCCGGGTCTCGGGAACAAGTTCCCTGATTTCCTCAGAGCACATTCCATTATAGTATCGATAGAACAGCGAAACACACCCCACATCACCACGGTGTTCCAGTTTTTTTTTTTTTTTTTCATATATTTATTATTGAATCTTCGCCTGTGGCGAACTAACAACAAGTGTTCAAATCTTAAAACTAGGTAGTTAATATAAGTCCAGCCAGTGCCAGACTAAAATTTAAGTTCTCATATTAATTATCAAGCTTCATATAAGCGAAATAGTATCCCTCCTTTTCAGGCGGGTGTGCCCACTATGTTGCAGGATGTTTCGGGCGAGGGGATTTGGGTGAGCTCCCAGCTTATTTAAATACTTGTCCACATAGTTCAGGATTTCGCATTTAACTAGTGGAACTTGTAGATCCTTGTGAATGTTGCTGTTTTAAACATACCAAGGAGCACCAGTTATCATTCTTAGGATTTTGTTTTGCCTGCGTTGAATTTTTTCTATGTTGGATGCGGAAGCAGTGCCCCATAATTGTATACCGTAGCACCAAATTGGTTTCAAAATCGATTTGTAGAGTAGAAGTTTACAATCAAGACGAAGCACAGAGTTTCTGCCAATTAGCCAATGAATTTGTGTAGCTTTAAGTTTCATTTGCGTCAACTTCGCATCTATATGAGGCTTCCATGTGAGGCGGCGGTCTAGGTGAATACCAAGATATTTTGTCTCGGTTCGTTGAGGCACCATATGGTTGTTAATAAGAATTAGAGAGCACGTTTCTTTGCGTAAAGTAAAAGTTACGTGGGTACATTTTTGATCATTTATTTTTATTCCCCATAACTTTGCCCATTTTTCAACTTGGGTTACGTATTGCTGCAATTGGCACGAAGCCCCTTTAGGGTCTTTATAAATACTAAGAAAAGCAGAATCATCAGCAAATGCCGACGTGTGTGTAAAACTTTTGGTTGGAATATCTGCTGTGTAAAGCAATTACAGAACTGGACCTAGTATACTCCCTTGAGCTGGTGTACCCCTATTGTTTGAAAAGAACTTATTTGGTTTCCCTCTTTGATCATAAATTGTCGACCGGTTATGTATTTTTCTAAAAGGTTGAAAATATTAGCTGGAAGGTGTATCTTTAGTTTGTTTAACAGGCCTTCGTGCCATACTTAATCGAAAGCTTGAGAGGCATCAATGAAAAGCGCGGAGCAGTACTTCTTTTCCTCAAAGGTTTTTCTCATAACCTGCACCAGTCTGTGAGTTTGTTCGATTGTGCTATGTTAACTTCTAAAGCCAAATTGGTGATCTGGAATGCAGTTGTTTTCATTCAGGTTCGGAGTCAGCTTGTTCTTAAGCAATTTTTCGAACAATTTTGACATTGTGGGTAACAAACTTATAGGCCTATAAGACTCTACCTTTGAAGGATCTTTGCCAGGCTTAGGAATCATCTTTACTAAGGCAATTTTCCATATAGGCGGGAAATTTTCAAGCCGAATTATTGCGTTAAAAATAAAAAGAATTATTTTTTTTGCCGTAAAAGGTAGCTCTAAGAGCATTTTGTTGCTTATATTGTCAACGCCAGGAGCTTTTTTACCATTTAGGTTAGCAATAGCCTTTACAACATCTGTAAATCGGAAACGTATTTCTAAAGGACGTCTAGCAACAACTGGTGGTAATTCTCTCACGTCTGTGCATGTATTGGGAGTGAATACGTTTTTGAAGTGATTTGCGAACAGATCGCATTTTTCTTCATCATTTCTAGCGCAGGATCCTTTCAGATTACGCAGTGGTGGTTTTGCGATAACGGGTCTTTTAAGACGTCTGGCTGATCGCCATAGGGAATAATTTGTCTGGGGAGTTGCGTCTAGACCTTCGAGGTACTCTTTAAGTAAAGCTATTTTGTGAACCTCCAGCAAGCTTTTTAATTTGTTAGTACATTCTTTCAGCTTAGATTTAAGTTGGGGCGCTCTGTTCCTTTGCCATTCTCTTCGGACTCTCCTTTTTTCAGATAAAAGTTTTTCCACATCGTCAGAAAAAATTTTGCTGTACCTGACCTGACGATAGGTAGAAGACGCATGTTCAACGGCTTTTTTAATGTTTTCATTTAGGACTCTCAGACTATTGTCTATGTCTCCGGGAGTTTTTAGCGGTTGGTTTTCTGAACAGTGGGCACTAATATATTTTTTATATTTTACCCAATTTATTTTTTTAGATAAGAAAAAATCATTAGCTGCTATTTGGTGAGGACTGCAAATAGTAATTATTGTGGGTGAGTGGTCAGAAGATAAATCCAAGGAGGCTTCAGCCTCAATAAGGTCCGGGGATATACCTTTTGCCACGCCAAAATCTATTACGTCTGGAATTTTATTATTGTCCGTTGGCCAATATGTTGGTTGTCCAGTTGAAATAACGAAAAGTCCTATTTCCGACACGGAGTCATACGGTGTTCCAGTGAATCAAGACGGTTAGATACCACAACGTCGCCGATGAGTATCTTCGCTTGTTCCTGTACGCGGTCAAGTAGCCCCAAAATAGACCTTGGGGCACCAGCCCATACATGAGAGTTATATTCCATTTTTGGTCGGATAAAGGTGATATAAATATTGAGAAGATAAGTTGGTGTAAAGTAATTCCTACACCGTTTAAGAAAACCAAGACATTTCGATGCTTCTTTCGACACAAGAAAAATGTGTTCCGTCCAGCGGACATCGCACTGGATTCTCATGCCCAGAACATCAAGAGTCTCTGTCCTCTCAATAATTATATCATCCATTAATACAGACGAGGCAGCATCGTCCATTGTGCGTTTATGTGTCAGAAGACAACATTGGGTCTTACGGGCATTAAAATCGACCCTATTCGCACGGCCTAATTTGGAGATTACCATCAAATCGCGGTTAATCGAAACATTCATACTCTGTCTCCTAGCTTCAATCTCCAGAGAGCTAGGCCTATGATCAAAAGAGTATGAATGGCATATGCTGCTGTCGTCTGCAAAAGAGTAAATAGGATTTGAAGTTTGACATAGAAGGTCATTCAGAAAGATAAGAAATAAAGTAGGAGAGAGGACGGAGCCTTGCGGTACCCCTGAATTGACTCTGAACTTCTTGGAAGAGATCCCATCTATAACAACAGGAATAGTGCGATCTCTGAGAAAAGTCGTTATAAATCGAGAAAATTTTTCACCGACACCAAAAGCAATTAGTTTAGATAGAAGCGCACAGTGCCAGACCCTATCAAACGCCTTAGATATGTCCAGAGCCACCACTTTACTTTCGCCAAAATGATGAATTGAGGTACACCATTTTTCTGTCAGAAAGGCCAGTATGTCCCCCGTAGACCGTCCTCTACGAAAGCCGTACTGGCGATCGCTTAATAAAACATTCAACTCCAGATAGTTAACCAGGCGGTAGTTAACCATACTCTCCACAACCTTGGAGATCGCTGAACAAATTGCTATTGGTCGGTAATTTTCAGGGTTTTTAGCCTTTCCCTTTTTGGAGATCGGCGTAACATAAGCTACTTTCCAGCACGTCGGGAATACTCCGGCATGGTAAATACGGCTTAAAAGGTTAGCTAATGGACGCGATAGCGTCGAAGAACATTCATTTAAAATCTGTGCTGGTATACCATCCGGCCCAGGGGACTTACTAGTGTTGAGATCCAAAAGAACCCTTTAACTGCACGAGCTCGAAAGAATATGTCTGGCATAGTCCCAGAAAATCTCTTAAGCTCGGGCAGTGGTTGGTTGCTTTCCGGCAAATATGAATTTGCTGCAAATATTTCAGCCAAAAGGTTAGCCTTTTCAACCGGGTCGGTGACTAATATGTCATTTTTTAACAGAGCAGGGATTGAAGAACCAGCGTTCTTTCTTACTCTCTTAACAAATGACCAAAAGTTCCTGCTGCCTTTGGGGGCATCAAGAACCCTAGCATGCAGACGCTGTTCGAACAAAGCCCTTTTGCGCCTGAGTACTTTGGCACACGAAGATCTCGCCTGTTTGCGTAGCGAATCAGTATCGGCGTTCTTGTTTGCACGCCATATACTAAATGCTTCCTCTCTGGACCTTACTGCAGCTTTGCAAGTCTGGTTAAACCACGACTTCTGCCGAGGTTTACTGGAGATCGTTTTTACCGGAATAAAGGATTTCATTCCCAGTAAAATAATACTTTCAACCATTTTCGCCATGGCATTGACATTATTGTCCAAGAAACATAGTTTCCAGTTAAACTGCCGAAAGAAATCGTTGAGCTCTGCCCAACGAGCCTTTTCGTATATAAAAATCGAACGCTTCGGGGCTGCCGTCGAAGCGCCGTGAAGCCAGGAGAACGAAAAGGAGGCGGAAACGGTGCAATGGTCCGAGTTTCCGAGAGGTGCAAGAACATCTACTTCGTATTTTTCAGGGTGCGAAGTAAGAAAAAGGTCGAGGGTATTATTCTGGTGCCCTTCCACACACGAAATGTACGTTGGTTCGTTCACTAGTTGCGCAAGGTGATTGTGCGCGGCGAATAACTCAACATAGCAGCCCTCTGGAGTCATAAGGCCGGAATGGCGAATTCAAGAAGAATTGTAAACATTAAAATCACCAGCAACAACAATTTCACTGTTCGGACAATCCCCAACGATTTTGGTCACGGAGTCAGAAAGGGAGTCGAAGCCACCCATAGTGATATCCCTTCCAGCGTTTGGACTTCTATAAAGAAATCCGAAGTGCAGAGTGTGACACCTGATCTTGAATTTAACCCAAATACAGCTAAATTCTGCATCAAACATGTCAAATGGTTGCTGACATTGGTACACAACGTCTGTTCTAATATATACCGCAATGCCCCGATGGAGGGAAAAGAGTGTTAAAAGGTGGTATCCAGGTACCTGGAAATCCTGAGGGTCAGCACTTTCAGATACCTGAGCCACACAAAGTGCAAGAACATCCGACCGATGGAGACTCACGTGAGCATACACTGAGAAGAAATTCGTTCTCAGCCCACGTATATTGCAAAAATCAATTCTGAACCGTCCTGTCATCATAAATAGAGAGAAAAACAAAGAAAAAGTCCCTCGTTTGCTAAAAATACAATGTAGATAACCAATCGCTGCCAACTTGACTACACCAACGGCCAGTGTTATACCTTCGCCGTTGGGCAGTTAACCAGCAATTGACACCATATGGTCCATTTAGCAAAGAAATGGGTTCGTAAGGAGTTAAGAAGAGGATATGCAATGATTATTTTCAGGGTACCATAAAAGCCCTGATCTGGTAAAACGACGTAAAAACAGGCCGCCCGTTGTCATCACTGGTCAAGTTTGTCCATCACTGGTAGGGCGCGTGTTGTTGTTGCTTGTCCCGTTTATTTGGTTTTGTTATTTTGTTTTTGTTTCTTAAAATTTTGTTATGTTTCTTAAGTTTAGTTTTTGTTTTCTTTTTCTCGCTTTCAAAAATTTTTGTCAAATGTAAGATTTTTTTATTGTTTTTAGTTTGTTTTAGATTGTTTTATTTGTTGATTTTGCTTCTTTTTATTATTGTTATTAATTTTATTAAACGCAGACGACGCGGACCTGTACAGAGTTAACCGCTGGGCAACGGCAAATGGTCTTTGCTTGAATCTTCATAAATCAAAGTGCATTATAATTTGTAAGAGAACACTCACTTGTGCTAATGGAGCCGATATTTTGATAAATGGGGAAAAGATAAAGGTTGTGAATGCTGCCAAAAATCTTGGGTTGGTTTTTAACAGTAGCCTTACTTGGACGGACCATGTTAACTTACTCGTAGGCCAAACTTATATCAAACTGAGGTGCCTGTGGTCGTCACAATACCATACTCCTTTTAGAATAAGGCAATTACTTGCTAAGTCCTACCTTGTTCCAGGATTAATTTACGGTTGTGAACTTTTGGCAAGCTGTGATTCTTGTATAACAATATAATTAGATATGTGTATGGTTTGAGAAGATGTGACCACGTTTCTAATTTTTCCTCACAACTTTATGGCGTTT
Source organism: Melanophora roralis (assembly GCA_963583895.1). NCBI lineage: Eukaryota > Metazoa > Arthropoda > Insecta > Diptera > Rhinophoridae > Melanophora > Melanophora roralis. The sequence continues at coordinate 8,030,123 of OY757192.1, forward strand.
CATTCGATAACCTTCTCAATATACTTACGTGTTCTTTTATTTTTGCACAAAATAATTTACTTTAAAACCCACGATACATTTTTGACAAAATAAGATTTGCCAGATCCCTTAGAGGTAAGAAAATCATAATTCCTATACACCGGCTTCTCGTGTCTGAGTGGCACTTCTTTATACATGCAGCGCGTCTCTGGAATGATCTCCCACAGGTTCAACAACTCAATAGCAACGCAAATAGCTTTAAACAATTTTTATTTAATTACTTTGCATCATAATACATTTTTAAAAGTATACTATGAACACGCCTATACATGTAGCTCTTAGTTAATTTTACCATATAAGTTTGTAATTTTATATATGTATGTTGCCCCCAATTGTAATTTATGAACACTGCTCTCCTGCACTATTAATATAAGATTTTATCTTGTTGTGCAGGAATTGAAAAATAAATAAATAAATAAATAAATAAATAAATAAAATAATTCGAGTCGGTCTTACATTTTACCTTTGTAGGAGAACCCTGGAAGCCGTAGGAGCGATTTTAAAAATGTTTAAATTAAGCTTTGTATGGCAACGCTGTTAGATGTATGAACACTTATACTAATAAAATTTTTGTTTTGGGTGTGTTTCAATAATATCAACATGACTGATTCTGTTTTTTTCTTTTTTTGTTGTTTTTTTATTATTACATGCAAAAGTATGTTTTTTGTTGTTGTTGTAGACTAAAAAAAACGAGGTAGTCTTGGTCTTTTGCTTATATCTCGGTCATTTATCAGTCGATTTTGCTGAATTTCAATACCGATTTTCTCGCGACTATCTGTGACAGTTTGATACCACATTCGGGTCTATGCGATATCGGGGGGCTTCAGAAAGTTGATTTCAACCATTACACGGACAGATAGACGGACATCGCTAAACCGGCTTCCCTATCTGTAAGGATCCAGAATATATATACTTTATGGGGTCCCAAATGGATAATAAAGGAATTACAAACGGAATGACAAACTTATATATACCCTCATCACTTATGTGAAGGGTATAACAATATTTAAACATTTTTGAAAACTTTTTTATTTGCTGGTAAACCAAAGTTAAAAGGTAATTTTTTGTTTCACGTTTCAAATATCTGGGTTTTAAAGAGAATAATAATTGTAATTGTTAAATTTTGATATAAAAAATTTTTATATTATATTTGAAAGTATATAGAAGGTATAAGTTCATATGGCCTAAAAAAGCGTTGTTTTTAAAAATTATAGTTTTTATACCCTTCACATATGTAAGTGATAAGGGTATATATAAGCTTGTCATTCCGTTTGTAATTCCTTTATTATCCATTTGGGACCCCATAAAGTATATATATTCTGGATCCTTATAGATAGGGAAGCCGATTTAGCGATGTCCGTCTGTCCGTCTGACCGTCTGTCCGTGTTATGGTTGAAATCAACTTTCTAAAGCCCCCCGATATCGCTTAGACCCGAATGTGGTCTCAAACTGTCACAGATAGTCGCGAAAAAAGCGGTATTGAAATTCAGCAAAATCGCCCGGTAAATGATCGAGATATAAGCAAAAAACCACGAGGTAGTCGTGGTTTTTTGAGTCTACAACAACAACAAAGAACATACTTTTACATGTAATAATAAAAAAAACAACAAAAAAAGAAAAAAACAGAATCAGTCATGTTGATATTATTGAAACACACCCAAACCAAAAATTTTATTAGTATAAGTGTTCAATACATATAACAGCGTTGCCATACAAAGCTTTATTTAAACATTTTTAAAATCGCTCCTACGGCTTCCAGGGTTCTCCTACAAAGGTTAAATGTAAGACCGACATAAATTATTTTTTCCATCCAAACATTTTTGTGGAACATACTCCAGCCCCTGACATGGTTGCCATACAAAATTTAAAAAAAATAAGGTAAAAACCGCTACAACTTCCCCGGAGTCGCCCGTAGAGGAAAAAAATGTATCACAGACCCCCATTAGTTTTTTCTCCCAAAGGTATTCCTAGAACATACTTACCCCCTATCTCCACGCCCTAATGGGGTTGCCATACAAAATTTACAAAAATTATGTAAAAATGCCCACAACTTCTTCAGAGTTGGCCTTAGAGCAATAAAGTGTACGACCGGCCCCTATTAGTTTGCCCTCCCAAACATATTCTTAGAACATACTTACCCCCTATCTCCACGCCCTAATGGGGTTGCCATACAAAATATACAAAAATGATAAAATGCCCACAACTTCTTCAGAGTTGGCCTTAGAGCAATAAAGTGTACGACCGACCCCCATTAGTTTGCCCTCCCAAAGATATTCCTAGAACATACTTACCCCTTATCTCCACGCCCTAATGGGGTTGCCATACAAAATTTACAAAAATTATGTAAAATGCCCACAACTTCTTCAGAGTTGGCCTTAGAGCAATAAAGTGTACGACCGACCCCTATTAGTTTCTTCTCCCAAACATATTCCTAGAACATACTTTCCCCTTATCTCCACGCCCTAATGGGGTTGCCATACAAAATTTACAAAAATTATGTAAAAATGCCCACAACTTCTTCAGAGTTGGCCTTAGAGCAATTAAGTGTAGGACCGACCCCCATTAGTTTGCCCTTCCAAACATATTCCTAGAATATACTTACCCTCTATCTTCACGCCCTAATGGGGTTGCCATACAAAATTTACAAAAATGATAAAATGCCCACAACTTCTTCAGAGTTGGCCTTAGAGCAATAAAGTGTACGACCGACCCCTACTAGTTTGCCCTCCCAAACATATTCCTAGAACATACTTAGCCCCTATCATCACGCCCTAATGGGGTTGCCATACAAAATTTACAAAAATTATGTAAAAATGCCCACAACTTCTTCAGAGTTGGCCTTAGAGCAATAAAGTGTACGACCGACCCCTATTAGTTTACCCTCCCAAACCCCCATTAGTTTGCCCTCCCAAACATATTCCTAGAACATACTTACCCCCTATCTCCACGCCCTAATGGGGTTGCCATACAAAATTTACAAAAATTATGTAAAAATGCCCACAACTTCTTTAGAGTTGGCCTTAGAGCAATAAAGTGTACGACCGACCCCTATTAGTTTGCCCTCCCAAACATATTCCTAGAACATACTTACCACCTATCTCCACGCCCTAAGGGGGTTGCCATACAAAATTTACAAAAATGATGTAAAAATGCCCACAACTTCTTCAGAGTTGGCCTTAGAGCCTATTTAAAAATTAGAAATATTTCATAAGTAAAAAAATGGTTAAAAATAAAAAAAGTTTGGGATTACGAAAGGTCAATGTGAAGGGTATATAAGATTCGGCATAGCTTGTTTTATTTCATATAAGATTTTAGGATGTTTGTTTTTAATACTAATGATTTTTGGGATTTTTAAGCAAAACAAATAGGCATCTAAATGGGCTCAAACTTTATTTTTTGAAAAATCAGTTTTAATATAAATTCTTGATTTTTATTTTTTTTCTGCATAAATGGTTGGCATAGCCGTAGTCCTATAAGTAATAAATTTTAATTTGGAAGTATTATTTTTATATTTTTAATACAAAAAGCCATTGGTATGGATGGTTTAAGCCCAATATTTTTGAAAATTTTAATTTATAAGCTTCTTCCATTTTTTACACATTTGTTCAACACTATACTCACTTAATCCACTTTTCCTGAAAAATGGAAGCTGTCAAAGATTATTCCTATCCCTTAAACCAACAACGAATTTCGTCCTATCGCTATTCTTCCCTCTTTATCCAAAGTGTTGGAAAATCTCATTTATAGACAAATGAAAGATTACTTAACGCACCATAATCTGCTATCTGCAACGCAGTCTGGCTTTACTAAGAGCAAAAGCTGCATTACGGCACTTCTGGACGTAGTGGAGGATCTTAGATCAAAACTTGATACTAACATGTCAGCTTTCTTCATTCTTTTGGACCATAGTAAAGCTTTTGATTCTGTTGTACCTACTATACTCATAAAAAAGCTTCAGAAAATGTTTAGTTTGTCTAGTTCTGCCTGCAACCTCATATCCTCTTATCTAAAAAAAAATCCCAAGTAGTTCAGTTTAATAATGAAATATCCTCTGCGCTCAATGTCAACAGAGGAGTTCCGCAGGGCTCAATCCTTGGGCCTCCTTATTTCTGCATCTACATCAACGACCTACCTGACATTTTAGTCCATTGTAAGATACATATGATGTACGCCGATGATGTACAACTTCAGCAAAATCGATGATATTGCTTCTTGTGTGGTTAGAATTAATGAGGATCTGAATAGAGTTAACTGCTGGGCTGATAACAATGGATTATGCATCAACCCCTTGAAATCTAAATGTATTCTCCTTTCGAAATCTAAGAGACCTGTTGACTCCCCACAAGTGAGAATAAATGGCCATAATATTAATTTTGTGACCTCGGCACCTAATTTGGGAGTTACGTTTTCGCACGAAATGTTGATCACAACCAGTGTGACCGCTGAGAATTTTAAAAAAAGTGGCACAAATAGTCGTTTTAGGGAAAAAAGTCGCATAAAAAAGTCGCTTTTGGAAAAAAAAGTTGCACTCTTTTTTGAAGCCTTATTCAACTTTTTAATAATGTTTTTACAACTAATAAAAACAAAAACAGATCAATAATTCAACAACACAAAAAAACTTGATCAAAATAAATTAATAATAAGAAATGTATCAAAAAGAAAACATTTATTAAAAACGAATTTTTGTACGGAGACACATAAAAAGTAATAAATTTTAAATTGCAAAAAAAATTTAATTTTTATGTAGTTTTAATCATGGCGCAATAATTTATCAGGTGGTTGTGATTCTACAACAACAAAATTTGGTGAATAAAATTTTCGTTTTTGTTGTAGTTTTCGTTGGCTCAGTTGTCAAAAAAAGATATGTAAAAGTAAACAACTTTGACTACCCCGCCTCGATTTATGCATGAAAAAAGTAGATCAGCTGTGATTGTAACACCACCTGTAGTGCGATTCAGTAACTTATTTTTACGATATTCGCATCGTTAAAATAAGTTAACAATAATTATAAGGATTTTGCGATTCAGTAAAGTTTTTAACGATATTCACTTCCGTTAAAGTCAGCTATTATTGTTAAGTAAACAGCAAAACTTTTTAGCAATTTTTACAATCGTTATACTTGATAATTTAACGGCAATAATTTTTGTGTTGTTAGTTGTATCGACAAAAGGTTATTTTGTATATTATATATTATTTTTACTATATTTATGATTTACGCTTTCTTTAAATTTATTTTACAACTAATAAAATACAAACAAAAATCAACTTGTCCACTATCGTTAAAACGTCTTAGTGAATCACTTAACCGCAGCAGCAAACAATAATTTCTATCAATAAATATGACGATTGTCGAATCGTTAAAAGTTACTGAATCGCACTACTGGTACACATAATTTCCCCATGGTTTTAATATTATGAAAAATCGAATGCACTGTTCTTTAAATATCGGAATATCGTTGTTTAAATTTGGTTGAAACAAGGACAGACAGACAACTAGTCTAAGTAAAAAACATATAGCGCATTTAAACTACCCACTGGTTTTTATCTCTAGGGGTGTAATGTAATAATACACAAGTTCATATACTTAATTTTTTTCATATTATTTGAAAATTCGTTTCTGTACTTGTGTTTTAGTTGATCACCTGGAAAACAGTCTTCTAGTTCAGTATTAAATAAATGTGAAGCTGACAGCAATGAATTACAGGTCGTTACTTTTAATTTGTTTGCCAATTTATTTTTAATCAGCCCTGACTTAAGAAAAATTCTTTTAGCACATGCGCTGCTGCGGGGTAATGTAAAAATATACGCAACTATTTTATATAAATTTGGTCACAATGGCTTATTTAAATCATTTTTTAAACAACACACTGTATGCCAAAAGCTTTCAGCATGTTTAGTTTCAAAAAACTATGGAATGCGATATTTGAGAATAACACAAATGTCCACATATGCAAAGTATGTGTTTATGTATGCGCATATGCTAGAATTTGTTAACTTTCGCAACAAAAAAGGGGCAAAAGTTGCAAAAATTTTAAAAAGTGGCAAACTAGTGTCAGCATAAAGAAGTCGCACAAAAAGCCGCAGGCCCTTAAAAAGGTTGCAAAATGCAACTTTAGTCGACGAGCGGTCACTCTGACCACAACACCTAGCTTAAAGCACTATTCAAATGTATGTATGTATGTAACGGTATGTATGTAACGGCAAACAAAGTTGCTGATATTTTTTGATAAATTTTTTTTTAATATTTGAGTATCACATTTGAACATATTTTAATAAATTTGATTGCTATTTTAGAATACTGCACGAAATTTGCTCTTAAAATGCCAAGCAGTGTTGGCACCTCCAGTCTGTTTCAGTGGGGTTACTCTCTATTGCGATGCGTAAGAAAATCTGAGCGAAAATGAACAATTGATTGTCTTTAATGCGATTGTACATTTGGCTTTCGCATCTACTATTTTTCTCTTTCGCAAGTCTGGTAGCAACGTACTCTGTAATACGTTAGCGCATGTCAAAAATATTTTATATACACAAATACTTGCGGCGGCTAAATAGCAATCGCAAAGGAAGAAAAACATGTAAGAACATACTTAAAAATTTTTACTTTTGAAATTTAATTTGTTATTTTTAGGGAGGAAGTAAAGACACTGTTGACAAAACAGTGGCAAATTAAAATTTTAGTGGAATTCATGGTGCAACATAATAATTTGGCGAAGGGGCATTTGCAAACAGCAAATGCAAAACAAACCTCAAATAACTTGTGGACGAAATTGTCCGATGACCTCAACGCTAATGGACCACCTGTTAGGGATATAGCAGGTTGGAAAAAGGTAAGGTCAATGGTGTTATTTATATACATATGTACATATGCTCAATGTTAAGCTAATAATGTATACATACTTATGTATGTGAATACATGTTTATGTACCTAGGTTGGGTCCGATTTAGAGAACCGCACTAAGCTAAAGATGCGTAAAAATAAATTGAGCATTAGTGGTATGGGTGGTGGATCATCACAATTTTGCCTACTTTCTTTAATTGAGGAAGAAATTAGTAATCTTCTTGATATGGAAAGAACTGTAAGCGGCCTACCAACGACGTCTTACTTTGGTACAAACGGTTGTAACACTAGCCATGTAACGTTAGTAAGCAGTTATTGTCCGAAGGAAATTTTGGATTCGCTGCAAAATAAAAATCAAAAAGTTAATGAAGACTTTCTCACCGCTAAACGAAAGAGACTATCAGCCGGGGCTATGACCGGGAGAATCTTCTTAAACCGCAGGTAGAAAATCAAGCATTATATCAAAATGATTCGGCAATAGTACCTAGGGAGATACGGAACGATTTAGAAGACTTAGCGAGGTATGCTCGAAAATCACACGAACTAAAAAAGCTTGCACTTTGCAAGGAAAAATTTTAATTTATAAAAGAGCGCAATTAAAAAGAAATATGCTAGAGCTGGGGACTGCAAATTGAATAACGATGTGATAACGTACATAAACATTTATAAGATCTTTTGTTTTGCACAAGAAGTGTCTCGTTTCGTTTTTTTAATTTTAAACATTATTATTTACTTACATATACAAATCTATACAATTTAAAATATATATATATATATACTTTTGTAAACATTTTTTATGCCAAAGAAGTGCTTTTTTATTTTTAAAATAATATTTAATATGAAAGTAAATAAAATCGAATTTTATGATCTGAAACTCAAATTTTTTTTAATTTCATTGCGTATTTGCAATATGCAAATTATCGTTATTGATCCCATTGTCATGAACTGCAAACTCAATTTCGCCAGAGATGCCCCTTTCAGGTACCTAGAATGGTGGTGCGTTTAAGTCCAAACAAATATTATGTAGAGCACAGCAAACATTCATTATTAGAACTACTCTTTCTAGTGAGTAATGTAATTCCCTAGCTGCTAATAGACACCGAAATCTACTCTTTAAAACACCAAAAACTATTTCAATTATGGATCACCTTTTGCTTAATCTGTCATTAATCTATGATTCGGCAGAGTTTTCTCTGGCGTTTCTATAGCGGGTTAGCAGCCAGGGTTCCAAGGAATAACCTGAATCGCCTTTAAGAAAATTCAATAAATATTTTTCTATTAAATGTTTGAAATAATCTACCAATAATCCAAAAGCCCTTTTCTCCTCTCTCAAAACGCTCTTTAAGCTTTTGTTTTGCGCTATAAAGGCTCCACACATGACATGCACCACCGCATCGGCAATCAACAAATCTTATGAGCATTTGGTGATTACATATCTGAAAAAATACAATCAAAATTAAATTTAAGAAACAAAATATATAAAAATAGTCACGCACAACCATAGCATTAATACTGTATTTCAATTTTCGGTTAAAGTATATATGTTCACTTCTAACCGGTCTAACCATATGGATATAAGTGCCGTCCGCTGCACCAATTACGCCAGGAATGCCACATGTGTGGTAGAAGGCTCTTTTTGCATCTTGCTCTTTTTCCGTGGACATATCAAAACTTATATGCTTTTCATACAGTGTTTTCTCAATCACCGTGCAGACTTCTATTTAGATAAGAGACATTGACTGTTGAGATAACCCTAAAACATTGTCTTGCCCAATTTGATGTTAGTATCCGACTTGTCTCGCCTTGTTTAATGCAGTGCCTAATTTTCTCATATTTGGAGTCGATGTCTATCGCCTTGCAACTTTCAGCTCGTGTTGTATTCTATTTAAAGCATAAACAAATGCGTCTTTAATAAGACGCAAGTTTTGAACAAAACTAAAAAAAAAACAAATTCTTTACAACATTTTCCACAACAAATTATTTGATTCTTACACGCGGTCACCTAACGAGAATATTTTGTATCTACTTCCAAAGATTTTTCTTGTAATTCTTGCAACAAGTTCGTTTTCGTCTGCCATCCATATTGCGAAGTAATTCACCAGTTTTAGTTTGCACTAATATTTCTAAAATATTTATAAAATAATATTTATAAAATAATATTATAATAATAATATTTACAAAATAACTCACAAAAGCTTTAAGTTTGTTTTGAAATGTAATTTATTTTTCTTATTTTGACAGTTTATAATTTCAATGTCAGTCTGTGTTGCATACATTAAAACAAAAATCGCAAAACGTTTGCTAAAGATTTACAGAGTACCAAATTATACTCTTAACGCATTTACCTTTCGCATCGAATTTGCTGTCGCATCGCAATATAAAGTAACCCCTGGTAACATGGTAATTTAAAAAGAAAGGTAGCTTTAAGCTATATTACTGAGCAAGGTGGTAGCGCGAGTACTACAAAAGGAACAGCAACAATCATATGGCATTTTTACTTTGAAAATCCGAACACAAACACCTAGATGTCGAAAATGACTATTTCAAAATTTCATGTGTTTTTTTCACTCTTCTGTTAGTCATAATATTTTGTGTTTTGTTTGTACATTAAATGTTATAAAATAGTTAAAAAAAATAAGTATCGCAACCCGTTTAAATATGGGCATTTTTTGCACCAAATTTAATTTCAATATATACAGGTAAAATAATTATTAAACTTAACCCCCTAAGAGTGTTCAAAGGTATATGGGGACACATTTGTTTGTAGACACGCCCATTTTTTTAATGCGTTATTTGTTTATGAAAGTTATATGTAAAAATTTTGTATCGGGAGCTGCATCGGTATAAGCATTAAAAATTTTGGCTACCTAAAAGTGTTAAAAACACATGAGGGTAGCCCCAAAAGATAATAGATTACGCTTTTTTTCATAGAGTATCACTTGTTCATAGATATTTTAAGTATGTCCCAAATTTTATATTGTTATCTGCATCAGTACAAGATTTATAAATATTATTATCATAAAAGTGTAAAGAGCCATATAGTAGAATATGGACCGACTGACAAAAGTGGGCGGATCTCGCCCTTATATGTATACAGAATTCATGCACTAAATTCCATATTGGTATTTTTATCGACACTCCCTAAAACTTTCAAAAATCATAGAGTTGCACATGTCACTTATGCATAGCCACATGGGGAGGCCAACAAAAGTGAGCGGACCAAAGCCATATTTTTCACAACGCATCAGTTCTGTATGGGATTATACATACTAAATTTCATTTCGATATATTGCTCAATAGGAGAGTAAAAACAAAATTTGGAAAAGATACACAGTTGGGTAGGGGGTGTTGGCCGGAAACTGTACACTGAACCCCCGAAATCAGTTATTAGACTATTTTTACCAAACTCAACCTTTAACATTGAAACAACCAACCACTAATATAAAAAACACGTTCAATAATTTTGTTCAGCTAATTCGGTCAAATACGCCTCTGTGCTACCGAAAGTAAATTACCAAAGATAGGAGTAGAAAGTATTCTAGGACCAATTTTGTATCGCCTTATACCGCAGTGTATCCAATAGTTAAACACACATGTCGACATTGGCAAATGTAATACTGATTTTCTAAGTACTCATAAAAATCCTAAAGGGGAGTCCAATTAACTAAAGCATCATATCTCCAAGATTAAAGTTATGGGGAATAGAAATAATCGGCGTTGCGTGAACTTTATTACCAAAAATGGCTTAAATTCCAAAAATATAGGCCTAGTAGCAAATAAATAGTTTTAACAGAAAATCTTGAATACATAAACAAATAAAAACAAGTAAGAGCGCTATATTCGGCTGTGCCGAATCTTATATACCCTTCACATTGGTCTTTAAATATACCCAGCCGAGTAATTTTGTACTGCAAATAATATAATAAAAAACCTTGTGCGAGGTTTAAAGCCCATAGAAAAAATAACAAAATTTTAACGTTCGTATGAATAATAGAAATAGATGAAGAAGATTTGAGGTCGAGAGTTTTAAAAGTTTTCAACATTATTCATATTTAAAGGTTAATAAAACTTATTGAATGTTCTAGTCCCCCTGCTCTTCACCAACTTTTTCACCAAAATGTATGAATTATTTGATTATTACTTTTTGTAGAATAATCGAAGTCGATAGCTGCAATAGTTTTTCAGAAGTAGCGTATCGAAATTTTATAAAAATTGTTAATTTGTATGGGAGTTACCCCTTCTTCACCCCCCATCCGAAAATCTTTTTCTTCAGAGCGTAGCCCTTAATGTCCAATTACTTTTTGTATAACATTTGATTTCGATATATGTTATAGTTTCTGAGATATAGCATATCGAAAATTTAACAAAAATTGTTAATATGTATGCTACCCCTTTTTCTGCCCACACTCAAAAATATTTGTCTTTGAAGCGTAGGCCTTATTGTTCAGTTACTTTTTGTGGAGCATTTGATGTCGATAGCTGTTATAGTTTCCCAGATTAAGCGTATCGAATATTTTATAATAATTGTTAATTTGTACGGGAGCTACCCCTTTTTTTGCCCCCATTAAAAAAATTTTTTCTCTTAAGCGTAGGCCTTCTTGCCCAATTACTTTTTGTAGATTACTTCATTTCGATATCTGTTATAGTTTCCGAGATAGAGCGTATCGAATATTTCATAAAAATTGTTAATTTGTATGGAAGCTACCCCTTTTTTTGCCCCCACTCAAAAAAAAATTTCTTTAAAGCGTAGCCCTTATGGCCCAATTACTTTTTGTAGAACATTTCATTTCGATATCTGTTATAGTTTCCGAGATATAGCGTATCGAATATTTTATAATAATTGTCGATTTGTATGGGAGCTACCCCTTTTTTGCCCCCACTCAAAAAAATTTTTCTTTAAAGCGTATGCATTCTTGCCAAATTACTTTTTGTAGAACATTTCATTTCGATATCTCTTATAGTTTCCGAGATATAATGTATCGAATATTTTATAATAATTGTCGATTTGTATGGGAGCTACCCCTTTTTTTGCCCCCACTCAAAAAAATTTTTCTTTAAAGCGTAGGCCTTTTTGCCCAATTACTTTTTGTAAAACATTTTATTTCGATATCTGTTATAGTTTCCGAGATATAGCGTATCGAATATTTTATAATAATTGTCGATTTGTATGGGAGCTACCCCTTTTTTTGCCCCCACTCGAAAAATTTTTTCTTTAGAGCGTAGGCATTCTTGTCCAATTATTTTTTGTAGAACATTTCATTTCGATATCTGTTATAGTTTCCGAGATATAGCGTATCGAATATTTTATAGTAATTGTCGATTTGAATGGGAGCTACCCCTTTTTTTGCCCCCACTCAAAAAAATTTTTCTTTAAAGCGTAGCCCTTATGGCCCAATTACTTTTTGTAGAACATTTTATTTCGATATCTGTTATAGTTTCCGAGATATAGCGTATTGAATATTTTATAGTAATTGTCGATTTGAATAGGAGCTACCCCTTTTTTTGCCCCCACTCAAAAAAATTTTTCGTTAAAGCGTAGCCCTTATAGCCCAATTACTTTTTTTAGAACATTTTGTTTCGATATCTGTTATAGTTTCCGAGATATAGCGTATCGAATATTTGATAATAATTGTCGATTTGTATGGGAGCTACCCCTTTTTTTGCCCCCACTCAACAAATTTTTTCTTTAAGGCGTAGCCCTTAGCGTGCAATTACTTTTTGTGGAACATTTCATTTCGATATCTGTTATAGTTTCCGAGATATAGCGTATCGAATATTTGATAATATTATATTTTGCCCCCACTCAAAAAATGTTTTCTTAAAGGCGTAGCCCTTAGCCTGCAATTACTTTTTGTGGAACATTTCATTTCGATATCTGGTACAGTTTCCGAGATATAGCGTATCGAATATTTGATAATAATTGTCGATTCGTATGGCAGCTACCCATTTTTTTGCCCCACTCAAAAAATTTTTTCTTTAAGGCGTAGCCCTTAGCGTGCAATTACTTTTTGTGGAACATTTCATTTCGATATCTGTTACAGTTTCCGAGATATAGCGTATCGAATATGTGATAATAATTGTCGATTCGTATGGGAGCTACCCTTTTTTTTGCACCCAATCAAAAATTTTTTTCTTTATGGCGTAGCCCTTAGCGTGCAATTACTTTTTGTGAAACATTTCATTTCGATATCTGTTATAGTTTCCGAGATATAGCGTATCGAATATTTGATAATAATTGTCGATTCGTATGGGAGCTACCCCTTTTTTGCCCCAACTCAAAAAATTTTTTCTTTTAGGCGTAGCCCTTAGCGTGCAATTACTTTTTGTGGAACATTTTATTTCGATATCTGTTATAGTTTCCGAGATATAGCGTATCGAATATTTGATAATAATTTTCGATTCGTATGGGAGCTACCCCTTTTTTTGCCCCCACTCAAAAAATTTTTTCTTAAGGGCGTAGCCCTTAGCGTGCAATTACTTTTTGTGGAACATTTCATTTCGATATCTGGTACAGTTTCCGAGATATAGCGTATCGAATATTTGATAATAATTGTCGATTCGTATGGGAGCTACCCCCTTTTTTGCCCCCACTCAAAAAAATTTTTCTTTAAAGCGTAGCCCTTAGCGTGCAATTACTTTTTGTGGAACATTTTATTTCGATATCTGTTATAGTTTCCGAGATATAGCGTATCGAATATTTGATAATAATTTTCGATTCGTATGGGAGCTACCCCTTTTTTTGCCCCCACTCAAAAAATTTTTTGTTTAAAGCGTAGCCCTTAGCGTGCAATTACTTTTTGTGGAACATTTTATTTCGATATCTGTTATAATTTCCGAGATATAGCGTATCGAATACTTGATAATAATTGTCGATTCGTATGGGAGCTACCCCTTTTTTTGCCCCCACTCAAAAAATTTTTTCTTTAAGGCGTAGCCCTTAGCGTGCAATTACTTTTTGTGGAACATTTCATTTCGATATCTGGTACAGTTTCCGAGATATAGCGTATCGAATATTTGATAATAATTGTCGATTCGTATGGGAGCTACCCCTTTTATTGCCCCCATCCAAAAAATTTTTTCTTTAAGGCGTAGACCTTAGCGTGCAATTACTTTTTGTAGAACATTTTAAGTCGATAGCTGTTATAGTTTACGAGATATAGCGCATAGAATATTTCACCAAATTTGTTCAATTGTAGGAAAAATACCCCTTCCTCTGGTCCTATCTGAAAAAACTTTTTCCATTATTTAGGTCCCTTCTTTAGGAGTATCCGTGCCAAGTTTTGTGGCAAGAGTGACTATACCTACTGAGATATATAGGGATATATGCACGGATTTTGTCCTAAAAAAATGGGTTACTCTGGGTTTTCGCTTATATCTCGGTCAATAGTGAACCGATTTTGTTGATTTTAAATAGCGATTGTCTCCAGGATATTTCTGATAGTTTGACACCATTAACTGGTCTGTATCTTTTTTATTTTGACTCCGGAAACTTGATTTCAACAGACGGACAGACGGACAGACGGACATCGCTAAATCGGCTTCCCTATTTATAAGGATCCAGAATATATATACTTTATGGGGTCGCAAATGAATAATAAAGAAATTACAAACGGGATGACAAAGTGATATATACCCTTATCACTATGTGAAGGGTATAAAAAATTTAAAACTCTGGAAGAAATAGTGGCATGTTTTGTTTTTTAAGTGGGAAATGTCAAAAAATTAAAAAAAATTTTGTTGTTTTTAACACGCCGACAGGGTGAATGCGAAAATCCTTACTATGCTTTTAAAATTCGTGAATTGAAAGTTAATGTATTAACTAAAAACACCATGTAGCAAGTACTATACAGACCAAATGTGGTTAATCTATGTACTAAGTTTTAAATTTTAAGATCCTTTGTCATTTTCACAGGAATTTAAATTTTTTAAAGATACATATGTTTTATATTTTTGAGGACTTTTATTTATAGTTGAACTGTTTGTCTTAAGACAATTTTGTTGTTATAACTTTAGGCTGAATGAAGTTCAATCCTTACTAAATTCTTATTTTTTCTGCAAATGAGGAAGAAATTAATTATTTTTATTTTCACTTTGTAAGCGTTAGTTTTGGAAAGAAAATTTTAATTAAAAAAGCAAATTTTTAAAATTTTCATCATCAGTACTATTTGTTCGATTGTTAGTTGTTGGTTGTAAACATCAGCTGTTTAACCCACTGGCCTATGTACGTACCGTGGTGAGTCAGTAGGATGTTTTTTTTATAATTTAGACTAACCAAACTAAAGCTTTTTCTTTTTCCATTCCTTATTTCCAGGGCAACCAAAAATACAAAAATCATATTTGTTCCTTTGTGTCGCATAATTCTATAATGTAGATATTCATCAGTTGTAAAAAGTTTGCAAATTTTTGGCATCAATTTATTAAGGCAAATAGTTTGCATATTTTGCATATAGCACCATATTTTGACATATTTTTCTTTAAAGGCATGTTTTTTATAAACCCGGTTCTTAAAGAATTTGTTTAATTTATTATTTTTCATGTAAAAAACAACAAAATGGAGTTTACACTGACCTTTTGTAATTTTTTTTTTATTTATTTAATTTATTTTGGAAAAAACACGTTTTATTTTTATTCAACTATAAATATAAAACTCATAACATACACACGGCACGGTGACAACACTGTAAAAATTTTACATTAAATATGGTAGCCTCTCAATACCAATGTGACATATTGTCAAAGCGCTGCATTAACTTTGGCGTTGGTGTAAAAAAAGACAGGTAAAAGCTCTTTATTCGACTGTGCCGAATCTTATGTACCCTTCACATTGGCCTTTTTATTTACCTAGTTACCTGATCTGAGCAAGTTGTTTTCGAACCGTAAATACATATTATAACTATTTATGGTGGCTCAAAGTGCATAACTATCATAGTTTTCGTATCAGAAAACTCACAATATTTGAACAATTGTATCGACTTCCTTATTTCTAAGGATCTAGAATATATATACTTTATGGGGTCGCAAATGGATATTTAAAAATCACAAACGAAATGACGAACTGATATATACCCTTAACACTATCTAAATGGTATAACAACAATCGCACAAAAACATACACACTATGGCTCTTAAAAAAACAGAAAACACATTGACCCTTAAGCTGAAAGTTCATTACACACTTTTTAAGCGTTTTTGCTTTATACACGGTTGTCAAAAAAGTTAAATACGTGAATTTCAATATGACAAGTTAGAGAGCATGACGCGTTGAAGTTATTTGGCGCGACGCACGCAAAAAGTAGAACTACTTTATACTTTTGCATGTGTCATAAAGCGTAAAGCCAGCAGACCAGCTGATTTGAACTAATGGGGGTGACAAGTTTTATATTATTGTAAGCTTTCTATTAAAACGCAAATTTTATTGTTTTGTTATTGTAGTGTAGCGTAAACTTAAACACAACTGGTTGGTATGATAGTATTATGCAGATTGCCTCCAGCTTTATTTGTTCTTTACTTATGTCTAAGAAGTTAGTAATATGGTGATGTAACACCAGGTAATATATGGTGCATTTGCATTACACCTCCCTTCTAAAGAAAAAAAAAGTTGAATCAACGCAGGTGATCAGTCTGTTTGATTCAAGTTTTTTTTTTTTTTTTTTTTTTTTTTTTTTTTGTATTAATATTTAAAACTAGGTTAGTAGTGTTACCATATTTCCAAAACACGCTTTTTTTAAATATTTGTTATTATTAAATTATGTATTCATGTATCTGTTAACATTTTATTTTGTTTCATTTTATTTTTTTTCATTTTATTTAATTTTTTTTTTTTTTTTTTTTTTTTTATATATATATATATAATTTGATTTAATAAATGGGCAAAAAAAAATGTTATGAGTACAAATGTATACAGATATATTTGTTTTTAAAACAATTTTTATTGTGTCTTTTGTTTAATTTTTTTTTTCTGTTGCATATAAGTATTTTATATATACATACTTTATCAACATTTTAGCACTGTTTGTGGCCAAAGTGTTTATACATTGTTAGCTATTCTTAGCCTATCTTTATGCAAGATTTTTTCTTTTTTTGAATCTTCGTCATAAATGGTTACATTAACGCCATTTATTCCTGTTACTATATAAGGACCATCATAGATATTGTCAAATTTATTGTATGGTTCCTTTTTTATATATACTTTATCATTTATTTTAACATTAAACGTTTTCGCTTTTCTATCATAGAATTCTTTGTTTCTTTGCTTGTGTTTTATTATAAGTTTCTGTATCATATTGTGAGCTTTTTGTAGACGATATTTAACTTCTTTACTGTAGTTTTCTACGTTATATAAAGGATCAATATTTTCAATCTTTAAATCATTTTAATGTTCAAAAGTTTACACAATTCACAAAAAATACTATTCTTAAATTCGGTACCAAGGTCTGATTTAATTGTATTCATCCTTCCATAAATTAATATAACGTTTTCAAAAATTGCCTGAGCTACCGTTGTTGCATTTTTATCAGGTATAGGAATAGTGATAAGATATTTCGTAAAGTCACACAGTAAAGTTAAGGCATACTTATTTCCATATTTTGAGTCCGGTAATGGACCAATTGTATCTAATACTACGATATCGAAAGGTTTTATAGGGGTTGGTGTCAGGATAAGTTTCTCTTTCGTTCCGGTTTTCACTTTATTCAAGCTACACTCCCTACATTGTTTGATAAATAAAGCTATGTCCTTTGTCATATTTTTCCAATAGAACCTTGTTCTTAGTTTTGCGTATAGTCTTTTACGTCCACAATGTCCTCCAACAATACGATCATTGTGATACGTTTCTAAAAGTTCTTTCCTTCTGTCCTCATCTTTTACAGTTTCAATAGGATCAACTAATATAATATCTAATGTTGTTAAAATCTTGTTACCATGGTTTTTAAAATCTTGAATAGAATATAAAGAAAAAATTGGGTCATCTTTCGCCAATTCTGTTGTAAAAATGTTATTATTGTTGGCTTCTTTTTGGAGCCTCAAAAGCATCTTATCGAAATTCGATGTTTCGTTAACAATAGTAACACCTGCTACAAGTTTAAATTTGTTGTACATTTTGAAATTAATGTTCGTTAGTTTTCCGTTGGTGTAAAATAGTTCTGATTTTATTTTTGAAATCTTCTTGTTAAATTCGTTGGAAGTTCTTTCATAAACTTTTAGATCTATATCTCTATCAGCATTATGTCCAGTATTCCCATTGTAAACCTTGTTTGGCCTTGACATCGCGCGAGTTGTCATTGCTAACACTTTTGGTTCTACTTTATTCTTAAATTCCTCAATTGAAATACGAGACAAAGCATCTGCTCCTACGTTATTCTTTCCCTTTATGTGCTCTATTGAAAAGTTGTATTCTGAAAGTTTAAGTCTGATATTTGTCAATTTCGAAGATGGGTCCTTTATATTGAATAGGTATACCAGTGGTCTATGGTCTGTCCTGACGACAAATTGTGTTCCATAAACATATGGTCGAAAATGATTTATTGCAAAATATATTGCGAAGAGTTCTTGCTCTATGATTGGTTTCTTTTGCTCTGCACGACTGAAAGATTTAGATGCATAGTATATAGGTAAATCGTTACCATCAAAATTTTGACTTAAAATTGCCCCGCAACCAACCTTTGAAGCATCCACTGTAATTAAAAACTGTCTGGTGAAATCTGGAAACTGAATCTAAATTAGATAAAACGTTCGGCTTTACGGTTTCAAATAAATTGACACCAAGTGAAACTTTTATTTTGCAATCTAGTTTGCAAAAACATTTTACCAATATTTCCCTGCAATGTGATATTCTATCATGAATGATTAATCTTAAATTATCAGGTAATTTTTCGTTGTATTGTACAGTGTATAACAAAATTTTATTATAAGTTTCGATAAGCAAATTTACGTATTCATTGATCTTATTTTGGTTTGTAGAAACAGGACGGTTTTGTAATATCCTTTTCTTAATTTTATTAAAGTTTGATAGCAACTCATTAAATGTTTCAATTTTAAAATCCGATATGTTAGACATTCGCAAATTTCATTTCGAAATTAATTGTGGTTCAAAAAAAAAGTATTAAATGAATCATTTATTGAATGACACGTTTGAGTTAACGACAACATAAATTTGCTTTGTAAGGTATTTTACTTCATATGAAATAAATTCATATTTAAATCAGTGTTTATTTACAAAATAACAACAAGATTCTTTGTTTTGTATGTACTCGTGTTTGTTTTTGTTATTTTTTCTTTTTGTTTTTATTTGACAATTTTCCATTGTTTAACTTTACAACTGGAATACTTGGCATAGGTATGTACGACAATTAATTAATAAATATAATAATTAATAATATTATTTGTGGTATAACATTTTTATTTATAACAAAAATAGTTATTATAAAACAATTTTTATATAATATAATTAAAATTTATTTTATATTTTACATAGCATGTTGGTCTATACTTATCGCCACCACTGTTACTGTTGACATGATGTATTTGCCCTCTACTTCGCTTTTGTTTGAACTCTGTTGCACCAAAACAGCTTACTTGGCTCTTATTTACTTCTTCTTTTGGTTGTTGCTAGTGTTGTTAAGCTATTTGTTTTGCTTGTTTTCGTTTCGTTGTTATGTTTTGGTATGATTTTTTTTTTTTTGGTTTTAAACTTCTTGTTTTGTTTTCTTTGTTTTCCGTGTTTTAAAACAAAAATTTTTTCTTATTTCTTTTTAATATTGTTTCTTGTAATTTCTATTTCTTTTAGTTTGTTGTCTTTTACACATTAAGTTTTCTCTATTTTCTTTTTTTTTTTTGAATTTTGATTGTCTCCTTTTTAACTGTTTTATTTTATGTAGGTACATACCAATATTATTTTGGTTTCTGTTTTTTTTTTTTTTTGCTTACTGTTTTTGTTGTTGAAATTACTTTTTTGTTACTTTTCACTGTTTCTTATATTCTTATTAGTTTTGTTTGAACTTAGTGTTTTCAAATTTGTAGCTTTGTATGTATTTTTTTTTAACTTTGTTTTAATTTTGTAATATTGTATGCTGTTTTCTTTTTTTTTTGGTCATTTTGTTTTAATTTTATATTTTTTTTTAAATTGTAATGTTGTATGTTTTATTTTTTGTTTGTTAATTTTGTTCTTTTATACATACATACTTGTAATTTTGTTGCAATTTTGTCTTTGGTGTAGTTTTGTAAAAACTTTTTTTTTTGAGTTGTTCTTTTCTACCTTTTGTAGTTTTGTCGTTACGATTTGGTATTTTTAGCTTTTGGCTTACGGCATTTTTTAAAGTCACGCCACTTTACTTTTCCTTACTGAGAGCAAACCTCCGTTAAAACCGTTTTCTCTCGTTGTCAACAAGTGCCATGATTTTTAAATCACGCCAACTAAATACCGCTATTCTTTATTTAAACAACCGACACCATTTTAATTTCGAAATCACGCCACTTTTAAAATTTTAATTGTAGTTATACAAAAATTTCACTTTTTGGGTTTTTGCTTAAAAATTTTTTAGCTCTTGTTTTTCCTTTAGGTTTTTTCCCGTAAATTTTACTTTTCAGTTTTTTGTTTAATACTTTTAAGTTCTTATTTATGTATATTTTAGTCATTTTGTTGGTTCTTAGTTTTCTTTTTTTTTGACATTTTTTAATTTTTATGTTGAAATAATGTTGTATTTATTATTTCTTTTTTTTAAAAAAAAACTACACTTTTACGCACCAACATTTTTAAAATAATTAAGTTTTTTTTTTTTTTTTAACACGTGTAACGAGAAATGTCACGGTCGCCATGTAGCGTAAACTTAAACACAACTGGTTGGTATGATAGTATTATGCAGATTGCCTCCAGCTTTATTTGTTCTTTACTTATGTCTAAGAAGTTAGTAATATGGTGATGTAACACCAGGTAATATATGGTGCATTTGCATTACAGTAGTAAAAAACTGTTTTAAAAAGAAAAAACTATTGCGATAAAGTTTTGCGAGATTTTTTTAAACAAAATTTGCATTGAATTTATCGATAAAACATACATACGAAGTGCCATTTCTCCATAACCAAAGGACGCGCCCAAAGTCCTCTTTTGCTTTTTTAAGCTTTTTGTATGTACTTGTAGCACATATGTATATTATTTCCACAAACTCAACAAATTCTAAAAAATCTTTAAAAACCTAAAATTTACTTTTATTTGACTCCACAAGCTTTAAAAACAGCTGATGAAAACCAAAAATTCTATGCGTCAAAGCGTTACATGTAACTTGAGACGCAACAACGTGCAAAAAGTTCAGAAAGCCATCATGCATTGCGACGTTGACACGTGCCATGGACTTTTAACTTTGCCGCTATGTTAAGGGAATAACAACAATCATACAAGCACACACACTATGCCTCTTAAAAAAAAAAACAAAAAACAGATTAAGCAAAAACAATATACACATATGATACGATGTACATCCATTGTCTTTGCAAGAGTGTTAACAGCGATAGTAAGCTATAACCAAGGTGTATTAATCAGGTGGGATCGGTTCAACAAACAAAATTACAATAACAGCATGAGTTTTGTTTACGAAAGTAAGAAGCAGAATCAGGGTACACGTATATCAGGTAGCTTTAGATAACCACCTGAGTAACGGTATTTCGTTATATTAATGTCAAAGTTTGTTGATGTTTATGCAGTTTTTTTTTCTTGTTTACAAACAAATTGTTGTTAATTGTTCTAAGAAGAGTAAAAAAAATTGTTTGAACAATTTGTGAATTTTTTTTATTTTAAAGTTAAACAAGTAAGAGCGCTATATTCGGCTGTGCCGAATCTCATATACCCTTCACATTGACCTTTAGCAATCCCAAACTTTTTTTTATTTTTAACCATTTTTTACTTATGAAATATTTCTAATTTTTAAATAGGGGTCGGTGTCATTTTTTAACGCTCCACGGGTGACGGGAAAGTTGTAGGGGGTTCTATCCTAATTTTTACAAATTTTGTATGGCCACCCACTTAGAGGGTGGAGATACGGGGTAGTATATTCTAGGAATATGTTTTGGAGGGGGAACTAATGGGGGTCGGTCGTACACCTTATTGCTCTAAGGCAAATTCTGAAGAAGTTGTGGGAATTTTAATATCATTTTTGTAAATTTTGTATGGCAACCTCCTCAGGGCGTGGAGATAGGGGGTAAGTATATTTTAGGAATATGTTTGGGAGGGAAAACTAATGGGGGTCGGTCGTACACTTTATTGCACTAAGGCCAACTCTGAAGAAGTTGTGGGCATTTTCATATCATTTTTGTAAATTTTGTATGGCAACCCCATTAGGGCGAGGAGATAGGGGGTAAATATATTCTAGGAACATGTTTAGGAGGGAAAACTAATGGGGGTCGGTCGTACACTTTATTGCTCTAAAGCCAACTTTAAAGAAGTTGTGGGCATTTTTACATCTTTTTTGTAAATTTTGTATGGCAACTCCCTTAGGGCGTGGAGATAGTTGGTAAGTATACTCTAGGAATACGTTTGGGAGGAAAAACTAATGGGGGTCTGTAATACATTTTTTTCCTCTACGGGCGACTCCGGGGAAGTTGTAGCGGTATTTACCTTATTTTTAAAATTTTGTATGGCAACCATGTCAGGGGCTGGAGATAGAGAGTAAGTATGTTCCCCAAAAATGTTTGGATGCATAAAACAATTCGGGTCGGTCTTACATTTTACCTTTGTAGGAGAACCCTGGAAGCCGTAGGAGCGATTTTAAAAATGTTTAAATTAAGCTTTGTATGGCAACGCTGTTAGATGTATGAACATTAATACTAATAAAATTTTTGTTTTGGGTGTGTTTCAATAATATCAACATGACTGATTCAGTTTTTTTTCTTTTTTTGTTGTTTTTTTATTATCACATGCAAAAGTATGTTCTTTGTTGTTGTTGTAGACTCAAAAAAACGAGGTAGTCTTGGTTTTTTGCTTATATCTCGGTCATTTACAGGGCGATTTTGCTGAATTTCAATATCAATTTTCTCGCGACTATCTGTGACAGTTTGATACCACATTCGGGTGTATGCGATATCGGGGGGCTTCAGAAAGTTGATTTCAACCATAACACGGACAGACGGACATTGCTAAATCGGCTTCCCTATCTATAAGGATCCAGAATATATATACTTTATGGGGTCACAAATGGATAATAAAGAAACTACAAACGGAATGACAAACTTTTATTAACCCTTATCACTTATATGAAGGGTATAAAAAGGATAAATAAATTTTTTTATTAAAACTTATGGTTTTATGACATAGGTTGTCAAAAATTCATTTTTAGTGCACAATTGTGCTACAAAAACAATAAAAACAAACTCACACCGACGCTTGTTCTCTTTTATTTCAGTTTGATTTCAGTCGTTAATTGAGTGTTAACGAGTGCACATGGACGGATGCTTACTGTTTTTTTTTCAGCTTTGTTGTTTTTTCAGCTTTGATTTAATTTCAAAATAAACCAGCAAACAAAATAGTATAATGGAAGATAAAAATTTTTGTTTTGTCATTAAAAATGCTTTTGGTAACATGCAATACATTTTATGTTACCAAACATTTAAAACAAAGAAAACAAGAAAAACTTAATTTATAATACCTAAATACACTTAATTTTTTAAGTTTTAACTGTAAATTAAACTCGCCCAATGGAATATGTGTGAAAAAAAAATTGTCTTATTCTGTAATAGCTGAGGCATATTTTGTATTTAATTTTAATAACTTTTTTTAAGTTCATTTCCATTTTGCTTTAAAAAGTAAAATTCATCACATTGGCAATGCTTAGTTTTTTGTTTGCTGGGCAATTTTCTCTTATCCAATACAGACGCATTTCATTAAATGAGAATTTTGACAATCCCTGTTTTATGAAAACTTATAGCAATTTTTTAAACTATGCGGTTTTTATACCCTTCACATAGTGATAAGGGTATATATCACTTTGTCATTCCGTTTGTAATTTCTTTATTATTCATTTGCGACCCCATAAAGTATATATATTCTGGATCCTTATAGATAGGGAAGTTGATATAGCCATGTCCGTCTGTCCGTCTGTCTGTCTGTCTGTGTGTCTGTCTGTCCGTCTGTTGAAATCAAGTTTCCGGAGTCAAACAAAAAGATACAGACCAGTTAATGGTGTCAAACTATTAGAAATATCCCGCTAACGATCGCTATTTAAAATCAGCAAAATCGGTTTACTATTGACCGAGATATAATCAAAAACCCAAAGTAACCCATTTTTTTTAGGACAAAATCCGTGCATATATCCCTATATATCTCAGTAAGTATACTCACTCTTGCCACAAAACTTGGCACGGATACTCCTAAAGAAGGGACCTAAATAACGGAAAAAGTTTTTTCAGATAGGACCAGGGAAAGGGGTATTTTTCCTACAATAGCACAAATTTGGTGAAATATTTTATGCGCTATAACTTGTAAACTATAACAGCTATCGACTTAAAATGTTTTACAAAAAGTAATTGTACCCTAAGGGCTACACTTTAAAGGAAAAATTTTTTTAATTGGGGGCAAAAAAAGGGGTAGCTCCCATACAAGTTAACGATTTTTATGAAATATTCGATACGCTATATCTCGGAACCTATAACAGATATCGAAATGAAATTTTCTACAAAAAGTAATAGGGCCATAAGGACTACGCCTTAAATAAATAATTTTTTGAGTGGGGGCAAAACAAGGGGTAGCTCCCATACAAATTAACGATTTTTATGAAATATTCGATACGCTATATCTCAGAAACTAAAACAGATATCGAAACCAAGTGTTCTACAGAAAGTGATTGGACATCAAGGGCTACGTTCTTGGGTAATAGTTTTTTGAGTGGGGGCAAAACAAGGGGTAGCTCCCATACAAATTAACGATTTTTATGAAATATTCGATACGCCATATCTCGGAAACTATAGAAGATATCGAAATCAAATGTTCCCCAAAAAGTAATTGGGCAATAAGGGCTACGCTTTAAAGAAAAAATTTTTTGGGTGGGGGAAAACAAGGGGTAGCTCCCATACAAATTAACGATTTTTATGAAATATTCGATACGCAATATCTTAGAAACTATAACAGCTATCGACATCAAATGTTCTACTAAAAGTAAGTACATCAAGGGTTATGTTTTAAAGAAAAAATTTTTATGCAATTTTCAATACGCTATATTTAGGAAACTATAACAGATATCGAAATCAAATGTTCTACAAAAAGTAATTCGACAACAAAGCCTACGATTTGAAGAAAAAAATTTTTGGGTGGAGGATGGACAAAGGGGATCTCCCATACAAATTAACAATTTTTATGAAATTTTCGATATGCTAAATTTAGGAAATTGTAACAGAAATTGACTTCAAATGTTTTGCAAAAAGTAACAGGATAAGATGTTTTTTTGGGCCGGGGCAGGGGAAGGGGTAGCTCTAATACAAACTAAGAATTTTTATAAAATTTTCGATACGCCACATCTGGAAAACTATAACAACTATCGACTTCGAATATTCCACAAAAAGTAATTATCAAATAATTCATACATTTTGTAAAAAAAGTTGGAGAGGAGCAGGGGGACTAGAACATCCCATAAAAATTAACAACTTTTATTAACTTTTTAATATAAATAATGTCAAAAACTTGCATTACTGTCGACCTCAAACGTTCCTCATCTATTTCTATTATTCATACGAACGTTAAAATTTTGTAAAGTTTTCTATGGACTTTAAAACTCACACAAGGATTTTTATTATATTATTTGCAGTACAAAATTACTCGGCTGGGTATATTTAAAGACCAATGTGAAGGGTATATAAGATTCGGCACAGCCGAATATAACGCTCTTACTTGTTAATATTAAAATTGTTCGTAGTTTTTTTTTTAATAAAATACTTTGAACACTTTAAATGAAATATCCCTCTCGGAATTTTGTGAGTCAATCTAAAATTAAGTAGACTTTTAGGTAACAAATTATTGTACACATCTGACTTCTGCACGATAAGTATTGAACTAGCTTTAAGTTGACTCAAAAGTTATGCAGAAATTATGCAAAGGTTGAAGCTGTGTGCGTACAAAGAAAAGCAAGAAAAAGCAAAATTAAATGAAAAATGTGAATCCCAGTAAAAACTATTTTTATGGATTTTTCGTTTGTTGTTTGTATGTTCTTTGCTTAGTACCTATGTCAAGTTGATTAATTTAAGTCGTATATGCGAAGTTTTAACAGAAAATATTTAAAATAAATTGAAAAATTACAACAACCAATTGATTATAACAAAAATACAGTGAAAGCCCGGTATAACGAATACTCGCTTTAACGAAAATCCGATATAACGAATGAGCAAATTCTTTTCATTAACTACCTTATATAACGAACGATCAACAATTTTACGCCCGGTTTAACGAACGCTAAAGTAAAAAGCAAAGCCAAAAGTCGTTACAGTACCGCTAGTTTTTTTCTTCTTTTTATTGTGTTTGTATTTATTGTGAAAACAATGTATATTAGGTGCAAGCATAACAAAATAGTTTTGTTTGACGTGTTATTAAGGCAGGATGGTTAAAAGGAAAAGAATATCGCTAAGTGAAAAAATAAAAATTTTGGAAGCATTGAAAAAAGGTGAAAGCCTTTCTATTATATCTCAAAAATATAGAATACCAAAGTCTTCTATATGCACTCTAAAAAAAATGGAAAATAAAATTGTTGAAAACTTAAAAACTACAAACAACGGCACCAAAAATCGACGATCGTTAAAAAAAGGTGAATATCCCAGAATGGAAAAAGAATTATACAACTGGTTTCTATGCCAAAGAAACAATCATATTCCGGTTAATGGTGTGGTGTTAAAAACTAAAGCCTTAGAAATCCAGAAGCGAATTTGTGGCTCCGGTTTTTTTGCAAGTGATGGCTGGCTCTCGCGTTTTAAAAAAAGGTTTGGTATAAGACTGCTAAAGCAATCAGGAGAAAAGCTTTCATCTCGGCAAGATCTAGTGGATCCGTTTAAACATCAATTTCAATGTGAAATTAAGCAAAACCATTTAACAAAAGACGCGATATTTAATGCTGATGAAACTGGCCTTTTCTGGAAATTATTGCCTGATAAAACATTTGTACATGCCGGAGAAGCCAGCGCTCCTGGTAGGAAATTAGCTAAGGAGAGAGTTACAGCCCTTTTTTGTGCAAATGCATCTGGTTCCAAAAAAATTAAGCCGTTGATAATTGGAAAAGCTAAAAAACCTCGGTCGTTTAGAAACAGAGTGCTTCCAGTAAATTACACACACTCAAAAAATGCTTGGATGAATGCCGGAATTTTTAAAATATGGTTTTTTGAAATGTTTATCCCCGAGGTGAGAAATTTAACAACTAAATTAAAATTTTCTTAGAATTTGTGTTTCTCTTTTTTTCTAAGGTGGAGGAGTTTTTAAAGAATAAAAAGTTACCCATTAATGCACTATTGATCCTTGACAATGCCCCTAGTCATCCGCCCGCTGAAGAGCTCGTTAAAATAACAGAAGATGGAAAAATATGGACTATGTATTTGCCGCCAAATGTTACGCCGTTAATACAGCCAATGGATCAAAATGCCATTCGCATAGTTAAAATGCATTATAGGAATCATTTGCTATCAAAAATTATTTCTTCAAAAACTGAAAATGTAGTAGCATTTTTACAAAATCTAAACTTATATGATGCAGTTAACATCATTAGCCTCTCCTGGAAAAAAGTCAACAATAAAAGTTTAGAAAATTGCTGGAATAAGATTATGAACACAAACAATGAAGATTTTGATGAGGAGGATGATGTGCCGCTATCATGTTTAAGACATCAAGATGACGTAGAGTGTATGCGACGTGGTATTCGCTTATTAAGCGCGGTATTTCCAAGTGTGAGTACATTTCAAAATTTAAAAACTGTTTAAAGTTCATTAATAAATTTTCAGGAAACATTTACTGCAAACGATATAAACGTATGGAATGTGGACGCTGTAGACCATACCGTTTTTGAAGGTGAAGAAAATGGAATTTTTGATCCACCAGTGGAGTTAATAGAGCCCACAATTAAGCACTCAGATGCTATAAAAGGATTTGAAACCTGTATCTTATGGTGTGCTCAAAACGAAATTGATTGCAGTAAATCTTTAGTCTTAAGAGAACTTCAAGAAGATGCAGTACAAAAAAGTTTGCAAACTTCATACAAACAATCATTTATTACAGATTTTTTAAACAAATGATGTGTTTTATGATGTAATATGCGTACTGACATAAAAAAGACAATAAATGAGTTTAATACTACAACATGTAAAACTAACTTTTAATTTAAAAAACCAGTTCGATATAACGAATTTTTCGGTTTAACGAAAGGGCCTGACATTATATCATTCGTTATACCGGGATTCTACTGTAGTATAAAATATAAGAAATAAAAAAGTAAAAAGTGAGTTTTAGTATGAGAGGTTATAGTAAAAGAAATTAAAGGAGGCTGGTAAAAAAAGAAAAGGCTATTTATATAAAAAAATTAAATACGACGCCAAATCCAGTAAATGTTGAAAACAAGAGTTCTTCTACCATGGCTGAGGATATAGTAGGGAAAGTGTTTGATGGACTAAATAGTGCAGAAAAATTAAAATGTAAAAGAAAGACTCTACCAGCGTTCAACCAAAATACAACAATAATGGAAGCGTTTGCTACACAAAAACGAAAAACCCAAACTATCTTGAGAAATATATTCCCAATAAATACTTTAGACGAACTGGCAGAAATTAACAGCAAAATTAAAGACGTAAATCGTGAATCTTACGTTAGTATCTTGTGTAAACATAACACTTGTTTACCTGATATAAATATTTAATTTTTTTTTAGATTCACTATATGTCATCCCTACTTAAAACCAACTTTCAAAATCATTAATACAAATTTTTTCAGAAAATGTATTTATTGCTTCTAATTTCGATGGAGTGCACGGAAAAGCGTCGTTAAAAAATTTTAAAAATTTGTTTGATGCTTTATTAGGTATGACAAAATTCATATTAATTTAATTATTGTATGTAGAAACTAAATTTTAGTTTTTTATCGCTGAACAGACGCAATTTAGAATGCTGGAGAGGATAATGCTGATAAAGCATTAAGAAATATCTTTCGGATTATTAAAAAAGGCATTTTGAAGCCGCTTGCGTACAAAAAAAAACTGAGACCGAAACCGATGGTCCTTCCAACCAGTAAAACTGTGTTTAATGCAATTTTATACCCTTTTGTTTTATCAATTCCTGCAATTTTTAATATTTTTAATTGGTAAATGGAGGCATTTTTTTTTATTTTAAATAAGTAACAGTAAATATATTTCTTTTAAATATTAAAACCGTTCAAATATGTGATGGAAATCGAAAAGGAATATTTTTAAAGAGAAATATAATATATTTGTGATGGGACTATTTTAATTCCTTATGGACTTTTATAACATACCAAATTATTTTTAATTAAATTTACATAACTAACTGCAAAATGACTCGTAAAAATCAGACATTAGTTCGTTATTTAATAGCTAACTCATAGTTTAATCGTCTCTAACTCACCATTAGTTAACCAAAAATGAGTTAACTTGTAGGTATCTGAAACTTATGCAGAGTGAGTGAGTACTGACTTGTTGTGCGGACACTCTGTGGAAAAATCAAATGAAACTTTTTAAAGAAAACGAGTTCGATTTTGAGTCAACTATAACTCTATCTTAACCAGCCATTAGTTAGTTTAAAGTTAACTTCATTTCCGACAGGGATGCAACACTGCATTTACGCATACGTTGGCACTACTTTTCAGCTATTTTACAACTGAACACAGCCACACATACATATAACATTAAGGCGCATTCATTACAGGTGGGAGTGGTTAATCAGTTGAGTAACGGTATTTCGGATGTTTAAGTGTCAAAACTTCATGTTTATGTTTTTTTTTCTTTTTTACTAACAACAACTGTAGAATCTAAGAATAGCTCAAAAGAGAAGAAAAAGAATTTGTGAGTTTTTGTTATCTGCTTCTGACATTCGTACATCCGTTTTAGTTATTTTTGCAAAACCGCTCCCACCTGTAATGAATGCGCCTTTTTTAAGATATATAAACGTTATTTCATTCAATGGGACAACAAAAGGAAAACAACATGGTGGTAAGTATGTTTTTGCTAATATTTTTGGTTTTATTTTCAGGTTCATCGGGCCTTTATGATGATAAAAAAAATTCATTGGAACTATTCTGGGCATTGGTGAGTATATTTAAAAACCATGTTTTTACTAACTCGACAAAAATTAAATCTTTTACTTGCAGGTGAAAACGGTACATAAATACATACATACACATGAAGCAAAAAATATGTATAACCATAAAAACACACAAAAATCAGACAAATTATGATCTGGGAGTTGGCTTAGGCATTTCAATAATAAAAAGGCCCTCCCATAAAATAAACTTAGACGATAAGGGACTCAAGGCGGTAGGAAAAAATATAGTTTGTCCTCCTCCAGACGGTTTTCTTGTCTAGCGTCCACGCGAAATCTTTTTCCAGGGCTGGACTTAGAATATTTTTCATTTTGGTGCACATACCCCGCAACAAAACTCCGATTTCGATGATGGATGTATGTACATGAAAGCGGTGTGGGGCTACGAAAGAACACCCCCACAAAAGCCCAACGTGGGGAACTCCCACACCCTGACGTCTCTTCAGCCGGGCATATGACTAACATTCCTCACTTTGAATTTTTTTCAAAATACATTTCGTTTTAACGAAAACGCTTGAAATTACTTTTTTTTGGCTACTATTCTAACATCTTTAATACATAATAGCACAAAAAAACGTCTGCAACTTTACACGTGTACAACAACAACAGGTGCGTATATACAAATTTGTTTATATGGCCAAGTACCTCACATTTTATGTATATATGTATGTACATAGATCTTGGTTACACTCATAACAAGTGTAAAACTATTTAATTTATATTAGATAGTGCTAGACTAAAATTTAGGTTCTCATAATAAAATAAATTAATTTAAGTAGTTTCATCTAAACGAAATCGTATCCCTTCTTTTCAGACGAGTATGTCCACTATGTTGCAAAATGTTTCGAGCGAGAGGATTTAGATGTGCTTCCAGCTTATTTAAATACCTATCCTCATAATTAAGAATTTCACATTTTACTTGTGTAACTTGCAGATCTTTGTGGATGTTGCTGTTTTTAATGCACCAAGGAGCAACAGTTATTATTCTTAGGATTTTATTTTGACGGCGTTGAAATTTTTCAATGTTGGAGGCGGAAGCAGTGCCCCATAATTGTATTCTGTAGCACCACATTGGTTTCAAAATTGAGTTGTAAAGTAAAAGTTTACAATCAAGACGCAGCACAGAGTTTCTACCGATACGCATAGAGGTATTTTGCCATTCTAGCCGGACATTACTTTTTATTTTTTACAATAAAGCTTCTTTAAAATTACTGAGTGCTCCTAGATTGATGAAACTTGGCAGAAACATGTATTGTAGTCATAGGCATTTAAGGGTTATAAAATAAAATCGAACCAAGGGGGAAAAAGTTTCCCTAAGAAGAACTAATACCACCTCTGAAAAAATAAAATTTTTCTAAGTTTTTAATACTATTGTTAGGCAAATGCAACATTTAACGTAAGCGAAAGCTAAAAAAATCTACACTTGGGCAGTGTCGTCCTCTCCCCTTTGCAAAAATAATGTATATAATAAAATAGTGGATAACTTACGCCCAAATTCTATAAAAGTAAAATTTTTGAGCTTTTATGGGTAGGGGCAGAAATGACCCCAACCCCCGGAACGGCCCTGTACAAAAAACCTTTTTATTATATTTTGCTTATTTTTTTACAAAAAAACTATTTTTAAGCTTGTTTGTCGTTTTTTTTTGAAATTTAATGTATTACATTTATCTGAAAATAGGTAATTTATATATAACAATAACTTGTTTACAGAAGTAACAATCAATTTAAAGTATGAAAACAAAAACTAATTTTATTAAAAAGTATCCTTTTGTACTAAGAACAAGAGTGCTACTGTTCTTCTTCGTCTGGTTCTTCAAAGACCTCTTCTGAATCTGAGTCCTCTTGAAGTCATCAGTGGGTCAGAACTTACCAAAATTCTATTCATAATATCTACGTTACACTGAACTCTTGAAAACATTCCTGCAAAATTATGCCTGTAAATTCGAAAATGTTTTCTGATAACAGCCCAATAGGCAATTGATCCATGCATTAAAATCCTGTGCATTGTATATGTGTAAACACTGTTTCACCGCTGACATGTCGCCATCTCCTTGACATTTTGAAAGTTCACACAATTTTCTACCTAAAAATCGCAATTTCTCTTTAACAGATTTATATTAACATTCCCGTACTATTTGTAATCCTGTATAAACTTTTTCCATTTTAATCTCGTAGTTTTAAAAGGGTTCTAAACACAATTTCGTGCAATAACCACAATACAGATACATAAAAAAAATGAGTACTTGAAGCACAGATTTGTTTCTCTTTAAGGAATAATTTTGTTTTAACATTTTTCAAAGGTTTTTAAGACAGGTATATTTATTTTGTTGCATAAAATAGCGTCATTAAGAAAGCTGTCGCACAGGTATACATTACCAGTTTAGGGGCGCGTAAAAACTACTGCTTCGCACATTCATTTTTATACATGCAATGTCAGTATAAAACCCAATTTAACCTGTTAAAAATCAATTTTAATTTACCTGTAACAATTTAAATAAAAAACATTAAAAAATTATTAATTATTAAAACGTTTTATGACCCACAAAAAAGTTTCTTACTCATATGTAAAAGCACAAGATGAGAGAAAACAGAAAAACATGAAATTTTCCAAAATTCGCCAAAAAAAAAAAATGGCGCAAAAACGCGCAACGTTTTATTTTTTCGTCTAAAAGTACAGATTTCAGGTTTTATTGTGATGAAAAAAATTTTTAGGATAATGACTGCCATCACTTTTAAAA
This sequence comes from Melanophora roralis, assembly GCA_963583895.1. NCBI lineage: Eukaryota > Metazoa > Arthropoda > Insecta > Diptera > Rhinophoridae > Melanophora > Melanophora roralis. Next base: position 8,063,012 of record OY757192.1, read on the forward strand.
ACCTTTTGATTTAATTTTTTTAAATCAAAAAGTAAACAAAAAAATTTTTTTTTAGTTTCGAAGGAATTTTTTTTAAATAAAACTTTTGATAAAACATAAATAATATAAAGTTGTTGCTTATATAATCTTTCGCAGAAAGAAAAAATCAATGTAAAATCTTTGTTTGTTAAGCTACATAAAATAAATTTTAAGCCTCTCAAAACGATCAAAAGTTAATAAATTGCAGGCAAATTTACTTAACTTTCCTGACTTTGACAGTGCCTCAAAACGACAAATTGCAAGCAAAAGATTTGAAAATTCTTTATCCGATAGAGAATTTTGGTATCTGTCGAGCTGCGCACTTAAATTTTAACATTTCTTAAATTTTCATTTTGGCTTAATGTCCGGCTAGATTAGCAAAATACCCCTATGTGCGATGAGCCAGTGGATTTGAGTAGCTTTATGTTTCATCTGTGCCAACTTCGCATCTATATGTGACTTCCCTGTGGGGCGGCGATCCAGGTGAATGCCAAGATATTTCGTCTTAATTCGTTAAGGCACCACATGGGGGCACGTTTCCTTGCGTAAAGTAAAAGTAACGTGGGGGCATTTTTGTTCATTTATTTTAATACCCCATAACTTTGCCCATTTTTCTACTTGGGATACGATTGAAGTTGATTTGAGGCCTCTTTAGGGTCTTTATGATTACTGAGAAAGGCGGTATAAGTAAGTTTGTTTGTGGGCATATCTGCTGTGTAAAGCAAATAGATAATTTGACCTTATATACTCCCTTAAGGTACCTCCGCCCCTATTTGCTTAGGACTGCTTAAGCAGTTTCCTTCTATTATCATAAATTGTCTGGCCGTTATGTACTTTTTCAAAAGGTTAAAGATATTCACTGGTAAGTTCAGCTTTAACTTGTTTAACAGGGCTTCATGCCAAACTTTATCAAAGGCTTGAGAAACATCTATAAAGAGCGCGGAGCAGTATGTCTTTTCTTCAAAAGCTTTTTTTATAACCTGTACCAATCTGTGGGCTTGTTCGATGGTGCTATGCTGATTTCTAAATCAAAATTGGTGACTTGGAATGCAGTTGTTTTCATTTAGGATCGGAGTCAGCTTGTTTTTAAGCAATTTCTCGAACAATTTGGACATAGTTAGTAACAGACTTATAGGCGTGTAAGACTCTACCTTCGAAGGATGTTTTCCCGGCTTAGGAATCGTCTTTACCAAGGCAACTTTCCATACTGGCGGAAAATGTTCGAGCCGTAATATGGCGTTAAAAATAAAAAGAATTACTGTTTTGCTATGGAAGGCAGCTCTAAAAGCATGTTGTTGCTGATTTCATCGAAGCCAGGAGCTTTATTAGCATTTAAATTATTGATAGCCTCTACGATATCTGACAACTGAAAACGTATTTCCATAGGACATCTAGCAACAACAGGCGGTAATTTACTCATGTCAGTACATGTTTTTGGAGTGTAGACATTTGTTAAATGATTTGCAAGCAAATCACATTTTTCTTTATCATTTCTTGCCCTGGATCCTCTCAGATTACGTTGTGGTGGTTACGCAATAACGGGTCTCTTAAAATATTTCGCTGATCGCCATAGTAAATAAATTGTTTTAGGAGTCGAGTCTGGACTTTCAAGGTGTTTCTTAAGAGATGCCATTCTGTAAACCTTTAGCAAATTTTTCAATTGGTTTGTACATTCTGTCAACTTGGCTTTAAGTTGGGGTAATCTGTGCTTTTGCCATTCTCTTCGGGCTCTTCCTTTTTCAGATAAAAGCTGTTGCACATTGGCTGAAAAAGTTTTGTTGTATTAAGTCTGACGGTAGTAAGAAAAAGCATGATCAACGGCTTTTTTATGTTCTCATTAAGGCTGCTCAGACAATCATCGATGTCTGTGGGAGTTTGTAGCGGTTTTCCGAGCAATGGGTGCTGACAAATTTCTTGTATTTTAACCAATTTACTCTTTAAAATAAAAAAAAATATCACTACACCATTTCCAATTGTATTTCAGAACTTTCTAATTGTATTTCAGAATTTTCCATTTGTATTTCAGAAATTTCTATTTGTATTTCAGAATTTTCTAATTCAATTTCAGAAATTTCTAATTCAATTTCAGAAATTTATAATTCAATTTCAGAACTTTCTAATTGTATTTCAGAAATTTCTAATTCAATTTCAGAAATTTCTATTTGTATTTCAGAATTTTCTAATTGTATTTCAGAATTTTCCATTTGTATTTCAGAAATTTCTATTTGTATTTCAGAATTTTTCATTTGAAATTCAAATAGAAATTTCTGAAATACAAATGGAAAATTCTGAAATACAATTAGAAAATTCTTAAATACAAATAGAAAATTCTGAAATACAAATAGAAAATTCTGAAATACAAATAGAAATTTCTGAAATTGAATTAAAAATTTCTGGAATTGAATTAGAAATTTCTGAAATTGAATTAGAAATTTCTGAAATTGAATTAGAAATTTCTGAAATACAATTAGAAAGTTCTGAAATACAATTGGAAATGGTGAAGTTGAAATTTTTTGAGGACTGCAAATAGTGATTATAGTGGGAGAGTGGTCTGAACATAAATCCAACCAGGCCTGAGCTTCTATAAGTTCCGGGGATATACCTTTTGTTACGCCCAAATTGATAACGTATGGAATTTTTTTGTGATCAGTTGGCCAATATGTCGGTTGTCCAGATGAAATAACATTAAGTCCCGTTTCAGATACGGAATCATACACAACACGAACCCTGGGACTTATTACGCAAGAGCTCCAGTAAGTATGCTTAGCGATATAATCTCCAGCAGCTATGAGGCGGGGACCTAAAGACTTGTAAAAACTGTTGAACTGATCCTTTGTTATGGAGAACCTGGGTGGACAATACACTGACGAAATAACTAGGCCATGGAAAAATTCATCAACGCAAACGTTTGTTGCTTGTATATAACATTCGTAGTGACCACCCATCCATTGGTGTTTGGTTCTCGTTTTGATTATTATTACCAAGCCACCACATGATCTATCTCTGGGATCCTTTGAATCGTAAAAAGAGTAGTCCCTAATTTTAAAATAACTTCTAGATGTCATATGCCTCTCAGAAATCGACATGCCATTAATTTTTATGGTTTATTAAAAAATATTCGAGTTCGTTTTTGTGTTGGCGGATTCCATTAGCGTTCCAGAAACAAGCCCTGAGGCAGTTCATGGCCGTTTAAGCATGGCCTGCAAAAGTGCAGACTGCATTTTTTGTATTTCTTGCATCATGCCAGCCATTTGCGCCATGATCTGCGTAAATTGTTTAACCATATTGTCAGTTACGGCTTCGAGGCGGCTAAAATTGGACACAGTTGGTTCGTTTGTTGGCACCTCTTGCTGTGTTGAAGGCTGGGTAGGCTTACGTGCATTGGAATGGTTAGACTTTTTTGTGTTGGCGTAGGAAACTTGACTTGTAGTTGGTTGTGCTAATGGAGGCATGTTTTTAATTGTTATATTTAAAGGCTGGGGAGGGGCAGGAACTACTTTCGGCTTAGATAGGCGCTTAACTGAATCAAAAACGGGACAACCTCTATGGTTGGTCGTATGGTTTCCTCCGCAATTGCTGCATTTCTTCACCCGAGGATCATTTTTTTGTTTGCCGCACTTGGTCGTGGCATGCAGGTCCCCACACAAAACACAAATAAGCCGTGGTGTGACCATATTCCTGGCAATTCAAGCACTGTAAGAGCAGATCGCTTACGTGGCGCTTCAACTGCAACTCTACGGTTCAAAATGTATTTTATGTCAGAAATAGGGTGATTCTCATTTTTTTTAAGTTTACATCAACAGACTCAAGCTCCACTCGGAATAATGGTTAAAGATTCCTTTTCCTGTTTCTAATGTTTGATACAAACTTGGCTTTAAAGCCTTTGCTGCACATACTGGCCCTAATCTCGTCTGGGTCAACATTTAAATCAATACCTTTGATAACAACCCGGAGGCCTTTTGCGTTCTTAAGTTTGTAGGTGTAGAAGCTTTGCTTATGTTTTTCAAGTTCAGAAACCGTGGTGCGGTAAGCGTTTTCGTGATTCACTTGAACTTTAGTTTCATAAATGCTACCACGTTTTATGTTCGAAAGATAAAAGTTGTTTTCACCAATTAATCCAACTAAAAATTTTATAACGTCATTTGAGTTTTTCTCTCTCAAATATATTGGGGAAGGCTTAAATGACTTCCTTTCGGGTAATAGGGCATAATTTTCCTCCTGCAAAATTGCAAAACGGTTTTGCGATGAGGTTGACTTTTCTTTATCTTTCAAAATTATTGCTGGGTTGGTAACCTCTGCCGATTTGGGGCTTCTTCCCTTCTTAAGAACTGTTATATAACGGTCCATTCCTACCTAGACCTTTGGAGCTTGTGAAAAAAATGACTGTGCCTGTCTTTAGCACCTATAGATTCAATTTCTAAATTCGAAAAGGAAGCCTGCGATGAGGATGGTACCTCGGTATTTTTTTTTTAATAATTTTTAAAAAGAGATTGTGCTAAATTTGTCTCTTGTTCAAAACACTTATTTAAATTTGGTGCACTTAAATTGTTTGTATTAATTTTTGGTTTCACACTCAAATAGTCTTTATTGTACTCAGGGTCTCTAATGTTTTCATTGCTCACGCTTGCGGAGCTTAACACAATGTAAGCATTTCTGCTATTAGGCCCACTGTCACGACGATAACTGTAACTCATTTACCGTTTGCTATTTTTTATTAAGTTTGTTTTGTTTTTTTTTTTTGTTTTGGTAGTCTGGACAGCATGCCTGCTACAACATTCTCACTACCTTTTCTATGTTTTATTTTGAAATCAAACGCTTGTAACTGAAGTGGCCCTCTATCTAGCCTACCAGTCAAATCTTTCAATGACATGAGCCATTTCAAACTGGCGTGATCGACTATAATGGTAAATGGTATCATCTCGACGTATTGTCTTAACTTTTTGACTGCCATTACTGCAGCTAGACACTCCTTCTTGGCGACCGTGTAGTTTCCCTGGCATGTATTGAGCTTTCGGGAATAGAACGCTATTGGGTGTTCTTCGTTCTCACCGCTGATCTGATACAACAACGCACCAAACCCGTAGTCGCACTGAATATAAAATCGTTTAGAAAAATCTGCTTTTTTTAAATTTTCAAAGGCTGTTATGGCTTCAGGGGTCATCTCAAATTTCGCTGACTTTTTTAGGGTGTCATTAAATGGGGACGATATCGCAGAGAAGTTTTTGATAAAGCGGCGATACCAGCCTGCGGTACCCAAAAAGTTTCGCACATCTCGTGCTGATTTCGGCACTTTTATTTGTCTTATCGCTTGCACTTTATCAGGGTCAGTTTTTAACATTTAACAGAAGCCGTTGAAAAAAAAATTGGGATTTACTCAGGCCAATTGTTAAATTAGCTTTTTTCAGATATTTTGCTACTTCCTCTAGCAACTATAAGTGTTTTTCGAAACCGTCAGAAATAATTAATAAATCGTCTAGATCGCCTTAATCAGGGTCAGTTTTTAACATTTAACATAAGCCGTTGAAAACAAAATTGGGATTTATTCAGGCTAATTGTTAAATTAGCTTTTTTTTACATATTTTGCTATTTCGTCTAGTAAACATAAGTGTTTTTCGAAACCGTCAGAAATAATTAATAAATCGTCTAGATAGACGAAAACGTTGTTTTTTAAATGCGGCAGTATAACTTGATCCATAAGTCTGCATAAACGTTGTGTCGCGTTGCAAAGACCGAAAGGCATGACACGAAATTGATACAACGACGAACGAAGATTAACGTGGGCACCTGCCGCAACGGCCCAATCCCACGGTGCTTTTAACACCAGGTGAAGTCAATGCGTCCACCACCGCCCCCATGGATGATATTTTGCCAAATGGCAAATTATCGCCCATGGGTACCAATTCGAAGACATACATTTGGGTATGCCTTCCCCCTTGGTGAGGAGCGGAGCCCATCTAAAACTCCTACCGTTCTATGGGTCACGGCACCCGGTTGCAATGTAACTCCACATCAAGCAGAAGCTCTCCCCGCGATTTGGGTTTAAACCACAACCACCACGTTGCTCCCGAAGGGGCCTCATCCATTGTCAGGCTAGAACCGAGGTTCTAGGAGCTCCTGACACCCGTGGCACCAGATTTAGAATGACAAGCTTCTGGTCAGGCCTCGTAGCCAAGGTCAAGCCAAGGCTACTTCCAGTTGAACTCCAAACAGTTCAGGGACTGGTAGCCCCTCGTAGCCGAAACTACTTCCAGTTTTGACTCAAAAGTCCGGGACTGGTCACCCCAGGAACAACAAACAAAACAACAAGGACAAAAACACAATACATTAAACAGCCGCCCTCACGAGCGACACTTTGGCCATCAAAGGCACCAGCAAGGACATCACGCACAACATAAAACGAGGACAAGCAATACAATGGGAACCCTCACGGGTGGCCCAAGGATGCATCGACCAACGCGGAAGCACCGGAACTACCAGCGGTGAATATCGGCAGCATGAGCAGCAGAAAAACACCAGCAACAAACAGCGGCAAATAAAAAACAGCAGCAACAGCAATGTTGAACGAAGCGGCAGGGGGCGGGACAGCAGAGGCAGCAAGCCACCAACTTCCATATGTATACCCGCAATCCAGGCCAGACGAGCGTAGTTGGCCAGCGCACGGAGCAGTTGAGCACTACCACAGTGGGACCCACCGTGGTTAGCCTCCACTAAGTCCGTCCCTTCTCCTATTAAACACAACACGGGCGAAAGTGCCCAAATTAGCCAAAGTCAACTCGTCATCTAAAACTCTACTAACATCCCAAGCGCCATTTAATTCAACCACGCCCATACCCAGCAAATCCCTAATGTCATCATAGTAAACACATTGAGTCAGTATGTGCCATACGTCTTCGGTCCCCTCCCCACACCTGCAGTCCGGGGTGTCGGCCAGACCCCCAGTAAAAAGCCCAGACTCATGCCAAAGCCAAAGTCTGGACGTTCACGTACAAACGTCGCGTCACGTATAAAAGCATACGTCACCCTCCCGCAGTCACTGTTCGTCCAGCGTGTCCTCCACCTAGCATCAAGCTCCTCCGCGAGAAGCAACTTGACTTGCCTAACGTCCCTGCCTACTAAGTCAGAAGCAGAAAACCAATCATGCGCAAGAAGCGGTAGGCCCTTCTTGACCTTGAAAATGATCGCACGGCGAATCACTTCCAAGTCAAGGGGTGCTACACCTAGCAAGACCTGCAAAGCGTCAGTCGAGACAGTTCGGCATACTGGCATACATGCCAGCATAGCCACCCTTTGACAAGACAAGACCTTGTTCCTGCCAACAACCTGCGTTACTGTCTCGTACCATACGGGTGCACCGTACGCCGCACAGGCAACAAAAAGCCCACCATATATGGTACGAACAGCACGCCTACTAAGGCCCAAGTCATTCCTAAGGATGCGTTTAATCTTCGCTACAACGACCGTCAACTTGTCCCTAACATAAAGGAGATGAACCAAAAAGTTCATCCTCTCCGCCATCGTTATCCCCAGATATTTGACCGTAATCGCATATCTAAGACTAACGTCGCCAGACCGAATGACTGGAGGACGGCCCCGCGATAATTTGCCCTTAAGCAGCATCATCACGGTTTTTTCCAAGGCGACCTCGACTCCCACTCGAGATCCCCAGTCACTTACGTCACGCATGACCCCCCCACCACGAAGTTCAAGCTCAGCACGAGACTGACCTTCAACCATGATGAGCAGATCATCCGCATACGCGCACACCTTGAAGGAATGCTCCAGTAACCGCAACAGGGGATCCATCATGAGGTTCCAAATAACTGGACCACATACGGAACCCTGAGGACAGCCACGAGAAAGGTCCCTCCAAACCGTGTCGCTGGCGCCAACCACACAAGCTCTCCTATCGTCAAAATAGCTGCTCCATAGGGCCAGCTCACGACATCCCGCACTACGCAGTCTCTCCACCACCACATTCCAGGAGAGATAGTCAAACGCACCCTTAAAATCTACAAATATGCCAAGGACATATTTGGCTTTCGAGCTAGCTACACTATTGCGCACGTGTTGCCAAGCGTCTTCAATACCGCATCCCTCTCTGAAACCAAACTGAAATTCAGACGGACTTACATTGTTGTCCTCCCGCAGCCGGTACACCATTATCCTTTCAAGTACTTTTCCAAGCACTGGAAGGAGACTGATGCCCCGATAAGAGCGAGGATTACTCCTTACTCTATCAGGAGACTTAAGCAGGACAACAACGCGGGCTATCTTCCAAGCCCTCGGAAACCGGCCTAGACTAATGCACTTCCCATAGATCGACTCCAGATAATCCGGTATGGCCTTGAAGATGTTCTTACACATCTCTCCAGTCATACCATCAATACCCGGCGACTTTCTGCTTCTGACTCGTAAGATGCTGTCAAAAAGCTCCGAACTTTCAAGGGCAGGAGGTTCCGATCCACCCACACAACGGGGAGGGTCTTCCCCATCCGACCCCGGAAAGAACGAGGCTAAGAGTCCGTCCGTACATTCCCTCCATGTTGTCAACACATTGTCACCAACCTGAAGGCAGTCAACGTCAGCTGTTCTATTCTTACCCCTGCAGATACGATAAACCGTACCCCAAGGGTCATCCCTATTATCACGTACAAAGCTCCTCCATTCGTCCTCTTTAACTCTAACCAGCATGTCCTTGTACGTCCTAAGGGCAGACCGATAGTCAGCTTTTCTCTGCTCCAGACACATAGCGTCAGCACGCCTCGCTCTTTGGAATAACCCCCGCAGAGTTCTGACGTACTTACGCATCTGATCCAGCTCACGGGTCCACCACTTCACCTTGCTATGGCTATTCCTACGGCGTCGGCCTAGCATGGAGTTATTGACAGAACACATCCACTGATCTATCAGACTGACCTGGTCATCAAGCGTTCTAATCCAGAAGTCAGCTATCGGTACCTCAGCGGCCACCGCCCTAAAACTGTCCACGTAATGGTCCCAGTTCACGTCACGATCCCTCCAGGAACGAGATCGCTCTTCCCTAGGCGTCCGTACCCGTCCGCCGATAGTAATCTCAATGAGACTATGGTCACTAACACTAAAATCGTCACGCACCAACCACCTAAAGTCAAATTCAATCATTGCTGCACCGTTTGCAACTGTCACGTCAATGTCGCTAACTCCCATATGGCCGTCAAAAGTATACTGATCACTGGGCTCGTTACCAACAACCAAGCTTTTCGTGACCAACCATTTGCTGAGCATGACCCCTCGTACATGGTTCTGATGCGCAGAAGGATTCCTGGGCATCTTGCTGAACCACATAGGAGAGCATGCATTTGCGTCCAAGCCTAGGATTAGCGGAGAGCTACTCGCGAGAAGTAGCACCGAATCCAGGTACCTTAAGTACGGCTCCAGGGCCGCCCAAACCTACAATACATGCTAGCCAGGAGCATCCGCCCTCGCCTAGTTTCCACGGCAACGCAAATTCCCCACTGGGCTCTACTAACAACTGAACAATTCGCGTCACTGTCATTTACTATAACTGCAGAGTCACCCCCACTGTCAGTAAAGACTCGCATACCCCCCGGCAGTTAACGAATGAGACCCCCTGAAGTATACGGCTCCTGCAAAAGTGCAAAGGCTGCACCAGAACCACGCATCGCCTGCCCCAGCTCGCAGATCACGGCATATGACCGCTGACAGTTTAACTGTAAGATTTTAATTTGTTCAGAATCCATTTTAGTGGCGTGCATTCTTCCTGGCAACCAACGAGGCATACACGGGACATGCCGGCGATATCATTAAATGATCCGCGGCCAGTCCTTTAAAGGCGCAGTTTCGGCATCTGACGTCATCACGGCAACTTGTAGCATTATGGCCAGCCTGGCCACAGCGGCGGCACACTCCCTCAGGCATGCGGGATTCGCGCAGCAAATGGTCGAAACTCAGACACCGGAAACAACTAGGAATAGCGTCGTGCGAGCGTACAAAAAAGCTAAACCATTTAATATAGCAGCGACCACTGTCCAGCAGATGCTGCATGGCTGCGCTGCTACCTTCCAGCACGACATTAACAGCGTTGCCCGTAGGTTGCCACGGCTTCGTCACCAGACGAACACTCCTCTTAAACAGCTCGGGAGTCATCCTATGCGCGAAATTCATCGCATAGAGCTCCTCCATAAATACGTCCGGCGATATGTCCGGATGCACCCGTTGGACCACTATGGATGGACCAAGCTTGTCCCGCACGGAAACTTCAAGCCCCACTTCGTATTGGCCGCAACATTTTCCCGCTCAGCAACCGAGGGCGTACGTATGACCGCCCCACCTTCCTTCATCGGTCGTACCCCATGGACCCGAACGCCCAGGGTGGGGCCGACCTCGTTCACCACCTTCCTCACGACCTCTTCCGACGAGACGCCCTTCTTCCCCTTGACCACCACAGACCAGGTCTCAACCGGCTTGGGCACAACGACCGGCATGGCCGCAGCCCTTACACCAGGGGTCTTCTTCACGGTCCCACCAGGACCCGAGCGCACAGCACCTACGGCACCTTCCTCGAACAGCTCGAGACGACCGCGCAACCGCTCGTTATCGGCAAGCAGCCCGACCAGCAGCTCCTCGTACCGGCTGGAGCACCCAAGCACCCTCTTCGCCAGTACGGGGCTGACCCCTTCCGCAACCACGACATTCGTCAGGCTGGTTGTGATCGCCTTTAACTCGTCCACAGCATCCTTCGTTCGGCCCCCTGAGGCCTCTTCTTCGGCCGGCTTTCACGGACCCTCTTACGCCCAGCAGCGGATGTCGACACGGCATCCTACGTTACCATACCCACAGCCTCGACCTCGTCCTCGACCCACACATCCGACAACACAGCGGGTGCAGCAATACCCGGTCGAGCGGGCACAGCAGCCACAGCAGGGGCAGAACAAACGGCAGCCAAAGATTCCGTGCACGATGCAGCGGACATCTTTGCAGCGGCAGACGCAGCAGTACGCACACCAGCAATTGACGACGTAGCAGCCCGCATCGCGAGGGGCGAACCGATCTTCACCCACTTCGACGAATCAACTTCGTCCGCTTCAGTCGACGAGAGCTCCGACTCGGTATGTCGCACCTTGCGAGCCGTCAGAGTCGGGGCCTTTCTAACGTCGTCAGTGGTGACGTCCGACGCGTCACCCTTTGCCTTCGGCTTCTTCTTGCCAAGTGGCGGCATTGCAACCACCACAAGTACAACACGTTCAAACAATCAAAATGAAATTCAAAATAACTGACCTTAAGATACTGCTACTAGAAACCAGATGGCGCCACACAGGAAACCGGAAGCAGAAAACAGGCGAGATGGCGATACAAACACCAAAGTCACTTTGACTATCAAACACTCGCGTCAATGTCTGTGTCACTTTGACACTTTGACACTTAGTTAAGTTGACGTATAGTCACTATCTACACAGTTTTCAACTTAACCACACTTTATCACACTTTATGGCCAGCGGAGCGCCAGTTACTGGAGTCTCACAAGCACCTTTACACTAACACAATATTTAAAATATTTGTTTTTGCAATGCACTTAGCCAGCGGAGCCCGAATCAGCGGAGTCTCACGATAAAGCACCGAATTTACCAACAAAATTTTTTAAAAATTATTTGTTTTTGTACACACACTTTTACTGTCTTTAAAACGAACCCGTACAATTGTAACACACAACCGATCAGCTCGAATGTAAAAACACAAGTCACGAAATTGATACAGCGGGCGACCTGCAACAGTAAATGCGGATTATGGCCTGCTGTTCTCATCCAACTCGGTTTGCCAGAATGCAAATTTTAAATCGACGCTACTAATAAAATAAGTCTCATCGATTCTACTCAATATGCCATCTATGTTCTGCAATGGATACGCATCTTTGACAGAAAGTTTATTGAGTTTTCTCGCATCTAAACAGGATCTATTCTTTCCAGGTTTCTTTACAATTGTTATTTGGTTACTCCAAGGACTCTCACTAAGTTCTATTACCTTTAACTCACGCATCTTATCAAATTCTTTGTAAGTTATTTCTTGAACAGTCGGTAATACAGGGTAATATTTATCTTTTATAGGTTTAGCACCATCTATTTATTTAATAGCGTGTTTTTCTAGCGTGGTTCTACCTAAACTTTTCTCTTCAAATATATCAAATTTGCTATTACCTCGTTTAGTTGACGTTGTTGTTCTTTATGTGGTTCCATTTTATGAATGATTCTTTCACCTGCAAAGTCTTCTAATGTTTTACTTAACTCTATTTCCTTAATATTAAAAATTTTAGGTGCTAAATCAAACATTTGCCAGAAATCTATACCTAGATATAGTGTTTGTTCCAAATCAGGTGATGAGGGTGAGCTGGGAGCTGTAGTAGATTAACCTGAATGGAAAATTTAAAATTAGATAGTAATGCCAAGGCAAGTATAGGTACTTACACAGTTCTCGCCAAGCAAAACAATTATCCAGGGTCCAGGCCTTTCGTAAGTCCCAGATGTTTCCATAAAGGGGATGATCTGATTATGATAAAAGTTCAAATTTAATTGATTCAGTAAATATAAAATAGTTTGGTGTAAATTTTGTTTACGATTGTGTTCCTGTTTGTGTTGTGTATTTAGAAGTTGATTGTTGTATTCTGTGTGTTGAATGTGATGTCCTTTTGTTTGTCCTCGTTTTTAAATATTGTTTTGAATAATTATGGTGGTTTTTTTATTTGTTTTTGCCTTATTATATTTTGGTAATAAATTGGTTTAATTTTACGATGTGTTTTCTCTACTTGTTTGTTTTCTTTAATGTAGTTGTCAAAAAGTATGTGGTTTTGACATTTAACTAGAATGTGGATTGTGAAAAGGTAGAGTTGTATTCTCTTTTTCTGTTAAAGTTTGAAATAAGTTTTAGCGCCAATTTGATAATATAAAAACAAAACTATGTATAATGGAGGTTTAGCGGCAAATAGTTTTTTTTACATAAATATTGTTGGTATAGTTTAAACAGTTTAAGAAAATTATCTATACACAATTTTAAAAAGACGGCTTTTATCATAAGGTGAACTGGTGTCGAGCTGTAAAGTTTAATTTAAAAAAAATAGTCGTTGAAATAGTACAGTTTTTTTTAAAGAGTTGGCAGTGAAACAAAATTTGAGCCAATAGCGTTGAAAAAATAATTAAATTTTGGTCAAATGTAAAATAAAAAAAAATTTTTGTATGTGTAATTATAATTAAAAAAAAGGTAAAACATAAAAAAAAGGAAATAAAATTTAAGTGAATTGAAAGGTTAATTTCGTGTTTTCTATAAAGAAGTCTGCCTAGGATTACGAACTGTGTTGAGTACTAGGAGCCTTAGCCATATATTTGGGGATTTCCCGTGAGGTTAGAGCAGTTAAGCCATCATAGATAGAAGAATAAAAATAATACAAGAGCCGTAAGTGCAAAAGAAATTATTCCTAGAGTTGTGTATAGATGGTTATTTAAAAGACCATTTATTTTAATTTATAGTGTGGTCATTTAAAAACTATCCCCACCAGAATTGTGTAACGGTGCCGGAAGTGGAGAAGTACCAATAGCACTGGGAGTGACCGCAGGTTTTTTTTTTGTATATTGATAGATAAAGGATTTAAGGTAACATTTTTTTTTTGCTTATATTTGTGTGCAAGAAGTCATTAAGTGGCAACCTACTAAAGGGTTCCACAGAAAAAGTTCAAGATAGTAAGGACTCCCACCGGTAGTTAGAGTCCACAACAAAAAGAAAAGCAAAAGCTTTTGTTATTATATTTGGTAACTGTTCCCAATACATAAAACAGACGGGAAAAGGAGTTAAATCGTCAAATGTAGTGATTTGTTATTTTTTTGTGTATGTTGATTTTTTTATTTTTGTGTATTTTATGCCTAATAAGTTAAGATTTGTAATTTTAGAAATATAAGGTATTAGGGTTTACCAAGGCGGTTAAAACAAAAAGAAAGGGCGAAAATCGGTATTTTTTTATTTAATTTCGTGTAATAGTACCTCCAGAGAGCTCTTTAGGGGAAACACAACTATATCATTTAAAAAGTAATAAGCGTACGGATATTTTTTTTTATTGGCCCAGTAAATGTATATTTTGGTGGATCCTCAAATTAAAATAAGTTTATATTAAGATTAAAAATACAGATTTTATTTTATTTAGTTTAATCTCCATTAAAATATTTCTATTTTATTAGTTTTAACATATTGAATTGTTACAGTCCAGTTAAATTTTGTGTAATTTTTTATAGTCTAAAAATTTGAATTTTAGTCCATTTGTTTTGCTTCTAGAATCTGGAAAGCATCTGAAAATAAAAAGAGATTTTTTTTAGGATTAGAAAAAGATTGTTAAAATATTTAAATAAATGTAGTTTTAAGTAGTTATTAAACATGAATATGTGTGAGTAATTTGTTTTTGTTAGGGGGAAAAAAAAGCGCAATGAGTAGTTAAGATTGGTGAAGTGGTAAGTTAGTGTATCAAATGGGGTCACTATTGAAATGCCTCCAGAGTGACCAGGAAGGGTGGGTAAAGATGGAGATGAACATCTAATCTCCAATATTATTTATTTGTATCGTTAGTTAGTTGTCATGTGTTTTTTTTAAGTTCAATATATGAAATAGTTCTGTCGGTCCCTTTGTAAAGGGTTGAGAATTCACGACCATAACTCAGAGCCGGGTCAACACAACCAAAGAAAGGTGAACCGGAACAAATGGCGCCCAATCTGAAACAAGTCAACCAAAATAGCAATAGCCCTTTGAAAAAAAAAAATAAAAAAAAATCGTATTTGGTATAAGTCCAATTCTGACTTCAGGCTAAAAATCTTGGAGGTGGATACACTCCAATAGTTTTTACGTCTGGGGAGATAATTCAACTTATGGAAAGTTGAATGAACCGAAGTCTTTGTTTTTTTTAAATAAACTAATAGCGCGGTTTTTAGAATAATAAAGTTTTATTTTTGGTCCACGTATAAAAGGACGAAAAGGATTTTATGCAGTTCCAATAGTGTTCATTTTATTCTTCAACCATAGAGTGGTCACGTTAGTAAACTTTATTTGTAATTCCCCAACGTTTGCCAAAAATTTAAGTAATGAACTAAAAGACGATACAAAAAAAATAAATAAGAAAAAAGAAAATTAAAATTTTTTTAGATACACTAACGAAGCCAATTTTTTCTACTACGATTGTATTTTTAAGTACCCCTAAATGTTATATTGTATTGTGAAAGAACTTATATAGTTATAGTTGGAGTAAATGTTGTACGTAGTTATATGTCTTTTGAAAATTAATAGAAATATATCATTTGTTTTTATTTTGAAAATATAATTTAATTGAAAACTAACTTAAAATATTGAAAATGAGTGTACGTCATTCAGGCAAAAAAGGACCACAAGAGTCAAACAATGTTATAGACAACAACAATAGTCACCCTCCTAGTATACCGAACAGAAATACCAAATCCCCTATAGTTATGCCTAATAATAATGGCCTATCAGATAATTTGTCACAAATTTTAATGCAATCTGCTAGCGTGTTTTCCGCTAATCAAAAGGAAAGTAATTTTCATGATTTAGCTAATACTATTAATCAGAAAAATAAGGGAGCAGTCGCTAGAGCACAATTTTGAGTCCCAAACCCAAATTTTGCCCAAACAACAAATGTTTCTCCTAGACACATAGATAATTTTTCCATGCACGCTTTTAATGTTCCACCACCGATTAACACAGGGAGAGAAGAGGTAGGAAAGTATACTGCGGTCATGAAAAATCTATTGGCCGAAGCCAATGTGAGTTTAGAAAAGCGAATGGAGCAGAAAATAGAAAATCGTTTAAAGACAGGTTTCGAAGAAATAATGAGAGAGCTGAAAGGTCTTAAAACAAATTTTGATAATGAGGTTGAGAGTAGTAGCTTAGAAAAGTTGTCAGAGAATGAGGGAGCAGTAGGTACGCGAGTAGAACTGAATTGGGCCCCTAAGAAAAAGATTGATGCAATTGAGAACATAGCTTACAGGAGATTAGATTATGGCCTACCGAATAGAGAACGACGTACTGCACCTAATGAAAGTCATCCATGCTCTGTTGTACCTGGCGACCCAGTTTCTGTAAGAAGTACAACCCGAATTGATAGGTGGGATGTGTCATTTGATGGAAGTCCTGACGGAGTACATGTGGAGGAGTTCATCTTTAGAGTAGAATATTTACAGCGATACCATTATTGTCCATGGATAGACCTTAAACGAAATTTTCACCAATTATTAAAAGGCGATGCCAAAGAGTGGTACTGGCTAATGATTCAGAGCCGAGAGATCAATGAGTGGACGGATCTAAAGGAGGCACTATTACAAGAATACCAATCTTACAGAAGTGATTATGAATTTATGCGCGATTTGGAAGAAAGAAAACAACGCCCTGGCGAATCGATAGATTCATACTTTCATGCCATGAAAAAGTTACGCACCCGTTTAAGGAATCCATTGCCAGAATCTGATATGATACGAATAATAAAAAGAAATTTACGTCCAAATATGGCACAAATCCTGTTTGCAACAAAAACTTATACGGTCGAACAGTTGAGAGACGATTGTAAAGATGTGGAAAAAAATTATCTGAGAAGAGATCCACCAACACACCCCACAAATAAATTGCCAGTACAGCGCAGACCATATCTAGTTAATGAAATATATACCGTAGAAGAAGCTGAAACAGAAAAAAGTGAAAATGAATTTTTAGAAGAAGTTACTAACCAACGAAAAGCTCATTTCAAAAACAGTAGTGTTGTGACATGCTAGAATTGCCAAACTGCAGGTCATACGTTTATGGACTGTCAATTAAAACAACGAAGGCTATTTTGCTACAGATGTGGATACCCAGAAGTAACTTGTCCAAACTGTACAAAGTGTCTGGGAAACTACCAGAAGAGTGTGTCAAAGTCGGGGGACACACAAGCGACACAAACTCCCGATATGTAGATCAAGCCACTCAAACCGAGCCGAAAAACAATTTAAGTTTAAAAGAGAATAAAACCAATTATCCCATTTCCAGAAAAAGGTAGAAAGTATAGAGAGAAAAATATGTAAACTCCGGAAAGTAAGAGAGCGTTACAAACAAAGAAAACTTATGAGAAAAGAAGTTAATAACTCAATTTTACATTGTTCCACCCTATATGAAACTAGTAATAAAGACCCACGAAAATTTATAGACATCAAAATTGAAAATACTACCATAAAAGGATTGTTAGACTCAGGTGCGTCAGTAAGTCTGTTAGGAAAAGGCTGCAGTGAATTAGTTAACAAGATTGGAGCACAAATTCACCCATTTTGTAGTTCGATTAGGACCGCAGGGGGAAATAACTTTTCGGTAACGGGCAAGATAGTCGCCAGTGTGAAATTCAAAAATCACTGTGCTACAATGAGTTTTTATCTATGTCCAGATTTGATTCAGACAGCTTACTTGGGAGTTGATTTCTGGAAGATATTTCAAATAGCTCCAGATATTTTTCCTACGGAAGAAATAGACGCTGATATTTTGAATAATTTTCCTTTAAAACTAGAAAACGTAGTGCAATATGAACTGACATCAGAAATGAGTGAGCAATTAAATAAAGTAAAGAGCGAATTTCGGTCATATGAAAAATATGGGTTAGGCAAAACCACACTTGAATGCCACACAATTGAATTAGTAGAGGGAGCCACACCGGTTAAGGCGCGATACTACCCAGTGTCCCCAGCGATACAAGATTTAATATACGCGGAAGTAGACGAAATGCTTCGTCAAGGGGTAATTGAAGAGTGCCAGAGCCTCTGGAGTAACAGATCCACCCTAGTGAGAAAACCTGGTAAAAATAGGCTGTGTTTAGATGCAAGGAAACTAAATGAACGTACGATAAAAGACGCCTACCCAATACAAAATATCGAGGGTATTATTAGCCGTTTAGATGAAACTCATTTTATAAGCAGCGTAGATCTCAAATTTGCGTTTTGGCAAATAGAATTAGAGTAGAAATCCAGAGCGCACACCTCATTTACGATACCTGGACATCCGCTGTATCAGTACGTAGTTATGCCATTCGGCCTATGTAATGCGGCACCGAGATTATGTAGGCTCATGGACAAGGTCATCCCTGAAGAATTAAAGTCTAATGTTTTTGTATATCTAGATGACTTGCTGGTAATATCTGCCAATTTTCAAAGTCACCTAGAGTTATTGGCCAAAGTTGCAGAATGTTTAAAAGAGGCGAACCTTACGATTGGGTTGGGAAAATCCAAGTTTTGTTTTAAGGAACTACACTACCTAGGTTTTATTATAGGGGCGGAATAATGCGACCTGATCCGAATAAAGTCGAAGCCATAAATAATGTGAAATTATCGAAAACGGTCAGGGAAGTAAGAAGCTTTTTAGGTGTCGCGGGATGGTACCGCAGGTTTGTGAGAAACTTTTCCGAAATGACAGCCCCTCTGACAAACCTTATAAAAAAAGGAACAAAATTTATAGTAGATGAGAAAATGGTTAAAAGTTTCAACCAAGTTAAGCATGCTTTGACCCATGCCCCTGTGCTTACTCACCCAAATTTTAAAGAGAGATTTTTCATACAATGTGATGCTTCGAATATTGGTGTGGGAGCAGTTTTGTTTCAAAAAGATTTAGAGGGTAACGAAAAGCCCATTGCATTTTTTTCTCAAAAGCTAAATAGTGCACAAAGTAACTATAGTGTTACTGAAAAGGAATGCCTAGCAGCAGTGTTGGCCGTGAAAAGATTTAGACCCTATGTAGAACTGATGCCGTTTACCATTATTACCGACCATGCAAGTTTAAAGTGGTTAATGTCTTTGCGGGACTTAAATGGTAGATTGGCTAGGTGGGCACTACAATTGCAGACTTATGATTTTCTAATAGAACATAAAACGGGATCAGAAAATGTGGTAGCAGATACACTATCACGAATGGTGGAAGAAATCGTTTGTCCAGAAGAGATTTTAGGTTTTACTACAACAGAATTTGAGTCTGAAGAATATTTAGAGCTGATTAAAACAGTAAAAGATAATATCGAACGTTTTCCGGACTTAAAAATCGAAAACGGATTAGTGTTTCGAAGAGATAAACCATCAGCGGAAAAGGAATTAGACGAGTTTGAATGGAAGCTGTGGATTCCGGAAAACTTAACTAACACTCTTATCAGAGACGCCCACGAACCGCGAAATAAGTCACACGGGGGAATAAGAAAAAAATTGTATCACCTGAGACAAAAATACTACTGGCCCAATATGATCGTGCATGTAAAGAATGTCGTAACTAACTGTAGAGTCTGCAAACAATGTAAAAGCTCGAATAAACATATGATGCCTGAAATCGGTGATGAGGTGGTAACTGATCGACCATTCCAGAAGATTTATGTGGATTTTCTTGGAAAGTACCCAAGGTCAAAAAGGGGAAATACTTATGTGTTAGTGGTTGTAGATCATTTAACGAAATTTGTTTTTATAAAGGCCATGAAAGAAGCTACGTCGAAAAATGTAGTAAAATTTTTAAGTGAACAGGTGTTCCAAAACTTTGGGGTGCCAGAAACCATCCATTCAGACAACGGAAAGCAGTTTGTATCCAAAGAATTTCAACAAATGATGGAGGATTACAAAATTAATCATTTGAAGACCGCAGTGTACTCTCCCCAATCAAATGCTGCAGAACGGGTAAATCAAAGCATTGTTAATGCCATTAAATCATATTTGGAAAATGATCATACTGACTGGGATGTAAATCTGTCCGAAATAGAAGTTGCGTTGAGAACTTCATTGCATACGGCGATAGGAATAACACCATTTTTCGCGCTCTTTGGACATAACATGTTTACAAGCGGAAGTGATTAAAAACTGGCTAAAGAGCTAAAAGCTTTAAGTGATGGAGAACTAAATTTATTAACCAGTAAGGACCGGATTGAGTTAGTCCGTAATAAAATTAAAGAAAACCTACATGGTGCACGTATAAAGAGTGCGATTAGATAAAATCGTCGGGCTAGAACCCTAAGGTTTGTACCAGGTAAAGAGGTATTTAAAAGGAATTTTGTTTTGAGTAGTTTTAAGGACAATATAAACGCTAAATTCTGCCGGAAATTCACAAAATGTAGAATTGTTGAAGTTTTAGGAAATAATATGTACAGACTGGAAACTCTCAATGGACAAGACATAAAACAATAGTCGTAAATAGCCAATAGTAGAAAAATTACTATAAAAAGTATAACATTTTGTTTGTACATATGTGCGTCTTGTGTTTAGTAAATGTTGATTGTGATTTTGTGTTTTGCCTTTGTACAATGTTTTATGTTTATTCGTTGATATTTTTTTTTAAATTATAATTGAGAGCCAAAAGAGTAAAGGCATTATAGATTTAAAGAAAAATTTTCTTTGCCATATATATTTGAGAAACGTTGAGAGCAAAGGAAAACGGTCCCATGGATAGTTACAAGAAAATATATTTTCTTGTTTGTTGAAACGTTAAACAGTTCTACGAGTACTACATACCTACATACTTAATGAGATAATTATGGAAATTGCAAAAAGAATGCCTAATGAGGAAATAGTCTTAAATGAAAAACGGAATATTAAGAATGGAAGTTTAGATTGATGGGTGAAAGGTCATTTTTATTTTCTGAATTTTCTAAGACCCAAAAAAGAAAAGAGAAGATGAGAAAAAGTACCAATGTGTAAGCAGATAAGTACTAATTTCTAACCAAAATTCGTATATTGTTTGCTTGCACTGTGTTTGGGAAAGATTCATTGTAGCACCGCAACTTTGGTAGTTTTAGGATTTTTCAGAGGTAAAAGTTTAAAAAACCTATTATTGTATGCAATTGTTTAGTGCTTGTATTTTATATATACAATTTAGCAGACAGATGCATACAGATACACGCTAATGTATCTACACGAAATTTTTTAATCAAATTTGAGTTAATTTGTTTGAGCTGTCGAAAAGCTTAACAGTTAATTTGAGTAATTGAAATTGATTTAGTGAATGGGAAGGTCTAATCAGCCTTTTGTATTTGGGTTCAAAAACTTAAATGGTTTAATACCATGCCCTTTTGGATATTTAAGAAAGACTGTGGTGTGATAAACACTAGCACATGTAAATTTATGTTTATCTACCAAGATATAGACTGGCATACCTGGATTGACCGTGGAAGGAGCGTTGTATGTAGATAAAGAAAAGTAGAACGGGACCGATGACATAAGAACGAAATAGAACAGCATGGACACAAGAGCCTTACGATATTAGGGACATACCTGATCTGGACTTGAATTGCCGGCTAACTCTGAATGATGTGGGTGTAGCCTACGTTGGGCGCTGGATGACAAAATTGTTGGTTGTAACGTTGTAGAAATGCTTTAGAAAGTCACCTCTCACACTGGCCTTTATGGCAATCATTTATAAACCCCAGTGGTTTGTTGAGGGTGAGCTGGGAGCTGTAGTAGATTAACCTGAATGGAAAATTTGAAATTAGATAGTATTGGCAAGGCAAGTATAGGTACTTACACAGTTCTCGCCAAGCAAAACAATTATCCAGGGTCCAGGCCTTTCGTAAGTCCCAGATGTTTCCATTAAGAGGATGATCTGATTATGATAAAAGTTCAAATTTAATTGATTCAGTAAATATAAAATAGTTTGGTGTAAATTTTGTTTACGATTGTGTTCCTGTTTGTGTTGTGTATTTAGAAGTTGATTGTTGTATTCTGTGTGTTGAATGTGATGTCCTTTTGTTTGTCCTCGTTTTTAAATATTGTTTTGAATAATTATGGTGGTTTTTTTATTTGTTTTTGCCTTATTATATTTTGGTAATAAATTGGTTTAATTTTACGATGTGTTTTCTCTACTTGTTTGTTTTCTTTAATGTAGTTGTCAAAAAGTATGTGGTTTTGACATTTAACTAGAATGTGGATTGTGAAAAGGTAGAGTTGTATTTATTTAGTATTCTATGTGCACAGTGGGGATGGAAATTTTAACATGAATAGAAAATCTCTTTTTCTGTTAAAGTTTGAAATAAGTTTTAGCGCCAATTTGATAATATAAAAACAAAACTATGTATAATGGAGGTTTAGCGGCAAATAGTTTTTTTTACATAAATATTGTTGGTATAGTTTAAACAGTTTAAGAAAATTATCTATACACAATTTTAAAAAGACGGCTTTTATTATAAGGTGAACTGGTGTCGAGCTGTAAAGTTTAATTTAAAAAAAATAGTCGTTGAAATAGTACAGTTTTTTTTAAAGAGTTGGCAGTGAAACAAAATTTGAGCCAATAGCGTTGAAAAAATAATTAAATTTTGGTCAAATGTAAAATAAAAAAAAATTTTTGTATGTGTAATTATAATTAAAAAAAAGGTAAAACATAAAAAAAAGGAAATAAAATTTAAGTGAATTGAAAGGTTAATTTCGTGTTTTCTATAAAGAAGTCTGCCTAGGATTACGAACTGTGTTGAGTACTAGGAGCCTTAGCCATATATTTGGGGATTTCCCGTGAGGTTAGAGCAGTTAAGCCATCATAGATAGAAGAATAAAAATAATACAAGAGCCGTAAGTGCAAAAGATTTTATTCCTATAGTTGTGTATAGATGGTTATTTAAAAGACCATTTATTTTAATTTATAGTGTGGTCATTTAAAAACTATCCCCACCAGAATTGTGTAACGGTGCCGGAAGTGGAGAAGTACCAATAGCACTGGGAGTGACCGCAGGTTTTTTTTTTGTATATTGATAGATAAAGGATTTAAGTAGAGCTGTGTAGCTCATGAACGAACGGGTCAAAATGAACGGATCACCGAATTGAACGAAGTGATCCGGTTATTTTACTGAGCGCTTTTCGTTCAATTGTGTTCCGTTCAATGTTTCTTCAGGTCTTTTTTATGTCACAATTTCGTTCGTTCAGATGTGTTTTTTATGTTATGTTCTTTTGTTTCAGTTGATTGTTTGTGTATTGATAAGAGTTGCTTTAAAAAGTTTGCGAATGTGCGTACATATTTCTTTTGAGCATCGCTGTGGCACTGCCATATTTTTTTTAAATTTGGTTTAACAGTCTTTTTCTAAGAAGTTTGATTTATTATAGTGTTTGTGTTTTTATGGATTACTATACACTTTTTACACAATTTTTATATATGGATTATTTAAATTTTATTTCACAAAAAGTTTTTTCTATTTTGAATGTCAAAACCACAAGCTATGTCAAAACAAATCTTTAAAAAAACATGTTGCCGTACTGTCGTTCAGAAGTGAACGATTGAACGAACGGGTTAATTTTTGTAAATTGAACGAAACTGAGCGATCACTGAAATGAACGATTTGGCACAGCTCTAGATTTAAGGTAACATTTTTTTTTTGCTTATATTTGTGTGCAAGAAGTCATTAAGTGGCAACCTACTAAAGGGTTCCACAGAAAAAGTTCAAGATAGTAAGGACTCCCACCGGTAGTTAGAGTCCACAACAAAAAGAAAAGCAAAAGCTTTTGTTATTATATTTGGTAACTGTTCCCAATACATAAAACAGACGGGAAAAGGAGTTAAATCGTCAAATGTAGTGATTTGTTATTTTTTTGTGTATGTTGATTTTTTTATTTTTGTGTATTTTATGCCTAATAAGTTAAGATTTGTAATTTTAGAAATATAAGGTATTAGGGTTTACCAAGGCGGTTAAAACAAAAAGAAAGGGCGAAAATCGGTATTTTTTTTATTTAATTTCGTGTAATAGTACCTCCAGAGAGCTCTTTAGGGGAAACACAACTATATCATTTAAAAAGTAATAAGCGTACGGATATTTTTTTTTATTGGCCCAGTAAATGTATATTTTGGTGGATCCTCAAATTAAAATAAGTTTATATTAAGATTAAAAATACAGATTTTATTTTATTTAGTTTAATCTCCATTAAAATATTTCTATTTTATTAGTTTTAACATATTGAATTGTTACAGTCCAGTTAAATTTTGTGTAATTTTTTATAGTCTAAAAATTTGAATTTTAGTCCATTTGTTTTGCTTCTAGAATCTGGAAAGCATCTGAAAATAAAAAGAGAATTTTTTTAGGATTAGAAAAAGATTGTTAAAATATTTAAATAAATGTAGTTTTAAGTAATTATTAAACATGAATATGTGTGAGTAATTTGTTTTTGTTAGGGGAAAAAAAAAGCGCAATGAGTAGTTAAGATTGGTGAAGTGGTAAGTTAGTGTATCAAATGGGGTCACTATTGAAATGCCTCCAGAGTGACCAGGAAGGGTGGGTAAAGATGGAGATGAACATCTAATCTCCAATATTATTTATTTGTATCGTTAGTTAGTTGTCATGTGTTTTTTTTAAGTTCAATATATGAAATAGTTCTGTCGGTCCCTTGGTAAAGGGTTGAGAATTCACGACCATAACTCAGAGCCGGGTCAACACAACCAAAGAAAGGTGAACCGGAACAAATGGCGCCCAATCTGAAACAAGTCAACCAAAATAGCAATAGCCCTTTGAAAAAAAAAAATAAAAAAAAATCGTATTTGGTATAAGTCCAATTCTGACTTCAGGCTAAAAATCTTGGAGGTGGATACACTCCAATAGTTTTTACGTCTGGGGAGATAATTCAACTTATGGAAAGTTGAATGAACCGAAGTCTTTGTTTTTTTTAAATAAACTAATAGCGCGGTTTTTAGAATAATAAAGTTTTATTTTTGGTCCACGTATAAAAGGACGAAAAGGATTTTATGCAGTTCCAATAGTGTTCATTTTATTCTTCAACCATAGAGTGGTCACGTTAGTAAACTTTATTTGTAATTCCCCAACGTTTGCCAAAAATTTAAGTAATGAACTAAAAGACGATACAAAAAAAAAATAAATAAGAAAAAAGAAAATTAAAATTTTTTTAGATACACTAACGAAGCCAATTTTTTCTACTACGATTGTATTTTTAAGTACCCCTAAATGTTATATTGTATTGTGAAAGAACTTATATAGTTATAGTTGGAGTAAATGTTGTACGTAGTTATATGTCTTTTGAAAATTAATAGAAATATATCATTTGTTTTTATTTTGAAAATATAATTTAATTGAAAACTAACTTAAAATATTGAAAATGAGTGTACGTCATTCAGGCAAAAAAGGACCACAAGAGTCAAACAATGTTATAGACAACAACAATAGTCACCCTCCTAGTATACCGAACAGAAATACCAAATCCCCTATAGTTATGCCTAATGATAATGGCCTATCAGATAATTTGTCACAAATTTTAATGCAATCTGCTAGCGTGTTTTCCGCTAATCAAAAGGAAAGTAATTTTCATGATTTAGCTAATACTATTAATCAGAAAAATAAGGGAGCAGTCGCTAGAGCACAATTTTGAGTCCCAAACCCAAATTTTGCCCAAACAACAAATGTTTCTCCTAGACACATAGATAATTTTTCCATGCACGCTTTTAATGTTCCACCACCGATTAACACAGGGAGAGAAGAGGTAGGAAAGTATACTGCGGTCATGAAAAATCTATTGGCCGAAGCCAATGTGAGTTTAGAAAAGCGAATGGAGCAGAAAATAGAAAATCGTTTAAAGACAGGTTTCGAAGAAATAATGAGAGAGCTGAAAGGTCTTAAAACAAATTTTGATAATGAGGTTGAGAGTAGTAGCTTAGAAAAGTTGTCAGAGAATGAGGGAGCAGTAGGTACGCGAGTAGAACTGAATTGGGCCCCTAAGAAAAAGATTGATGCAATTGAGAACATAGCTTACAGGAGATTAGATTATGGCCTACCGAATAGAGAACGACGTACTGCACCTAATGAAAGTCATCCATGCTCTGTTGTACCTGGCGACCCAGTTTCTGTAAGAAGTACAACCCGAATTGATAGGTGGGATGTGTCATTTGATGGAAGTCCTGACGGAGTACATGTGGAGGAGTTCATCTTTAGAGTAGAATATTTACAGCGATACCATTATTGTCCATGG
Organism: Melanophora roralis; assembly: GCA_963583895.1. NCBI lineage: Eukaryota > Metazoa > Arthropoda > Insecta > Diptera > Rhinophoridae > Melanophora > Melanophora roralis. The sequence goes on from OY757192.1 coordinate 8,088,994, forward strand.
ATAGACCTTAAACGAAATTTTCACCATTTATTAAAAGGCGATGCCAAAGAGTGGTACTGGCTAATGATTCAGAGCCGAGAGATCAATGAGTGGACGGATCTAAAGGAGGCACTATTACAAGAATACCAATCTTACAGAAGTGATTATGAATTTATGCGCGATTTGGAAGAAAGAAAACAACGCCCTGGCGAATCGATAGATTCATACTTTCATGCCATGAAAAAGTTACGCACCCGTTTAAGGAATCCATTGCCAGAATCTGATATGATACGAATAATAAAAAGAAATTTACGTCCAAATATGGCACAAATCCTGTTTGCAACAAAAACTTATACGGTCGAACAGTTGAGAGACGATTGTAAAGATGTGGAAAAAAATTATCTGAGAAGAGATCCACCAACACACCCCACAAATAAATTGCCAGTACAGCGCAGACCATATCTAGTTAATGAAATATATACCGTAGAAGAAGCTGAAACAGAAAAAAGTGAAAATGAATTTTTAGAAGAAGTTACTAACCAACGAAAAGCTCATTTCAAAAACAGTAGTGTTGTGACATGCTAGAATTGCCAAACTGCAGGTCATACGTTTATGGACTGTCAATTAAAACAACGAAGGCTATTTTGCTACAGATGTGGATACCCAGAAGTAACTTGTCCAAACTGTCCAAAGTGTCTGGGAAACTACCAGAAGAGTGTGTCAAAGTCGGGGGACACACAAGCGACACAAACTCCCGATATGTAGATCAAGCCACTCAAACCGAGCCGAAAAACAATTTAAGTTTAAAAGAGAATAAAACCAATTATCCCATTTCCAGAAAAAGGTAGAAAGTATAGAGAGAAAAATATGTAAACTCCGGAAAGTAAGAGAGCGTTACAAACAAAGAAAACTTATGAGAAAAGAAGTTAATAACTCAATTTTACATTGTTCCACCCTATATGAAACTAGTAATAAAGACCCACGAAAATTTATAGACATCAAAATTGAAAATACTACCATAAAAGGATTGTTAAACTCAGGTGCGTCAGTAAGTCTGTTAGGAAAAGGCTGCAGTGAATTAGTTAACAAGATTGGAGCACAAATTCACCCATTTTGTAGTTCGATTAGGACCGCAGGGGGAAATAACTTTTCGGTAACGGGCAAGATAGTCGCCAGTGTGAAATTCAAAAATCACTGTGCTACAATGAGTTTTTATCTATGTCCAGATTTGATTCAGACAGCTTACTTGGGAGTTGATTTCTGGAAGATATTTCAAATAGCTCCAGATATTTTTCCTACGGAAGAAATAGACGCTGATATTTTGAATAATTTTCCTTTAAAACTAGAAAACGTAGTGCAACATGAACTGACATCAGAAATGAGTGAGCAATTAAATAAAGTAAAGAGCGAATTTCGGTCATATGAAAAATATGGGTTAGGCAAAACCACACTTGAATGCCACACAATTGAATTAGTAGAGGGAGCCACACCGGTTAAGGCGCGATACTACCCAGTGTCCCCAGCGATACAAGATTTAATATACGCGGAAGTAGACGAAATGCTTCGTCAAGGGGTAATTGAAGAGTGCCAGAGCCTCTGGAGTAACAGATCCACCCTAGTGAGAAAACCTGGTAAAAATAGGCTGTGTTTAGATGCAAGGAAACTAAATGAACGTACGATAAAAGACGCCTACCCAATACAAAATATCGAGGGTATTATTAGCCGTTTAGATGAAACTCATTTTATAAGCAGCGTAGATCTCAAATTTGCGTTTTGGCAAATAGAATTAGAGTAGAAATCCAGAGCGCACACCTCATTTACGATACCTGGACATCCGCTGTATCAGTACGTAGTTATGCCATTCGGCCTATGTAATGCGGCACCGAGATTATGTAGGCTCATGGACAAGGTCATCCCTGAAGAATTAAAGTCTAATGTTTTTGTATATCTAGATGACTTGCTGGTAATATCTGCCAATTTTCAAAGTCACCTAGAGTTATTGGCCAAAGTTGCAGAATGTTTAAAAGAGGCGAACCTTACGATTGGGTTGGGAAAATCCAAGTTTTGTTTTAAGGAACTACACTACCTAGGTTTTATTATAGGGGCGGAATAATGCGACCTGATCCGAATAAAGTCGAAGCCATAAATAATGTGAAATTATCGAAAACGGTCAGGGAAGTAAGAAGCTTTTTAGGTGTCGCGGGATGGTACCGCAGGTTTGTGAGAAACTTTTCCGAAATGACAGCCCCTCTGACAAACCTTATAAAAAAAGGAACAAAATTTATAGTAGATGAGAAAATGGTTAAAAGTTTCAACCAAGTTAAGCATGCTTTGACCCATGCCCCTGTGCTTACTCACCCAAATTTTAAAGAGAGATTTTTCATACAATGTGATGCTTCGAATATTGGTGTGGGAGCAGTTTTGTTTCAAAAAGATTTAGAGGGTAACGAAAAGCCCATTGCATTTTTTTCTCAAAAGCTAAATAGTGCACAAAGTAACTATAGTGTTACTGAAAAGGAATGCCTAGCAGCCGTGTTGGCCGTGAAAAGATTTAGACCCTATGTAGAACTGATGCCGTTTACCATTATTACCGACCATGCAAGTTTAAAGTGGTTAATGTCTTTGCGGGACTTAAATGGTAGATTGGCTAGGTGGGCACTACAATTGCAGACTTATGATTTTCTAATAGAACATAAAACGGGATCAGAAAATGTGGTAGCAGATACACTATCACGAATGGTGGAAGAAATCGTTTGTCCAGAAGAGATTTTAGGTTTTACTACAACAGAATTTGAGTCTGAAGAATATTTAGAGCTGATTAAAACAGTAAAAGATAATATCGAACGTTTTCCGGACTTAAAAATCGAAAACGGATTAGTGTTTCGAAGAGATAAACCATCAGCGGAAAAGGAATTAGACGAGTTTGAATGGAAGCTGTGGATTCCGGAAAACTTAACTAACACTCTTATCAGAGACGCCCACGAACCGCGAAATAAGTCACACGGGGGAATAAGAAAAAAATTGTATCACCTGAGACAAAAATACTACTGGCCCAATATGATCGTGCATGTAAAGAATGTCGTAACTAACTGTAGAGTCTGCAAACAATGTAAAAGCTCGAATAAACATATGATGCCTGAAATCGGTGATGAGGTGGTAACTGATCGACCATTCCAGAAGATTTATGTGGATTTTCTTGGAAAGTACCCAAGGTCAAAAAGGGGAAATACTTATGTGTTAGTGGTTGTAGATCATTTAACGAAATTTGTTTTTATAAAGGCCATGAAAGAAGCTACGTCGAAAAATGTAGTAAAATTTTTAAGTGAACAGGTGTTCCAAAACTTTGGGGTGCCAGAAACCATCCATTCAGACAACGGAAAGCAGTTTGTATCCAAAGAATTTCAACAAATGATGGAGGATTACAAAATTAATCATTTGAAGACCGCAGTGTACTCTCCCCAATCAAATGCTGCAGAACGGGTAAATCAAAGCATTGTTAATGCCATTAAATCATATTTGGAAAATGATCATACTGACTGGGATGTAAATCTGTCCGAAATAGAAGTTGCGTTGAGAACTTCATTGCATACGGCGATAGGAATAACACCATTTTTCGCGCTCTTTGGACATAACATGTTTACAAGCGGAAGTGATTAAAAACTGGCTAAAGAGCTAAAAGCTTTAAGTGATGGAGAACTAAATTTATTAACCAGTAAGGACCGGATTGAGTTAGTCCGTAATAAAATTAAAGAAAACCTACATGGTGCACGTATAAAGAGTGCGATTAGATAAAATCGTCGGGCTAGAACCCTAAGGTTTGTACCAGGTAAAGAGGTATTTAAAAGGAATTTTGTTTTGAGTAGTTTTAAGGACAATATAAACGCTAAATTCTGCCGGAAATTCACAAAATGTAGAATTGTTGAAGTTTTAGGAAATAATATGTACAGACTGGAAACTCTCAATGGACAAGACATAAAACAATAGTCGTAAATAGCCAATAGTAGAAAAATTACTATAAAAAGTATAACATTTTGTTTGTACATATGTGCGTCTTGTGTTTAGTAAATGTTGATTGTGATTTTGTGTTTTGCCTTTGTACAATGTTTTATGTTTATTCGTTGATATTTTTTTTTAAATTATAATTGAGAGCCAAAAGAGTAAAGGCATTATAGATTTAAAGAAAAATTTTCTTTGCCATATATATTTGAGAAACGTTGAGAGCAAAGGAAAACGGTCCCATGGATAGTTACAAGAAAATATATTTTCTTGTTTGTTGAAACGTTAAACAGTTCTACGAGTACTACATACCTACATACTTAATGAGATAATTATGGAAATTGCAAAAAGGATGCCTAATGAGGAAATAGTCTTAAATGAAAAACGGAATATTAAGAATGGAAGTTTAGATTGATGGGTGAAAGGTCATTTTTATTTTCTGAATTTTCTAAGACCCAAAAAAGAAAAGAGAAGATGAGAAAAAGTACCAATGTGTAAGCAGATAAGTACTAATTTCTAACCAAAATTCGTATATTGTTTGCTTGCACTGTGTTTGGGAAAGATTCATTGTAGCACCGCAACTTTGGTAGTTTTAGGATTTTTCAGAGGTAAAAGTTTAAAAAACCTATTATTGTATGCAATTGTTTAGTGCTTGTATTTTATATATACAATTTAGCAGACAGATGCATACAGATACACGCTAATGTATCTACACGAAATTTTTTAATCAAATTTGAGTTAATTTGTTTGAGCTGTCGAAAAGCTTAACAGTTAATTTGAGTAATTGAAATTGATTTAGTGAATGGGAAGGTCTAATCAGCCTTTTGTATTTGGGTTCAAAAACTTAAATGGTTTAATACCATGCCCTTTTGGATATTTAAGAAAGACTGTGGTGTGATAAACACTAGCACATGTAAATTTATGTTTATCTACCAAGATATAGACTGGCATACCTGGATTGACCGTGGAAGGAGCGTTGTATGTAGATAAAGAAAAGTAGAACGGGACCGATGACATAAGAACGAAATAGAACAGCATGGACACAAGAGCCTTACGATATTAGGGACATACCTGATCTGGACTTGAATTGCCGGCTAACTCTGAATGATGTGGGTGTAGCCTACGTTGGGCGCTGGATGACAAAATTGTTGGTTGTAACGTTGTAGAAATGCTTTAGAAAGTCACCTCTCACACTGGCCTTTATGGCAATCATTTATAAACCCCAGTGGTTTGTTGAGGGTGAGCTGGGAGCTGTAGTAGATTAACCTGAATGGAAAATTTGAAATTAGATAGTATTGGCAAGGCAAGTATAGGTACTTACACAGTTCTCGCCAAGCAAAACAATTATCCAGGGTCCAGGCCTTTCGTAAGTCCCAGATGTTTCCATTAAGAGGATGATCTGATTATGATAAAAGTTCAAATTCAAATGTTTCAGTAAATATAAAATAGTTTGGTGTAAATTTTGTTTACGATTGTGTTCCTGTTTGTGTTGTGTATTTAGAAGTTGATTGTTGTATTCTGTGTGTTGAATGTGATGTCCTTTTGTTTGTCCTCGTTTTTAAATGTTGTTTTGAATAATTAAGGTGGTTTTTTTATTTGTTTTTGCCTTATTATATTTTGGTTATAAATTGGTTTAATTTTACGATGTGTTTTTTCTACTTGTTTGTTTTCTTTAATGTAGTTGTCAAAAAGTATGTGGTTTTGACATTTAACTAGAATGTGGATTGTGAAAAGGTAGAGTTGTATTTATTTAGTATTCTATGTGCACAGTGGGGATATAAATTTTAACATGAATAGAAAATCCCTTTTTCTGTTCAAGTTTGAAATAAGCTTTAGCGCCAATTTGATAATATAAAAACAAAACTATGTATAATGGAGGTTTAGCGGCAAATAGTTTTTTTTACATAAATATTGTTGGTATAGCTTGAACAGTTTAAGAAAATTATCTATACACAATTTTAAAAAGATGGCTTTTATCATAAGGTGAACTGGTGTCGAGCTGTAAAGTTTAATTTAAAAAAAACAGTCGTTGAAATAGTACAGTTTTTTTTAAAGAGTTGGCAGTGAAACAAAATTTGAGCCAATAGCGTTGAAAAAATAATTAAATTTTGGTCAAATGTAAAATAAAAAAAAATTTTTGTATGTGTAATTATAATTAAAAACAAAGGTAAAACATAAAAAAAAGGAAATAAAATTTAAGTGAATTGAAAGTTAAATTTCGTGTTTTCTATAAAGAAGTCTGCCTAGGATTACGAACTGTGTTGAGTACCAGGAGCCTTAGCCATATATATGGGGATTTCCCGTGAGGTTAGAGCAGTTAAGCCATCATAGATAGAAGAATAAAAATAATACAAGAGCCGTAAGTGCAAAAGAAATTATTCCTAGAGTTGTGTATAGATGGTTATTTTAAAGACCATTTATTTTAATTTATAGTGTGGTCATTTAAAAACTATCCCCACCAGAATTGTGTAACGGTGCCGGAAGTGGAGAAGTACCAATAGCACTGGGAGTGACCGCAGGTTTTTTTTGGTATATTGATAGATAAAGGATTTAAGGTAACATTTTTTTTGCTTATATTTGTGTGCAAGAAGTCATCAAGTGGCAACCTACTAAAGGGTTCCACAGAAAAAGTTCAAGATAGTAAGGACTCCCACCGGTAGTTAGAGTCCACAACAAAAAGAAAAGCAAAAGCTTTTGATATTATATTTGGTAACTGTTCCCAATACATAAAACAGACGGGAAAAGGAGTTAAATCGTCAAATGTAGTGATTTGTTATTTTTTTGTGTATGTTGATTTTTTTATTTTTGTGTATTTTATGCCTAATAAGTTAAGATTTGTAATTTTAGAAATATAAGGTATTAGGGTTTACCAAGGCGGTTAAAACAAAAAGAAAGGGCGAAAATCGGTATTTTTTTATTTAATTTCGTGTAATAGTATCTCCAGAGAGCTCTTTAGGGGAAACACAACTATATCATTTAAAAAGTAATTAGCGTACGGATATTTTTTTTTATTGGCCCAGTATATGTATGTTTTGGTGGATCCTCAAATTAAAATAAGTTTATATTAAGATTAAAAATACAGATTTTATTTTATTTAGTTTAATCTCCACTAAAATATTTTTATTTTATTAGTTTTAACATATTGAATTGTTACAGTCCAGTTAAATTTTGTGTAATTTTTTATAGTCTAAAAATTTAAATTATAGTCCATTTGTTTTGCTTCTAGAATCTGGAAAGCATCTGAAAATTAAAAGAGAATTTTATTAGGATTAGAAAAAGATTGTTAAAATATTTAAATAAATGTAGTTTTAAGTAATTATTAAACATGAATATGTGTGAGTAATTTGTTTTTGTTAGGGGGAAAAGAAAAGCGCAATGAGTAGTTAAGATTGGTGAAGTGGTAAGTTAGTGTATCAAATGGGGTCACTATTGAAATGCCTCCAGAGTGACCAGGAAGGGTGGGTAAAGATGGAGATGAACACCTAATCTCCAATATTATTTATTTGTATCGTTAGTTAGTTGTCATGTGTTTTTGTAAGTTCAATATATGAAATAGTTCTGTCGGTCCCTTGGTAAAGGGTTGAGAATTCACGACCATAACTCAGAGCCGGGTCAACACAACCAAAGAATGGTGAACCGGAACACAGGGCACAGATATAAAATTGTTTTATTTGTTTGATTTTTAAAGTTTATGAAAACAGATATTTTACCATTCTATGGGCTTGGCCACTAGCAGGCTTTACGTTTGAAAAAATAGGAAATATTTAAATTCTCAGGTCTTCTACAAACTTCCTACATCCTTTGCCTAGAAAACTAACGGATGCTCCACTATCAAGCAATCCTGACATTAGTTTGTCTCCAATCTTTACGTTTACAAAAGCTCTAGGATCTTTCTCTTGATAGTCAACTTTTTTAACTGTTTTCTTCTAAAATGTTTTCTTATTTTTAGAATACGTTTAGATATGGGCTTTGGAGTTATGGCTGGATTAAAAATTCTCGAGTGGACATAATTATCGTATTGTTCTCTAACATTCAATTGTACTAAGTGTTTAATCTGTGGCATGCAAGAGGATTAATCTTCACTGGTTATAGCGTTCTTTTTATCAGCAGAATGGCTTACTGGTTTCCCGTCGGGGTTTTTGCCGGACATTAGTTCCCCCTCAGCCCTACGTCCCTGACACGGTTTCCCTGTTGGCAATCAGGACATATTGGTGCTATGCTATTTTGCTTACCCCACCGGTAGCAAAAGAGATTTTTTTTGAGGAGTTACAATCTCTAAAGCCATGCCCCTGCACCTTGCAGTTCCAACAGACTTATTTCTGTTTTTGTTGGATAACGTTCACAGCAGCTACTTCCTCAGGTGACATTTCGGTATCAACTGAATCTTCAACAGTTGCCTCATATGCCTTGCTGGGCGTTGATTCGTAGCCAAGTTTTTGGATTCTCGTCTGGGAAAATGACGTTTAGCCCCAAGACATTCAACTCTCAACTGCTCAACAAATATAGGGTAAACTATTTTTGCCACATTTTCTTTCAAATCTCGCTTGAATATTTTTATCATGTCGTATTTACTTATAGGCTGTAGAGCGGAGTTTACATACGGAATGGAAAAAGGAATCTATTGACTCATTGGCCTGTTGTTTGCGCTCAACTAAATCCCGTAGGATTTCAAAATGGGAAATATTGGTTTGTTATTGGCCCAATATCTCAGCTTTAATTGCTGGCCATAGGAAATTACGCCGAGTGTGTATAAGGAGCCAGTACCGCTCTTTGGCTGGACCCGTCACCAGGAGATGGAAATCTCGGAGGATTTCATCCCAACTTATACCGTAATGTGCCTGAAGGTGTTCGATTCTGAAGATGAAATCTTCTACGCTCATGTGAGAATTGTTGCCATTAAAAACTATACCCCATTTATCAACATGTATACTAATTCTCTCATTGTTTAAATTAACAGCTCTCAACAGACTTATTGGACTATGCCTACAGCCTACCAATGAATCTACTTCATCGGAAGCTCTATCATGACCTGCAGACGTGTTATTACTTGGTAGGTCATTTACGTGCAATCTATAGGCATTATTACGATTATTATATTTAAGCAAATTATTTCTGGGCACTTCTACAGTTCTTTTAAAAAGATTGTCTTAATTGACATTATTTGCACGAGTACTATCGGACTGACGTAAACTATATGACTCATTTGACCGTAAACCACCAGCTGATAATTCCTTAACTACACTCGTTAGTTCTAATATTCCATGCTAAGAAACCTCTGGATAACTCAGTATTTCACACCAATACATATTCGCTTGCTTCTCGCCAAAACTTATCTACTCCCAACAATTCTAAATGGGTGTGAAACTTTTTCACACAGTACAACAAGACTAAGTCTTGTTGTACTGTAATTTTCCTTAAATTAAATAAATAAATAAATAAATAAATAATATCGCTCATTTCACGTTGTACCATTTCCTTTGCCCTTTGGTCAACATTGTTTTGTTCATTGACAGTTTCCCCTACTGTCAAGTCTCGGATATCGGACACAGTATTGTTATTTGAACAGCTTTCGGGCGGACCTTGCTCTTAACTTATTGGGTTATTAGACGCTCTTGTTACCGGATTTTGCTTTTGGATGGATCCAGTATTGATTGAAGCTGACAGATCTCTAATATTAGCATTATTTGCCATGTTTGATCTTCTTTGCTTAGGCCCTATTTCTCCTGTTGTATTGAAATTAGTTTCTGTTATTGGTCGCTTTCTAATTTTTTTATGGACCTGATTATTCATTACTTGTTACACAAACCAGTAAACAATAACTCCACCGTATTAACCACAATAAAGCGTAAAATTTTTAAAAACAATTTAAAAGAAAAAACCAAAAAAGTAATATGTATATAAAACTATTAATTATAAATAACCAAAACAATCATGCAATCACAACAACAAAAAAGCTACAACGTACAAAGAAACTATTGTATAACTACAAAAAAAAATACAAATAAATAAAAATTATATTAAAAACAAATCAATAAACCAAAAATAAATAATCCAATAAATATAATAAATCAATTGATAAATAAATAACTAAACCAATAATAAATAAATATGTAATTACATAAAATATATAAAAACAAGTAAATAAAAAAACAATAAATTACATAACCAATAATAACAATAATTATACAAAACTAAAAAAAAAATAAAAAATAGTTTAATAAATTAGCACTCAAAAAAAATTAATAAACAAAATTCGCACACCACCAAATATAAATTCTTTTATTAGTAATAATATAAATAACTACACAAAAAATTACAAACTTTACACTCAAATAACTTAACAAAAAACGGGTTTCTTTCTAAAAAAAAATATATTTATTTAGGGTTTGTTGACGTGGCGGTATCGACGGCTATTTCAAATATTCTGGCTCTCCTTACACACAAAAAACTACAAAAAAAATTTTTCGAACAAATTCTTGTTCAAAATAATTTATTTTTTTAGTCAATTTATTTAATAGTCTCTAATAATATTTTTATTTGATTTTTAAATCAAACGAAATTTTCGCCTAGACAAATAAAATATTTAACCAGCTCAGCAAAATTTTTTAACAGAAGCTAAAATTCTTGCAAAATTGTTTGTCTAAATTTACAACTTTCGTTGTAGGTCCTCAGCCAGACAAAATATTTACTGATTCTCTGAAATTTGTTACTGATTCTACAACTCAGTTTTTTCTGTGTACTAGAGCTATTAAAATGTTCCAGAAACCAACGTTACAAACAAAAAAAAACAAATTGGTAAAAAACCTTTCTAGTTGTGCTCTGAAATTATTTCAACTCAATAATATTCAGAGGCCGGTTTATAAGACAGATTGACACAACGGACCTCTAACTATTAGGTTGAGTGGATATCGCTTCCTCTTACTTCAACATACGAGGTACGGCGTAAGATTAGATTGACTTTATCACATCTAAGAACTTTCCATCTCGCGTCTGAACAAATCGTATGTTTCTAACGTTAATTAAAAAGCAGAAACGTATTTGCAAAACGGAATTTTTAGATCATTGACTAAAACAGATATGACATTCGCTCGACTTAATAACTATGCGCTAGAAAATACGTTTTTAAAAACTATTGGGCTATTGTACAGTGTTTCGATCTTTTACACTGCCTAAATTATCACTTATTTGGATAAGGCGCCATTTTATTTCTGTTACGAGTGCGGTGCGGACCGGTCGAATATCCAACTAGTTTGCGCGGCTTGCTCTCTGGGGGGTTTTCTCAACCCTTATGTAGACCCTGCTCGAACAAAAATAAAAATCTTCAAAAGTACTCACCAAAAAAACACAAATACGAATAACTCACACGCTGGAACACTCTGGACGAATAGGAAGTACGGTGTTTAACTTTAGCCGCCCATATCCGTTCCATGTCCGCAAAACATTCGTTTCAATAGTTTGCGGATCCCTTTAACCCGCCGAACGTCACCTCACCACTTCTTCAACAATGCCCTTGACAAAATCTACGCAAATACTTCCATGGTTAAAATATTACCAATATTATAAATTTGTTTCAATAAATATTTTAAAATTAAATATTATTTTCTTTATTAGGCTCAAGTTCAATACTATACTAAATTCTCATTTATTTTCAAATGAAGAAATTAATATTTTTACTTTTTACTACTTTATTAGCGTTAGTTAAGAAAGGAAAATTTTTTTGAAAAAACAAGATTTTTACCGATACTAGCCGAGTAGAATGCATTTTCGAAAAACAGCTACGATTTTCATCATCAGTACTCTTTGTTCGGTTGTTAGTTATTAATTTGGTTGTAAAACATCAGCCATTTAAACCACTGATCCATGTGGCGAGGTGAGTCGGCACGAAGTTTTTTCCACTTAAACCAACTAAACCAAAGCTTTTTCTTTTTTCCATTTCTTATTACTAACGCCATCTCTATCTTAGTTTTAACACTAAGTTAGAGCGTAGCGTAGCCCTAACCATCTATCAGATGGTATTGGAAGGCTACCATATTTTTTTATATGTAAAATTTTTGAAATTGTTATATATATATATCACCGTGCCATGTGTGCTTTATGTGTTTTCGTTTTATTTTATTAGTTGAACTATTTGTTTTAAGACAATTTTTATTTTCTTTATCAGGCTCAAGTTCAATACTATACTAAATTCTCATTTATTTTCAAATGAAGAAAAAAGAAAAAGCTTTGGTTAAGTTGGTTTAAGTGGAAAAAACTTCGTGCCGAACCACCTCGCCACATGGATCAGTGGGTTAAATGGCTGATGTTTTACAACCAAATTAATAACTAACAACCGAACAAAGAGTACTGATGATGAAAATCGTAGCTGTTTTTCGAAAATGCATTCTACTCGGCTAGTATCGGTAAAAATCTTGTTTTTTCAAAAAAAAATTTTCCTTTCTTAACTAACGCTAATAAAGTAGTAAAAAGTAAAAATATTAATTTCTTCATTTGAAAATAAATGAGAATTTAGTATAGTATTGAACTTGAGCCTGATAAAGAAAATAAAAATTGTCTTAAAACAAATAGTTCAACTAATAAAATAAAACGAAAATTAAATATTATTAACAATAAAACTAACATACTACAAATATACTTTAACATAATAAACAAAATTTCCAACAAATACTTAAATCGATACAATAAATCTTCTTCACTCGACAAATCCTTATTTAATATATCTTCCGCACTCTTTTTTTTTCATTAAAATATTTATTTATTTCTTAAATCTGAAATCGATATAATTCACAAATTTAACGAATTTTCAAACCAAACGGCTACTGTTCTTTTCGCGCCTAAAGGAGCTCTCTGAGACGACACAACTTGGCAAAAACAATTTTAATTTGCGCGTGCGGAGAGAACGGGTTATCTGTTAACTCTTCTAAAACGGAGCTCGTACTGTTCTCGAACAAGTACAAGATTCCTTCATATAAGCTCCCGACGTTGAACGTGGTGAGACTGACTTTGTCGGATAGTGCAAAACATCTAGGAGTCATTCTGGACAGCAAGCTGTCCTGGAAGCCGAACGTAGAGGCGAGAGCGGCGAAGGCACAGACTGCGATGTATGTGTGCAAACGCGCCATTGGCATGACCTGGTGACTCAGTCCCCGTAATGAAGGCTGGCTCTGTAGGGCGGTAATAGAGCCGGTTCTTTTTTATGGAGCCATGGTTTGGTGGAAGGCTATGGACTCTGTCACGAATCGCTATCGTATTGAGAGGGGGTTGCGCAATGCGGCGATCCTGATAACAGGCGCAATGAGGTCACTTTTTACCATACTCAACTGGCTCCCAGCGGATCTTCTAGCGGCAAAGCTGGAGCTAAACACCGCGATGAGGCTGCATGATGTGGGAGGATGGAAGCACAGGACAAGCGGCGACGCGAGTATTATCGGGACGGTTGATATTGTTCCCGATTTAATTGACTACTGCACACCGAAACCTTTCATCTGCAGGAAATTTTCATTCGTTGTTTTCGAGGGAGGGGCGGATGAATTGATCTCATCGAGACCCATCAATCTGGAAGTATACACGGATGGGTCTAAGGGGAGAACTGGTGTTGGTGAAGGTATATACATTATTCAGGCAGGAGTCCGGACTTCTTTCAGACTTCCGAACGAATGCAGTGTTCTGCAGGCTGAATTGTCGGCGATATGCAAGGCGGCTAGCTGGCTACGGTACTACAGGATATTCGGCAGGAATATCGGGATCTTCACTGATAGCCGTACTGCCATTAGGTCTATCACTGATGTATATTCAACATCACAACTGGTCCGTGAATGCCGGACATCCTTGAACTGGATGGCGATGCATTCTGACATCACCTTGGCGTGGGTAAGGGACACGGGACCAATGCGGGTAACTGTGCTGCTGATGCACTTGGCAGAAATGGTGCCGGATTGGATGATCGGGCAATTGACCACTTTTTTGGCATCACCCTCTCCTCTTGCCCGCGTGGATGGATACTTTCGGGGAATTGCAGGGGCTAGATGGTCTGATAAACCCAGGTGTGGAACTACACGGATAACCTGGCCGAGGATAGATCCGGGCCGTTCGACACCGTGGCCGCAGTCACCGGCCACTGCCGATTTGGCACCCATGCCGAAAGACTGGGATTGCCTTGGAACGACTTCTGTAGAAGCTGTCAAGACGAAGAGGAGACTGAAAGCGTACAGCACCTCTTGTGCTTTTGTCTGGCACTGGAGGACATTTAGTTCAGGCACTTTGGTATCGGCAGACTGAATGGCCTGTCGGACGTGGTCAACATTGGCATAACCAACCTGGCGTCTTTTATCAGGGATAGCGGTTGGTTCGGGGACAGCGGCCAGTATGGGACGACTACCGCTGACCATACATGTTAACTTTCCTTCTAACTCTCTATCTTTATTTCTATTGATCTTATCTAATTTATCTTTTTCTTCTTTTCTCTTTCCCCAGGTATCACAAAGGGACCGAGGAAACGGACCCAAGGGGGCTGCACAACTATCACTTCATCACTTCCGCAGCCGCCTGTGCTTCCTTACCTAACCTAACCTAATTTTGTTTCTCAATTACTTAATACAAATTTAAATCATTTAATTTTTATTTCTCTTTACAAATTTTTACGCGGATACGGGGGGACGGATGTCCTTAACTAAAAGAAACAAACATACATTTACACACTCACACAGTTCTTACATTAGAGGTTCACTAATACACAACTACTATTTAATGTATTAAAGTAATATGAATATAATTTATAAAAATTTAATTTGCATTTAAAAACTTTTACTTTATACTATAAAAAAATTAACTCTATATTTTAATAAATATTCAAAAATGAAATTTAATTTTATACTCTTTACTCTTTTTACTTTAAAAATCTTATTTAAATCAACGTTAAAAATTAAAAAAATCACTTTCTCTTCTCTTTACTTTTGATAAGTCTTTTAAAATTTACTTTTAATATATTATCTGGATTTACAAAAAAAAAAACTTTAACATCTCGATTTTTCTTTTACATGGATCCTGGTAGAGCTCATTTGTTTTCATTCGGATTATTTTTCACAGACGATGGAGTTAACATATAAAAACACCCCGATGGAGTTTAAAAAAAAAGCCGATGGAGTTTATAAAATAAACACAAAATCAGGCCTGCCTGGCTTCCTCTGGGATTTTTGGTCCTGGATTTTTTTCCCACCACTTTCTTTCCAGGATGTGAGGTTTCGCTAGATATTTAACAACACATATCCCTTACAAGTCGCTCAAATTTTTTTATTCAAATATTCTCCTTACGTAGATCTATGTTTTTACTAAAATATTTTTTTCCGAAGGAAAACTCCTCCCACTCGCATATTTGGTATTCCCGTTTTCTTTTTCTGAAACGGTGATGCTTAACAAAACTCTTCCAGATATTTTAAAATGCTTCGCTTTTTATAAATTGGTTTCCACTAAGCTGACTCTGGCATGTATTATAACACAAACACTTTTTGTTACAATCTTTAAACTTTCTTATTTCTACACAACCACTTTTTCTTATAATAAAATAAAATTTACTTGCTTGTCTGTCTGTACTTTCACTCCAACTAATATTTCGATTCCCAGTCAAACTCACTTTTTATACCTGCAAAATCTTGCGGCAACTATATATTTAAATATATGTTTTTATATTTTCTAGAAAATTCCCTTTTTATAAATAAATAAATTAATAACAATTTCGCGATTTGCTGTATTTTTCTTCATTATTTTCTATATATCTATCTCTTTTCCTGATCTGCAGATAATTTAGTCACCATCCGGTTTTATTCTTACTAGGGAATCATAAAAATAGCAAGAAACCGCAATTTACATCATTTACAAAAACTCAAATGAGCATTAAAATAAAGTTTTCAAAACGTGAATGAAATATGCAACGCTGCATTTACGCCTACGTTGGCACTACTTTTCCGCTTTTTTACAACGGAACATAGCCACATATATATTTAACAACAGGGCGCATTCATTACAGGTGGGAGCGGTTAATCAACTGAGTAACGGTATTTCGGATGTTTAAGTTTCAAAATTTGTTTATGTTTATGTTTTTTTATTCTTTTTTACTAACAACAACTGTAGAATCTAAGAAAAGCTCAAAAGAGAAGAAAAAAGAATTTGCGAGTTTTTGTTATCTGTTTCTGACATTCGTACAACAATTTTAGTTGTTTTTGCTTAACCGCTCCCACCTGTAGTGAACGCGCCTTGCTTAATATATATAAACGTCATTTCATTCAATGGGACAACAAAGGAAAACAACATGGTGGTTGGTATGTTTTTGCTAATATTTTTGGTTTTATTTTTATTTTCAGGTTTATCGAGCCCCTTAGGGTGACAAAAAAATTCATAGGAATTATTCCGGGCATTTGTGAGTATATTTAAAAACCATGCTTTTACTAATTCGACAAAAATTAAATCTTTTACTTGCAGGTGAATATGGTACATAAATACATACATACACATGAAGCAAAAAATGTGTATGACCATAAAAACACACAAAAATCAGACAAATTATGATCTGGGAGTTGGCTTAGGCATTTCAATAATAAAAAGGCCCTCCCATAAAATAAACTTAGGCGATAAGGAACTCGAGGCGGTAGGAAAAAAAATATAGTTTGTCCTTCTCCCGACGGTTTCCTTGTCCAACGTCCACGCCAATTTTTTTTTTTTTAGGGCTGGACATAGAATATTTTTCATTTTGGTGCACATACTCCGCAACAATTTATATAAATAAATAAAAAATAGTGGTAAATAAATTTCATTATTATTGAATTATATAAAGTATTAATTAAACTTTTAATTTTTTACACCATACATATGGGATCACTTAATTTAATGCTTTTGGATTGCATTTACACAAACTTACAAATTTTTTACTTTTTGGTACATATATTACTTACCACAGTAGTCGGTGTTACTTACGCCATTTTACTTGACGCGTCAACTTTTTAACGTTATTTTAAACAATTACATTTTCCTGTTCTACAGTGTGCAAATCAAACATTTATATTAAAAATATTACCGCAAAAGTTATAGTTGATTTACAAAATAAAAGGACATGAACGAACTGGTTCTGCCTGTAAATTGTATGGTTTTATTCCAAGATTTGGTGATGGTAAGCATACAGCAATTTGTACGTCCTGCAATCGTGTTTTACAAAATACTGCTGCTGTACGCTTGCAAAAGCATAGGTAAATGATGAGAGTTATAAAAAATAAGTTAAAAACTATTAATCAAATTATTTATGTAATGAATTTACAAATTGTTTTAGAAATTCATGTTTAGCCGCTTGTAATACTTATGGTGATCCTCCTCATTTACCAAAAATAGAAATAAAGGTAAAGTAAACATTGAATAAACCAAAAATAATAAGAGTCCCATTCATATAAATTTATGTACATATGTAAATAGATACAGATGTACATGTTTTTAATTTAAATTTAAGACTTATTTAATTTACGTTATAATCTAACGCAAGAAACACAAGAAGTATGTATTTAATGCCTAATATCAATTAAAAAACAATAAATTCAAATTCAGCTTACAAAATA
Source organism: Melanophora roralis (assembly GCA_963583895.1). NCBI lineage: Eukaryota > Metazoa > Arthropoda > Insecta > Diptera > Rhinophoridae > Melanophora > Melanophora roralis. The sequence continues at coordinate 8,106,561 of OY757192.1, forward strand.
AGAGATTAAATTTATAAGTGCATTATAAAATCATAAAATCGCAAAAAAAAAAAATGAGCAAATCCGAATTTTTTTTCCTTTTTTTTCTAATGCCACGTTCAAAGGAGTCGCTGCAGTTGCAGCATGAATTGTCCAAAGCTGAAGCCGAATACTATCGTTGCAAGGCAGCCTATTTTAAAAAACTTACAGAAAATTGTAAAGTAAAAAGCACTCTAATACTTTTAGAATCACGGAAATTACAATTGGAAATCGAAAGTTAACCTACGAATCCTAGTTTGCTTTAAAGAAAAATGTTTAATACAAATTTTTGCTTTTTAGTTTGGCTTAAGTTCTACTCGGCTAGTATCGGTAGAAAAATCTGCTTTTTCAAATTAAAAGTTTCTTTCGACATTAACGGAAAATAATAATTTCTTCTAATAAAAAGAAATTATATGAACATAAGCCAAACTAAAAAGCAAAAATTTGTATTAAAACAATTAGTTCTCCAATAAATAGAAAAATGTTTATTTTTTTGTACATTCACTTGGTTTTATAATATTCAAATTATCTATTTTTTCTAGTTTTTTGACATTTTTAATATATTAATATATAAGTCTATTTTTTTGAGCTTGAAGTCTATTTTTATATTTATTTTTTGTACAAATTTATCAATATTTCGCCACTCCGTTGTGTGGCATCATCAGGAGGTTATTTCAGTTGATTGTTATATTTTTTATAATGGTTTTAAAATTAGCTTTCGGCTTTTTGGTTAACAATATTTATATCATTAAATTATATAACAAAAAAAAATAATAAAAATAAAAGAAGAAAAGCCACCAATATTGAAAATATGATGTAACTCGAAATTATTTGTTCCCTTATTTTTATTTATTTAGTTAATAAACAATGAACACTTTTACTTTTTTGGTTTGTTAAAAAATATTTTATTTAAAAATAAATTATAACATTGAAACAAGTATACTTACTATGTACATATGTTAATGTATTTATTAATTGGGGCATTCCACCGTCACGTCTTGGACAAATTCAACTATTTTTTAGCACTTATTTTACATACAACTTCTAATTGGTAATTCAGAATTCAATTTTTTTTTCTTTTATTAATTAAACTGCGTGGTAGTCTTCAATCTTACAGCGAACTTGTTTTTAATAATTCAGAAAATATTAAAGAAAAAATTAAACAAACTCCGTCACGTGTGGGACAGCCTGAGTCAACCAACATTCAAAATTTTAGTGTTTAAATTCAAATTTCAGCGAATCAGTTGCACATAGAGAAAAGATGTCTAAGAAAGAAATTACAACTAACAACCACGCTTTCTTATGATGGTAATAAATTTTTAATAACAAAAATATTTATAGGTAAAAATTTCCTTTTTTATTTTGTCACGTAAGGGACAAATGGCGTCACGTAAGGGACACAGTTGAAATTATTTTTAATAAAATACACAAAAATCAAAAGTTAATTGCAGTTTTGTCTACAGATAAGCTATAATTTTGCAGTCCACGATATTTTGATTGGCCTTGATGAAATAAAAGTTTGAAATTCCTGTAATGGCATGGTGATTCAGATTAAATTTTTTCTCAGATTTTTGAGGATATCACATAAATTACATGGGTTTTTGAAACTAATTAAGAAGCCAAATAAGCAAAAAATTTAGCTGACTAAATGACAAAATGTTTGCTTTGGCTTATCATTTTCTCTCATACCAATCTCCTTATATTTTCGCCGATTCCATCTTTTACACCTTTTCCATTAGTTGTAGCAAAATATTTGCAAAAAAGGGCTTTGCGTACTTTTCGCTCAGCATTGATATTAATTTTACCACATAGTGGTTTTTCAATTCTGATGTCGAGCCATTGCTTCAAACTATTTCCACTAAAGGTAAATCTTCATTTTTCGTATTTACTAAATCGAACAGCTTATTTAAAAAATAAAAAAATGCATTTTTGTCTTTAAAATTCGCATCCGAGCATATAAGGTAGAGTAAGTGCGGGTAACGTGGTATAGACTGGTATTGTGGTATTGTAAGTTTTTTCTTAAGCTAATAATATAAAAATAACAAACACAGGCTAAATATATTGCTGCTCGCAGAAAATTAATAAAGCAATACTTTAATTAATATTTGCAAGTAATTTTGGGAGTCAGTTGCAAGAAATCGTTTTGGTGTGTGATCGACTTTTTTTGCTGGTGGAAAAACACAAGTTTTTTCCTTAAACGGCGTGTCCGCTATATTGCAAGATATTTCGAGCTAGCGGATTGGGATGATTTTCCAGCTTATTAAAGTACTTGTCCACATAGTTAAAGATTTCGCATTTTACTAGTGGAGCTTCTAGATCCTTGGATGTTGCTGCTCTTAACATACCAAGGAGCACCAGTTATTATTCTTAGAATTTTATTTTGACGGCGTTGAATCTTTTCTATGTTAAAGGCGGAAGCAGTGCCCCATTGTTATATCCCGTAGCACCAAATTGGTTTCAAAATTAAGAAGAAGTTTACAATCAAGACGTAACACAGAGTTTCTACCAATTAGCCAATGGATTTGGGCCGTTTAAGTTTTAATTGTGACAACTTTTCATCTATGTGGAGCTTCCATGTGAAGCGGCGATCCAAGTGAATGCCAAGATATTTTGTTTCAATACGTTGATGCACCGTATGGTTGTTAATAAAAATTGGGGGGCACGTTTCCTTGCGTAAAGTAACGTGGGTGCATTTTTGTTCGTTTATTTTAATACCCCATAATTTTGCCCATTTTTCTACTTGGGATACGTGATGCTGCAGTTGTTTCGAGGCCTCTTTAGGGTCTTTATGAATACTGAGAAAGGCGGTATCATCAGCAAAAGTCGCTATATGAGTAAAATTGTCTCTGGGCATGCCTGCTGTGTAAAGCAAATAGTAGTTAAATCATACCAAAATCGTCACGAAATTAAAAGTGTGGCAATCTAAAAAACATATAGATATACCACATTACCCGCACTTACTCTATGCTTGAAAATTTTCTTTGTAAAAAGTTGCAGCTTCAGCAACAGGACACTCGTTCGCGACCATAGTGCGCTTTGAACTTCATTCTGGTATTCACAAGCGAAAGGCATTGCAAAATCAATTTGAAGGATACGTACACCTTCATTAAACTGGTCTTTTTGAAGTTCATCTACTTGGATTTTTTTAAATTAACATGTTTCATCACAATATGAACTGAATTAATCAGTTTGTCTTTCAGTTCAACTTAACTTGCTTAATGGGTTGTCAAACGTGATTTATTATCTGAATTTTTCCCCTTCTTTCCATATGCAGACTTATGCTTAAGTCTATAGACAGTAATAGTTTTTTGTTATCAGAAAAAAGTCATGTGTTATAAATTTGCACTGATCTGAAGGAGTGTTTTTTATGGGAAGCACATCTTAAGGTCTAAGACTACAAAATTTTTAAAATTTTATTTCTATATTAGGATTAAATTCCGTAAAAATGCAGAAAGCTTCCCGTAGATACATAGTTAAATAATTCTTCCAACGCCTTTCTTTAATTCCATTTCCCCAAACCAAAACCAAAGCATTTGCGCCTGGACAGGTTTATACTATATCTGGACGGTAATAAAAGGCTTTCACATCCTCGTAATACGAGTTGACATTTGACATGTCCAAGCTTGAACTTTCGGCTTGAGCAATATTCAATTTAGGCGCTTATTTGGTTGTTATCGCTCTTTTTTTGCTTGGCGATTAAGGAAGGGCTTTTAAAGCCTTTTGAATAGCTTTCGATAAAGTTTGTTTGGACTTTTAAGAAGGTTTTGGTACTTACAGAAGGTCTGTCAATATTTTGACATCGATTTCCCTTTGCAGGCTTTTTTTATATTTTTACTTAACTTGCAAAGTTTTTAAATCGATTTCTGAAATACTTTTTCTTTTTCGCTTATAAAGCTCACATATTCTTCTCTATCAGCTAGGGCTAAAGGTTGGATCATCTTTCTTACGCTTTCCGCGAAGTTTCCGGATATGTTCAGTACTGGTGGAAGGTTGTATTTCACAAATGTAGTACAGTAAATTACAAATATAGTTTGTAGATGGCAAAAAGATTGAAAGATTTCAGATATCTTAATTCTTGGCGTCACGTGTGGGACACTTTTTATCACGAAAGAAAAACTATTTGCTAAGTGCTTAAGTGGAAATTTTTCGGTCAGCTTTTAGACCACCAAAAGTTAGCTGTTTTTTTTTTTTTTTTTTTTTGCATAATTTTTAATTATTGAATCTTCGCTTTAGCGAACTAACAATAAGTTTTCAAATCTTAAGACTAAGGAAATAATATTAGTCCAGCCAGTGCCAAACTAAAACTTACGTTCTCATAATATAAATAGTTATCTTCATCTAAGCGCAATAGTATCCCTCCTTTTTAGACGGGAGTGTCCACTATGTTGCAAGATACTTCGAGCGAGCGGGTTTGGATGTGTTTCCAGCTTATTTAAATACTTGTCCACATATTTCAGGATTTCGCATTTAACTAGTGGAACTTTTAGATCCTTATGGATGTTGCTGTTTTTGACATACCACGGAGCACCAGTTATCATTCTTAGGATTTTATTTTGACGGCGTTGTATTTTTTCTATGTTAGAGGCGGAAGCAGTGCCCCATAATTGTATACCGTAGCACCAAATTCATTTTAAAATTGAGTTGTATAGTAGAAGTTTACAATCCAGATGAAGCACAGAGTTTCTACCCATAAGCCAGTGGATTTGTGCAGCTTTAAGTTTCATTTGCGTCAGCTTTGCATCTATATGAGGCTTCCATGTGAGGCGGCGATCCAGGTGAATACCAAGATATTTTGTCTCGGATCGTTGAGGCACCAAATGGTTGTTAATAGTGATTGGAGGGCACGTTTCTTTGCGTAAGGTAAAAGTTATGTGAGTACATTTTTGTTCATTTATTTTTATTCCCCATATCCTTGCCCATTTCTCAACTTGGCTAACGTGTTGTTGCAGTTGACTCGAAGCCTCTTTAGGGTCTTTATCAATACTGAGAAAAGCAGTATCATCAGCAAATGTGGACGTGTGCGTAAAACAGTTGGTTGGCATATCTGCTGTGTAAAGCAAGTACAAAATTGGACCTAGTATACTCCCTTGAGGTACACCAGCCTCTATTGGTTGGGAACAACCTATTTGGTTTCCCTCTTTGATCATAAATTGTCTGCCGGTTAAGTATTTTTCTAGCAGGCTTGAAATATTAGCTGGTAGATAGAGTTTTAGTTTGACTAACAGGCCTTCGTGTCATACTTTATCGAATGCTTGAGAGACATCGATAAAAAGCGCGGAGCAGTACTTCTTTTCCTCAAAGGCTTTTCTTATAACCTGCACCAGTCTGTGAGTTTGTTCGATTGTGCTATGTTGACTTCTAAAACCAAATTGGTGATCTGGGATGCAGTTGTTATCATTAAGGATCGGACTCAGCTTGTTTTTAAGCAGCTTTTCGAATAGTTTCGCCAAAGTTGGTAACAAACTTATAGGCCTATAAGACTCCACCTTCGAAGGATCTTTACCAGGCTTGGGAATCATCTTTACTAAGGCAACTTTCCATATTGGCGGAAAGTGTTCAAGCCGAATTATGGCATTAAAAACAAAAAGAATAATTCTTTTACCTGTGAAGGGTAGCTCTAGAAGCATTTTGTTGCTTATTTTATCAACGCAAGGAGCTTTTTTGTCATTTAGGTTAGCGATTGCCTCTATAACATCTGAAAATTGGAAACGTATTTCTATAGGACGTCTAGCTACAACAGGCGGTAATTCTCTCACGTCAGTGCATGAATTGGGAGTGAAGACGTTCCTTAAATGGCTTGCGAACAGATCGCATTTTTCTTCGTCATTTCTAGCCCAGGATCCTCTCAGGTTACGCAGTGGTGGTTTTGCGATTACGGGTCTTTTAAGACGTCTGAATGTTCGCCATAGAGAATAGTTTGTTTGAGGAGTCGCGTCTAGACCTTCAAGGTATTCCTTCATTGATGACATTCTATGTACTTCCAGCTTGTTTTTTAATCGGTTTGTACATTCCTTCAGCTTATTTTTAAGTAGGGGCGATCTATACTTTTGCCATTCTCTTCGGGCTCTCCTTTTTTCAGATAGGAGCTTTTCAACATCGGTTGAGTAAATTTTGTTGTATCTGGCCTGACGGTAGGTAGAAGAAGCATTTTCAACGGCTTTTTTAATATTTTCATTGAGGCTACTAAGGCACTCATCGATTTCCTCGGAAGTTTTTAAAGATTGGTGTTCCGAACAGTGCGTGCTGATAAATTTTTTGTATTTTAACCAGTTTATTCTTTTTGACAGAAAAATATCACTAGTTGCAATTTGGTGAGGACTGCAAATAGTAAAAATTGTGGGTGAGTGATCAAAAGATAAATCCAAGGAGGGTTGAGCCTCAATAAGCTCAGGGGATATGCCTTTTGCTACGCCAAAATCTATTACGTCTGGTATTTTATTGTGGTCAGTTGGCCAATATGTTGGTTGCCCAGTTGAAATAACGTGAAGTCTCATTTCCGATACAGAACCATACAAGACACGACCTCTGGGACTTATTAGGCGGGAGCCCCAGTATGTGTGTTTAGCGTTGTAGTCCCCAGCAGCTATAAAGTGAGGACCTAAAGATTTGTAAAAACTGTTGTACTGATCCTTCGTTATGGAAAATCTGGGTGGACAATAAACTGACGAAATAACGAGATTATGGTAAAATTCATCGATGCAGACGTTTGTTGCTTGTATATAACTTTCGGAGAGACCACCCATCCATTGGTGTTTGATTCTTGATTTAATTAATATAGCTGAACCACCACATGACCTATCTCTGGGATCTTTTGAATCATAAAAAGTATAGCCACTTATTTTGAAAGTGCTTCTAGATATCATATGGGTTTCGGAAATCAACATGACATCGATTTTTTGGTGTGTTAAAAAGTATTCGAGCTCATTTTTGTGTTGGCGGATGCCGTTTGCGTTCCAGAAACAAACCCTGAGGCAGTTCATGGTCTTTTAAGTATGGCCTGCAGGAGAGCAGACTGCATTTTCTGCATCTCCTGCATCATGCTAGCCATTTGCGCCATTACCTGCGTAAATTGTTTGACCATATTGCCAATTACGGCTTCCAGGCGGCTAAAATTGGGACCAGTTGGTTCACTTGTTGGCACTTGTTGTTGTGTTGTAGGCTCGGTAGACTTACGTGCATTAGGCTGGTTAGACTTTAATGCAGCGGCGTAAGAAACTTGATTTGTTGTTTGTTGTTTGTTGGTTGTGCTAACGGCGGCATATTTGTAGTTGGTATATCTAAAGGCTGGGGAGGGGCAGGAACTATTTTCGGCTTAGTTGAGCGCATAACCGAATTAAAAACAGGGCAACCTCTATAGTTGGCAGTGTGGTTTCCCCCGCAGTTGCTGCATTTCTTCATCCTAGGATCATCTTTTGGCTTGTCGCACTTGGTCGTATCGTGCAGATCCCCACACACAACACAAACAGTAGGCAGCTTACAATAAGCTTTAGTGTGGCCATACTCCTGGCAGTTTAAGCACTGTACGGGCCCAGATCGCTTATGTGGCACTTCCACAGTAACTCGTCGGTGCATAATATATTTTAAATCATAGATGGGGTGAGTTTCACTTTTTTTCAATTTGATATCATCAGGCTGAAGCTCCACTCTGAATAATGGTTGGGGGTGTTTTTCCCTGTTTCTCATATTGGATACACTCCTGACCATAAACCCTTTGCTTAATAAACTGGTCTTGACCTCTTCTGGGTCAACATTAGAATCAATGCCTTTAATGACTACCTGAAGGCCTTTTGCGGTCTTGAGTTGGTAGGTATAGAAGTTTTTGTTAAGTTTTTCGAGCTCCGAAACCGTAGCGCGGTAGGCGTTTTCATGGTTCACTTGAATTTTTGTCTCAAATATGTTACCGCGTTTAACGTTTGAAACATAAAAGTTATTTTCCCCAATCAAACCGACTAAAAACTTTACGAGATCATTTGAGTTTTTTTCCCTCAAATAAATGGGAGGTGGCTTAAAGGACTTTCTTTCACTAACGGGGGCCTCATTATCCTCTTGTAAAATTGCAAAACGATTTTGCGATGAGGTTGGCCTTTCATCGTCTTTTAAAATTTTTGCAGGTTGAGATGCTTCTGCCGATTTAGGGCTTCTTCCCCTTTTAAGAACTGTCACATAGCGGTCCATCCCTACCTGGATCTTAGGTGCCGGTGCAGAAATTAAGCTTGATGCGGCTGTAGCAGCTGCAGGTTCAATTCCAGAATTTGATAATGGTGACCGCGACAAAGATGGTACCTCAGAATTTTTCTTATAATTATTAAATAAAGATTGGGCTAAATTAGTCCCTTGTTCACTACATTTATCTAAATTAGGCGCACTTGAACTAAGATTGCTTGTAATTGTTATTGGTCTCGCATTTAAATAATTTCTATTAAATTCAGGGTCTCTTATGTTCTCATTGCTAACACTGCTTAACACAATGTAAGCATTTCGGCTATCAGGCCCACTGTCACTACGATTACTGTTACTCATTAACAGTTCGCTTTTTTTTTTATTTAGTTTGTTGTTATTGTTTTTCTTTTCTCACTTTTTTGTGTATATATGTATGTATATTAATAATTTCGTTTGCTACCTATTACTAATATCACCTATTAACAATATTACACTCGCGTACACACGTCCGTACACTACGAGATTAAGAATGCAACTTAAAAGTTAGCTGTAAACAACAAAAATCAATTTGTTTAGTTGACTTGTCTTACAGTTATTAATAAAAAAAAAAGGAAAACGGCGTCACTTGTGGGACATAGAAATTTACCCTTGCATTGTAATTATTTTCTCGGGAACAAAGCACTTTACAGCAATAAATATTATACAGTTTAATACCGCTGACCACGCCCTTGAACGCAGAAAAGAATATTAGTTCTTATGTAAAAAACAATATTAGCAGCGACCTATCAAAAAATGGTGTACAATGAAAAAGAAAAGCTAGATTCTTTATACTCTCAAAAAAATAACGGTATTTATGAAAAAAGTGATCTACTCGTCACGATGAATGTCAATTTTTTGAGATGAGAACTTAATCTCTCTATGTAGATGAAAAAATATAAAAAATTCAATGTTTATAATATTGTTCAAATTTCCATTTTTTCATGGAATGCTCCAATTGTAGTTTGTAAAAAATTGTTTTGGCTAACTTTTCGAAATATTGCTGCCTAAGGGAAAAGACAAGGTTTTAACAACATTTTGAGAATTTTGAGGCCCCTTTTGTTTCTTCTGAACCATAAAAGATAAAAATGTAGTTCAAATTGCGTTCAAACGGTCTTGAAAAAATATCGTTATGTTTTTTGAAATTTTTTTAAATTTATTTACTTAGGGCGTTAAAAAGGGATAATTTTTCGTTTTTTGAGATTTTGAGCGTTGACATACGAAAGTAAGGGTTATGGATTACAACTAGGTCCGAGAGTCAACTAAATTGTCAAAAAGTACTTCCTTAAAAGTTTTTGGCACTTTTTTGCGTTTCTTGAGATTATAAGTCAGATTAAGGTCAATTGTAAGCAAAGTGGTCAAAAAGTACTTTTTCACATAATTGGTACTTTTTATAATTTTTTGAGACTTTAATTCTAGAAATATTAAATTAAATTCTAATGAACCAGGTTAAGTGTAGAAGATAGTAAAGTATATTAAAACTCAATAATAATTATAAAAAAAATGAATATATGTTTATATATAGGCTGTATGTGAAATGGTCAGTAAAATTTTGACAGTTTTTAAGTAAATAAAATTTTAGTGGACAATTCTTAAATTAATGTATGCATGAGCTTTTTTTTTGTTATTCAAAATTTAATTAACTTCTTTTGAACACTGCTAAAGTATCGCAAATACTCGTATACAGTTTTTTATACATATATTTATTTATATGTATTTTATTTATTTTTATTATTAACATACATACATGCATTTTGTGGTAAATCTAGTAATTTGAACACTTATATAATTTTCTTTATAATATCTTACCAAATGAAGTATATTTTTTTTATTTTTATTTCTGTTTTTTTTTTGCAAACGTCAAAATTTTACAAATTTATCTAAAAAAAGGACTAAAAACATTTTTGTGTAGGAATGTTTTAGCATCGAAAATGTTGTTTATATGCGGTTTAAATTCTGAAAAAATTAATAGCATCCCTCCAAGTCAACCTTATGTAAAATTCATTTGTTTTTTTTCCAAAATTTGAAGTGATTCAAATTAGTTAGTTTTAGGTTATTTCTACTTCATTTTTTATTGGGAATTGTTTTTGTTTTGAAATGTCATGCGAAAAATTTTATATAATAACAAACATGGTTGGACGCCCAAAAAAATGCAGCACATAGCCGAAACATCTGCTCATGGCTAATGGAGACCGTATGTGATGTATTGGTGGGTATAAACTTTACAACGTGTTTATGAAACTCGTTTATCAATAATGTGTCATGCCAACAATAAACAACGATTCAGACAATGCAACCAACATCAATGTAACGATTATATATCTAATAATTTTTAAAACCTCGAATATAACATGAAATGAAACCACAAACTATGGAACCAACATTTAAAAAAAACTTATGGCATTGGACTTTTTTTCTCTCTAGAGCTCAAACTAATTTTTTTCTTATTCATTTCAGCTACGCACTTCTTTTATTTATTTAATCGTTTACGAACCTAAAGCAGCTCCCTGAGAACGTCTCTGGGCTGATACATTCACCACAACACAGAATTTACTCCCGCCTAGTTCGTGCTTTATATTTTTTTTATTCTTCAAAAATTTATTCTTTTATACCACTAGCATTAATTCTTTTCTTTGTTTTTTTCAGGCCCCCGAAACAACAAAATCTTAACACTCACGAATTCACACAAAAATTTTCACATAAATACACTCTCTTAAAGCTATTTTTTTAGTTTTAATTTAACTATTTCTTGTAAAAAAATTTTAAAAAATTTAAATAAAACTTTAACTTTTTGTTTTAAAATTTCTTCTGGGTTTTTTTATTTAAAATTAACCCACAATTAAAGGTTTCAGACAAATAACCCCGCTATACAATTTTCTTGTATTTATACTACCTTATTCGTGATCTCAATCTCGTAGTGTGAGGACGTGTTACGCGAGTGCTAATAAGAGCGAATATTTGTAATAGGTGGCAAACGATTTTTATTAGTATACATACATATAGAATACATAAGTGAAAAAAAAACAAACTCAATAAAAAAAGGAAACGGTAAATGAGTTACAGTAATCGTCGTTAAAGTGGCCCAATAGCAGAAATGCTTACATTGTGTTAAGCTCCACAAGCGTGAGCATTGAAAACATTAGAGACCCTGAATACAATAAAAACTATTTGAGTGAGAAACCAAAAATAAGTACAAGCAATTTAAGTGCAAGTGCACCAAATTTATATAAGTATTTCGAACGAGGGACAAATTTAGTCCAATCTCTTTTTAAAAATTATAAAAAAAAATGTAGAGGTACCATCCTTATCGAGGTCTTCCTTATCGAATTTAGAAATTGAACCTACAGTTGCTAAAGACGGTCACAGTCATTTTTCTTCACAACCTCCAAAGGTCCAGGTAGGAATGGACCGTTATATAACAGTTCTTAAGAATGGAAGGAGCCCCAAATCGGCAGAGGTTACGAACCCAGCAAAAATTTTGTAAGATGAGAAAATTGATGCACCGCTACCCGTATCGTGGCTATTCTCTTTACGATTCAAAGGATCCCAGGGATAGGTCATGTGTTGGCTCAGCTATACTAATTAAATCAAGCATCAAACATCAATGGATGGGTGGTGTCTCTAAATGTTATATATGTACAAGCAACAAACGTCTGCATTGATGAATTTTTCCATAACCTTGTTTTTTCGTCGGTTTATTCTCCGCCCAGATTCTCCATGACTAAGGATCAGTACAACAGCTTCTGCAAATCTTTAGGTCCCCGTTTCATACCTGCTGGAGACTTTAAAGCTAAGCCCACGTACTGGGGCTCTCGGCTTATTGGTCCCAAAAGTCGCGTCTTGTATGATTCCGTGTCTGAAATGGGACTTTTCTTTATTTCTACTGGACAGCCCACCTATTGGCCAACAGACCACAATAAAATTCCAGACGTAATAGATTTTGGCGTAGCAAAAGGTATATCCCCGGAGCTTATTGAGGCCGAAGCCTCCTTAGATTTATCTTCTGACCACTCGCCCACAATAATCACTATTTGCAGTCCTCACTAAAAAGCCACTAGTGATTTTTTCATAACTAAGAAAGTAGATTGGTTGAAATATAAAAAATATATCAGCCCCCACTGCTCAGAAAACCAACCACTAAACACACCCGGAGACGTCGATGATTGTCCAAAGAGCCTTAATGAAAACTTTATAAAAGCCGTTAAGCATGCATCTACTACCTACCGTCAGGTGAAATACAACAAAATTTTTTTTGCCGATGTCGAAGAGCTTTTATCTAAAAAAAGGAGAGCCCGAAGAGAATGGCAACAGCATAGAACACCCCCACTTAAAGCTAAGCTAAAAGAGTGTGCAAATTGATTAAAAAACTTGCTGGAGGTACGCAGATTTGCATCAGTTAAGGACTATTTGGAAGGTCTAGACGCGACTCCTCAGACAAATTATTCTCTATGGCGATCAGCCAGACGTTTTAAAAGACCCGTAATCGCAAAACCACCACTGCGTAATCTGAGAGGATCCTGTGCTAGAAATGACGAACAAAAATTCGATCTACTCGCGAACCACCTAAGGACCGTGTTCACTCCTAATACATGCCCTGAAATGGGGGAATTACCGCCTATTGTTGCTAGGCGTCCTATAGAGATACGTTTCCGATTTTTACATGTTGCAGATGCTATCGCTAACCAAAACGATATAAAAAGCTCCTGGCGTTGATAAGATAAGCAACACAATGGTTTTAGAGCTACCTTTTACAGCTAAAAGAATTATTCTTTTTATTTTTAAAGCCATTATTCGGCTTGAACATTTCCCCCAAATATGGAAAGTCGCCTTAGTAAAGATGATTCCTAAGTATGGTAAAGATCCTTCGAGGTTGGAGTCTTAAAGGCCTATAAGTTTGATACCAAGTTTGTCCAAACTGTTCGAAAAGCTGCTTAAAAACAAGCTGAGTCCGATCCTGAATGACAGCAACTGCATTCCAAATCACCAGTTCGGCCTTAGAAGTAAACATAGTACCATCGAACAAACCCACATGATGGTACAGGTTATAAGAAAAGCCTTTGAGAAAAAGAAGTACTGCTCCTCGCTTTTTATCGACGTCTCTCAAGCATTTGACAAAGTATGGCATGAAGGCCTGTTAAGCAAACTAAAACTCAATCTACCAGTTTATATTTCTAACCTGGTAGAAAAGTACATAACCGGCGGACAATTTATGATCAAAGAGGGAAGTTACATAAGTTTTTCACAACCAATTGGGGCTGGTGCACCTCAAGGTAGTATACTTGGTCCAATTCTGTATTTGCTTTACACAGCAGATATGCCAACCAACCAATAGTTTCACACACACGTCGACATTTGCTGACAATACTGCTTTTCTTAGTATTCATAAAGACCCTAAAGAGGCTTCAAATCAGCTGCAACAACACGTAACCCAAGTTGAGAAATGGTTATGGGGAATAAAAATAAGTGAACAAAAATGTTCACACGTAACTTTTACCTTACGCAAACGATGCGAGCAAAATATCTTGGTATTCTACTGGATCGCCGGCTCACATGGAAGCCTCATATAGATGCGAAGTTGACGCAAATGAAACTTAAAGCTGCACAAATCCATTGGTTGATCGGCAAAAACTCTGTGCTTTGTCTTGATTGTAAACTTCTGCTCTACAAATCGATTTCTAAACCAATTTGGTGCTACGGTATAGAATTATGGGGCACTGCTTCCGCCTCCAACATTGAAAAAATTCGACGCAGTCAAAATAAAGTCTTAAGAATGATAACGTGGTATGTCAAAAACAGCAACAACATTCATAATCATCTACAAGCTCCACTTGTTAAATGCGAAATCTTGTATTATGTGGACAAGTATATAAAAAAGCTGGAAACCAAATCCAAATCCGCAAGTTTTTTCTGTTAGGTCTTAACCTCTTTTTACATGCAATACAGTTTTTACGGATCTATTCCATTAATTAAATAAAATTAAAAAAAAACATAATTTTTAAACTTTACTTCTTTTTGCCAATTTTAAAAGTTTAACATATTTAAATGATTATCTTTGACCATTCTCCCATTTCCTCCGTATCCTTAACTTTTAATGTCCCTGGGTCCTTGCAAGTGTCAGGCTGTCAGCAATTTTAGCAATATTCTAATTTCATTCATATCCTGCCTAAAAAATTTAATTTTAAAACGTAACCAACAATTTTAAGTTTACGCACATGACTTTCTACTACTATTTTTATAGCGTTTCCAACAATTATCTTCTTTTTGATAGTGAAAACAACCCTACAAGCCTAAAGAAATGTCATTTTCATTCAATTACAAGACGTCAGAAACAACACAAGCACTATATGGTGAGTATACTTATATTTTTAACAATTTTTATTTATTGTTGAACTGTTTTTAATAGAAATGTTTGGTTTTTAATTTGGCTTAAGTTCATATAATTCCTTTTTATTAGAAGAAATTAGTATTTTTCCGTTAATGTTGGAAAGAAACTTTTATTTGAAAAAATCAGGCTTTTCTACCGATACTAGCCAACTGGAACGCATTTTCGAAAGCAGCTACTCAATTTCATCATCAGTACTCTTTGAATGGTAGTAGTGTCTTTTGGTTGTAAACATCACCTATTTAACTTACATGTAACAGAGAAAGGGATACGGTATGAGCGTTTTCCTTCTGTTTTATTTTGTAAGTTAGGACGAAGTTTACTTTTTATATACACTATGCTTTTTTCCATTAAAAGTCTCTTTGGCAACACTTGACTAACGGACAAGCATTAATCCATCTCTCAGATGGAATTAAACGCTTTTTATTATTGTATATCATATAATAGCATTCTACTCGGCTAGTACCGGTCGAAAAACCAGCTTTTTTCAAAAAAAGTTTCTTTCAACATTAACGGAAAAATATTAATTTCTTCTTATAAAAAGAAATTATATGAACTTAAGGCAAAGAAAAAAGCAAACATTTGTATTAAAAACAGTTCAACAATAAATAAAAATAGCAAAAAAGCCACACATGGCACGGTGCAAAACGATCTTTAAATTTTAGTTCATTTGTCGTTGACAAAAAAAGAAATAAAAAAGATTTAACCCCCCTATTGTATGCTATACAATAATAAAAAGCGTTTCATTCCATCTGAGAGATGGATTAATGCTTGTCCGTTAGTCAAGTGTTGCCAAAGAGACTTTTAATGGAAAAAAGCATAGTGTATATAAAAAGTAAACTTCGTCCTAACTTACAAAATAAAACAGAAGGAAAACACTCATATCGTATCCCTTTCTCTATTACATGTAAGTTAAATAGGTGATGTTTACAACCAAAAGACAATAATACCGTTCAAAGAGTACTGATGATGAAATTGCGTAGCTGCTTTCGAAAATGCATTCTACTCGGCTAGTATCGGTAGAAAAACCTGCTTCTTTCAAATAAAATTTTCTTTCAACATTAACGGAAAAATATTAATTTCTTCTAGTAAAAAGGAATTATATGAACTTAAGCCAAATTAAAAACCAAACATTTGTAACATTTGTAAAAACAGTCTAACAATAATAAATAAAAACAAAATAAAAATTGTTAAAAATATAAGTATACTCACCATGTAGTGCTTGTGTTGTTTCTGACGTCTTGTAATTGAATGAAAATGACATTTCTTTAGGCTTGTAGGGTTGTTTTCACTATTAAAAAGAAGATAATTGTTGGCAACGCTGTAAAAATAGTAGTAAAAAGTCAGTGTGCGTAAA
Source organism: Melanophora roralis (assembly GCA_963583895.1). Lineage (NCBI taxonomy): Eukaryota > Metazoa > Arthropoda > Insecta > Diptera > Rhinophoridae > Melanophora > Melanophora roralis. The sequence goes on from OY757192.1 coordinate 8,122,514, forward strand.
CTAATAAAAAGAAATTATATGAACTTAAGCCAAATAAAAAAGCAAACATTTGTATTAAAAACAGTTCAACAATAAATAAAAATAGCGTACAATGAGCCAAAAAAGCATTTTTAAATCAAAAATATTGCGTTCTTGCTTTTAAATTGCAGCATTTTTATCAAATCGTTTTTAAACGAAAGATTTTCTTTTTATTTTAAAAATAAACAATCTTATTTAAAAAATAAAACATACATATTAAAAAAACAAAAATAGTTTTTGTTTTAAAAACGAAATTTTTTGTGAACATGTTTAGGAATAAAAACTTTTTCTTGCTATATTAAGATTAAAATCATTATTATTACAATGGAACAAAAAAAAAACTGTTATATCAAAAATTTTGCGTTCTTGTTTTAAAACTCTTGTATTTCAAAAAAATCATTTTTAAAACAAAGATTTTTTATTTCTATTTTAAAATTTAACATTGTTGCATTCTTAATCTCGTAGTGTACGGACGTGTGTACGCGAGTGTAATATTGTTAATAGTTGATATTAGTAATAGGTAGCAAACGAATTTATTAATATACATACATATATACACAAAAAAGTGAGAAAAGAAAACAAAAACAACAAACTAAATAAAAAAAAAGCGAACTGTTAATGAGTAACAGTAATCGTAGTGACAGTGGGCCTGATAGCCGAAATGCTTACATTGTGTTAAGCTCCTCAAGTGTTAGCAATGAGAACATAAGAGACCCTGAATTTAATAGAAATTATTTAAATGCAAGACCAAAAATAATAATAAACAATCTTAGTTCAAGTGCGCCTAATTTAAAATGAATGTACTGAACAAGGGACTAATTTAGCCCTATCTTTATTTAATAATTGTAAAAAAAATTCTGAGGTACCATTTTTGTCGCGGTCACCATTATCAAATTCTGGAATTGAACCTGCAGCTGCTAAAGCCGTATCAAGCTTAATTTCTGCACCGGCATCTAAGATCCAGGTAGGGATGGACCGCTACGTGACAGTTCTTAAAAGGGGAAGAAGCCCTAAATCGGCAGAAGCATCTCAACCTGCAAAAATTTTAAAAGACGATGAATGGCCAACCTCATCACGAAATCGTTTTGCAAGTTTGCAAAGGGTTTATGGTTAGGACGGTATCGAATATGAGAAACAGGGAAAAACACCCCCAACCATTATTCCGAGTGGAGCTTGAGCCTGGTGATATCAAATTGAAAAAAAGTGAAGCTCACCCCATCTATGATTTAAAATATATTATGCACGAACGAGTCACTGTGGAAGTGCCACATAAGCGATCTGGGCCCGTAAAGTGCTTAAACTGCTAGGAATATGGCAACACTAAAACTTATTGTAAGTTGCCTTCTGTTTGCGTTGTGTGTGGGGATCTGCACGATACGACCAAGTGCGACAAGCCAAAAGATGATCCTAGGATAAATAAATGCAGCAACTGCGGGGGAAACCACACTGCCAACTATAGAGGTTGTCCTGTTTTTAATTCAGTTTAGCGATCAACTAAGCCGAAAATAGTTCCTGCCCCTCCCCAGCCTTTAAATATACCAACTACAAATATGCCTCCATTGGCACAACCAACTACAAATCAAGTTCCTTACGCCGCCGCATTAAAGTCTAACCAGCCTAATTCACTTAAGTCTACCCAGCCTACAACACAACAAGAAGTGCCAACTAGCGAACCAGCCGGGCCTAATTTTAGCCGCCTGGAAGCCGTAATTGACAATATGGTCACACAATTTACGCAGATTATGGCGCAAATGGCCAACATGATGCAAGAAATGCAAAAAATGCAGTCTGCTTTTCTGCAGGCTATGCTTAAAAGACCATGAACTGCCTCAGGGTTTGTTTCTGGAACGCAAACGGCATCCGCCAACACAAAAACGAGCTCGAATATTTCTTGATGAACCAAAAGATCGATGTTATGTGTATTTCTGAGACTCATATGACATTTAGAAGCACTTTTAAAATTAGTGGTTATTCATTTTACGATTCAAAGGATCCTAGGGATAAATCATGTGGTGGCTCGGTTATTCTAATCAAATCAAGAATTAAACACCAATGGTTGGGTGGTCTCTCGGAATGTTATATCCAAGCTACGAACGTCTGCATTGATGAATTTTTCCATAACCTTGTTATTTCATCAGTTTACTGTCCACCCAGATTCTCCATAACGAAGGATCAGTACAACAGTTTCTACAAATCATTAGGTCCCCGCTTCATAGCTGCTGGAGACTATAACGCTAAGCACACATACTGGGGCTCGCGCCTAATTAGTCTCAGAGGTCGTGTCTTGTATGACTCCGTGTCGGAAATGGGACTTTTCGTTATTTCAAATGGACAACCAACCTATTGGCCAACGGACAATAATAAAATTCCAGACGTAATAGATTTTGGCGTGGCAAAAGGTATATCCCCGGACCTTATTGAGGCTGTAACCTCCTTGGATTTATCTTCTGACCACTCACCCACAATAATTACTATTTGCAGTCCTCACCAAATAGCAGCTAGTGATTTTTTCTTATCTTAAAAAAATTAATTGGTTAAATATAAAAATATATTAGTGCCCACTGTTCGAAAAACCAACCGCTTAAAACTCCCGGAGACATAGATGATAGTCTGAGAGTCCTAAATGGGAACACTAAAAAAGCCGTTGAACATGCGTCTTCTACCTATCGTCAGGTCAGGTACAGCAAAATTTTTTCTGACGATGTGGGAAAACTTTTATCTGAAAAAAGGAAAGTCCCAAGAGAATGGAAAAAGAACAGATCGCCCCAACTTAAATCTAAGCTGAAAGAATTTACTAACAAATTAAAAAGCTTGCTGGAGGTTCACAGAATAGCTTCACTTAAAGAGTACCTCGAAGGTCTAGACGCGACTACTCAGACAAATTATTCCCTATGGCGATCAGCCAGACGTCTTAAAAGACCCGTTATCGCAAAACCACCACTGCGTAATCTGAGAGGATCTTGGGCTAGAAATGACGAAGAAAAATGTGATCTGTTCGCAAACCATTTCAAAAACGTGTTCCCTCCCAATACTTGCACAGACGTGAGGGAATTACCACCAGTTGTTGCTAGACGTCCTTTAGAAATACGTTTCCGATTTACAGATGTTGTGGAGGCTATTGCTAACTTAAATGGTAAAAAAGCTCCTGGCGTTGATAATATAAGCAACAAAATGCTCCTAGAGCTACCTTTTACGGCAAAAAGAATAATTCTTTTTATTTTTAACGCAATAGATCGGCTTGAACACTTCCCGCCTGTACGGAAAATTGCCTTAGTAAAGATGATTCCTAAGCCTGGCAAAGATCCTTCAAAGGTAGAGTCTTATAGGCCTATAAGTTTGTTACCCACAATGTCAAAATTGTTCGAAAAATTGCTTAAGAACAAGCTGACTCCGATCCTGAATGTAAACAACTGCATTCCAGATCACCAATTTGGCTTTAGAAGTCAACATAGCACAATCGAACAAACTCACAGACTGGTGCAGGTTATAAGAAAAACCTTTGAGGAAAAGAAGTACTGCTCCGCGCTTTTCATTGATGCCTCTCAAGCTTTCGATAAAGTATGGCACGAAGGCCTGTTAAACAAACTAAAGATACACCTTCCAGCTAATATTTTAAACCTATTGGAAAAATACATAGCCGGTCGAAAATTTATGATCAAAGAGGGAAACCAAATAAGTTCTTCTCAACCAATAGGGGCTGGTGTACCTCAAGGGAGTATACTAGGTCCAGTTCTGTACTTGCTTTACACAGCAGATATGCCAACCAACCAATAGTTTTACACACACGTCCGACATTTGCTGATGATACTGCTTTCCTTAGTATTCATAAAGACCCTAAAGAGGCTTCAAACCAATTGCAGCAACACGTAACCCAAGTTGAAAAATGGGCAAATTTATGGGGAATAAAAATTAATGAACAAAAATGTACCCACCAATTAAAATTGATTGTGATTGTGACGTGTTTCTTGGCCGCTGTAATTTATATCGAGTTTTCGTTTGTAAAAAGACTGTTTGCCGTATTGTAAAGTTAATAAACTGGATACTTTGTTTTTGCATATTCAGCGTCAATTGAAGTTGTTTATGTTTGTAGCCAGTTTTTGTCTTAAATTCAACTTAAACTAAAATATTTTTTTTTTTGCGCGAATAAGTAAGGAAAATAATATAAACAAAACAAACAATAAATATCAAATAAATAAAAATAAGAACAACAACAGGAACAATAATAAAACAAATAGTGCTGCCAAGTTTGTTATAAAAATTGTTTTATAAGCACTGCTTTTAAGATTGTAAACCTAGTTTGTTAAAGTCCGTTATTTTTAAATAAACTATTTTTCTGTGCTTGTACCAGTAACGCAACTGAGATAAAAATGGCTTGCTTAGTTAAAAGCTGTAAACTCGACTCAAACTATAAAAATATGATATATTGCTGGCTATGTCATGGCCTTTGTCATGTTAAATGCAGTGGCCTTTCAATGATTGTAGCCCAAGCACTTAGTAACAATAATGGTTTACAATGGTGCTGCAATGATTGCAAAAAATTGGGTTAAATTTTTACCGTTTTTTCGAAGGGACTAAGAAAAACTTCACTGAAATTCAGGATCAATCTTTAAAGCTTTCTAAGCAAATTGCTGACTATGGAGCTTTGTTTGAAGATTATAAAAAATCGTTAAATAATACAAAATCACATTCGTCGTCTCCCAAACGTCGTAAGTCTGCTGCGGAACACTAATAAAGAGAAACAAACCGCAAATTCTGCTTTATCCATTGCTGACACGGAACATCATGAAGTTAGACAGCCTGGTAATAATGCAAAAAATGACGATGAAAACATTACTCTTTTAAACACGGGTCCTTTAACATCTAATATAAACGTTGCCGTTACACCGGTCTCAAACCTGTACGATTCCTTTTTAGAGAATCAACCAGCTGTAAGTTTGTCTACGACTGAGGGTATTTTTAAACCTGTATCACCTTTAATAAGCAACCAAACAACACATAACCCGCTGAGGGCTATTGCTCCTAAAAAAGCTGTATTTGTAACACGTTTAGCTGTTGAAACGTCTGTAAGCGATGTTGAATTTTTCATTAAATCCAAAATTGGATCTAGTGCTGATATTTTAACGTTTAAATTTAATTACTCTGTACCGCGTGAGAAAGCATCTTTCAAAGTTTTAGTTCCGGATCAATATTTTGATAAAATTGTGGATCCTACTTTCTGGCCCGTAAATGCATTTGTGCGTGAATATACCTCTAGAGGATATCGTAATCCAGCTGCTCGCCTTCTTTTAGTTAACACAAATATCCCAAAAAACTAAGTGCTAATACTGGGGACAATATTTCCTTAGTCTACCAAAACGTCAGAGGACTTAATACCAAATTATCATCTCTTTTCGTTAATAGTTTTAACATAAATCATCAGAAAATAATTTTTACTGAAACTTGGCTTACTGAAAATGTCTTGAACTCTGAAATAGTTTGTGATTATTTCCAAGTATTTAGACGAGATCGAGAAAATAATAAAAAATCAGGAGGCGTCATCATTGCTGTTTCGAATATTTTTCCGTCTGAAGCCTTAACCATTGACTCACTTTCCAATATTGAAATTATTGGCGTAAAAATAAAAGTTGGTCATAGAAATATTTATATTACATGCTCCTATATTTCTCCGGCATCACCTCTTTTAGTTTACGTCGAACATGCTAAAGCTATTAAGTATATATCGTCTAATGCTAAAATGAATGATTTGATTGTTTCTGCTGGTGACTTTAACTTGCCTTCTATTAAATGGAATTTTTCACCTGATGATGGATTCTTAGTACCAATCACGTCTCTAAATAATATTATCTACACAGAGTTTCTCAACCCTCTTTTAGAAGTACGGCTTTATCAATTTAATGGTATATTAAATGATTATGGCAAGATGTTTGATTTAGTATTTGCAAATGAATATGAGGACATTGTTGTAAGGCGATGTGAACCTATTACAATGCCGAAGGATCGATATCATCCTACAATTGAAGTAAACCTACCAATTTCTTTTAAACCTACTTCCCCACCAAATGCTGCTGATTACAACTATCTGTGTTTTAAAAAAGCTAATTATCGACACCTTAACACCCTCCTGAGCAACGTCGACTGGAATGAGCTACTTTCGCCGTTTAGTATTTCAGTAGATGAAGCAATTAATCGTTTTTATACCAAAATCTATGCCCTGATAAACACATGTATTCCAAAAAAGTCATTCTATACACCTTGCGGACCTCCTTGGAACACTAAACATTTGTCCTCAATTAAAAACAGGAAAAATAAATTGTATAAAATTTTTAAAAAATCTGGCAGACAAGTTGATTATAGTAAATATATAACAATTCGTACGGAATACAATGTGCTAAACAAACATTACTACACCAATTATTTACGTAAAATGGGGACTTATTTTAAAAATAACCCTAGATCGTTCTATAACTTTGTGAATTCAAAAAGAAAATCTACAGTATTTCCTGCAGTAATGAAGCTTAATGACTGTGAATCTAGCGATAATGTTTTCATAAGTGACATGTTTGCCGATTTTTTTTTCTACCACCTACTCTGATGCCGTTTTCGAAGATTTCAATAATGTCTCGTGTTCTCAATCATTTAACCAAGTTATTTCAATACCATTGCTTGACATATCTACAACTTTACATAACTTAAAAAACTAAAATTTTCATGTAAAAGTGGCCCCGACAACATACCCAGTTCCTTATTAATAAACTGTGCCGAAGTTCTCGCTGCTCCATTAACTCTCATCTTTAATATGTTAATTGAAAATGGTTACTTCCCAAATATATGGAAAAATTCTTTTATTATACCACACTATGAATCTGGAACTAAATCTGTTATTAAAAATTATCGTGGAATCGCAAAACTAAGCGTTATTCCAAAAATTTTTGAAAAGATGATAACTGAATACGTTTCTCATCAGGTATCATCAATTCTTTCTCCTGTGCAACATGGTTTTCGTAAAGGCTGCTCTACCACCACAAATTTGCTACAACTAACAACAATTGTAAATCGCGGTTTTGTGCAAAGAAAACAAACTGACATTGTATATACCGATTTCAGCAAGGCATTTGACAAGATTAACCATAAATTACTCCTGGCTAAACTTAGTATAATCGGTCTTTCGTATACCTTACTTAAATGGATTGAATCGTATTTAAAAAAACGCAGGCAATCGGTTCGCTTTCAAAATGCTACGTCCAAACCAATTGATGTTTTATCTGGAGTGCCACAAGGCAGTCATCTGGGGCCGTTGCTGTTTACTCTGTTTATTAACGATCTTCCTAGTGTAATCAAGTTCTCCACTGTTTTAATCTATGCGGATGATGTAAAAATTTTCCTAAGTTTTAATCATTACTCAGATCATTATCTTCTTCAATATGATTTGAACTCATTATACTCCTGGTGCAACTCTAATCTGATGGAGCTTAACTTAAATAAGTGTAAACATATGTCTTTCTATAGGGGCAGATTTTTTAACGTTAACTACAACTTGGGAAACCACCAGCTAGAAAATGTTTCTACAATCTTGGACTTAGGAGTCTTGTTAGACTCTAAGTTTAATTTTATTAAACATATTTCTCTAACAGTGAGCAAAGCACGAGGCGTTCTTGGTTTTATTAAACGATGGTCTAAGGAGTTTAAAGACCCATATATTACCAAACAACTATTTGTTTCGCTTGTAAGACCTGTCCTTGAATACGCATCCGTAGTGTGGGATCCCTTATACATGATACACAGCAATTGTATTGAATCGATACAAAAGCAATTTTTATTGTTCTGTCTCCGTGACTTACACTGGAACCCACTTGATCTTCCACCATACTCCAGCCGGTTAGCGCTTATCAAGATGCCAACCCTTAAGAGCTGTAGAACCATGTTAAACGTGCCATTTATATTAAACACAATTAATGGAAACATATCTGCTGAATTCCTGCTTGATAACATATTATTTAATGTTCCTGTTCGCCCGTCTCGAAACTATGAATTACTAAGAGTTGGCTTCTTCAAAACAAATTATGCTAATGCTGATCCATTTAGACGAATGTGCAGTCAATTTAATTAATTTTATAATATTATAGATTTTTCAGTTAGTCCAAATGCTATTAAATGTAAAATAATTTCTTTGTTGAATAATCAATAATACATGTCTGTATATATGTTTTTATATGTTACTTAAATGTTAAACTAAAAGCTGTCTGTAAGAAAAAAATCCATACTTTACGCAAAGAAACGTGCTTCCCAATCACTATTAACAATTATATGGTGCCTCAACGAACCGAGACAAAATATCTTGGTGTTCACCTAGATCGACGCCTCACATGGAAGCCTCATATAGATGCGAAGCTGACTCAAATGAAACTTAAGGCTGCTCAAATCCACTGGTTAATAGGAAGAAACTCTGTGCTACGTCTGGACTGTAAACTTCTACTCTACAACTCGATTTTAAAATCAATTTGGTGCTACGGTATACAATTATGGGGCACTGCTTCCTCCTCTAACATAGAAAAAATACAACGTCGTCAAAACAAAATTCTGAGAATGATAACTGGTGCTCCTTGGTATATTAAAACAGCAACATCCACAAGGATTTAGAAGTTCCACTAGTAAAAAGCGAAATCCTAAACTATGTGGGCAAGTATTTAAACAAGCTGGAAACACATCCAAATCCGCTCGCTCGAAGCATCCTGCAACATAGTGGGTACACTCGACTAAAAAGAAGGGATACTATTGCTCTTGGATGAAACTTTTAAAATTCGTTATCCTTATTGTGAGAACTCAAATTTTAGTCTGGTACTGACTGGACTAGTATGAATTACTTAGTTTTAAGATTTGAATACTTATTGTTAGTTCGCTTAAGCGAAGCGCCATTTTGTAGATTGAAAAGTTCACGCGAATACTTCACATTAAAGTGCTGTGAAAAAATAATTAATAAACAAAATTTTTAAAAAAATGGAAGAAAGAAATTACATTTTTGAAAGACTCGAGCTAGGGGAAAGAGAAATTTACACAAAGCAATATGATCCACTGTTGGATTTGTTAAACTGTTTCGATTTAGGAAGAATAATGCTATTTTTAAAAGGTAAGTTTTTTGTTCAAGAGTTCGGTGGCAACAAATTTTAATATGATGATTTTTTTATTTTTTATAAATTCAGATGCTGAAATATATTTTAGAAGCCCCCGCAGTTGTATATACATACATTATTATTACTTCTACTTAAATGTCGATGACGCAAATGTTTGGGTCCCTCTAAAGTGAAGAACTGTTTGCAAGATTCTTTCCAGTAATTTCCTTTTAGCTTAAGTCAAAGTAAATTTTGTCAACACAATATTTCATTTACATTCTTTTACATTTTGCAAATACATACATATACATATATATGTGCATAGTAAAAAGTTAAATAAACGGTTTATTTTTATTTGGTTTATAGTAAGTATAATGCAGTGTAAAAACAAAAGCACGCATTTTTAATTTAAAAATGCTTAATTTTTAATTGAATAATGCTATATTTTATATTTAAAACGTTTCATTTTCAAAACAAAAAATTCTATTATTAACTTAAAAATTTTCATTTTTTAATTAAACCATTTTATTTTTAGTTTAAAAATTGTCAACTTTGTTTTAAGATTGTTTAAAGTTTGCAACAAATATGAAAAACTTTAAAAGAAATTAAAAAATTTTTTTTTGCAATTCCTCCATTTTAAAAACAAGAACGAACCTTTTTAAAACAAGTAAGATCGCTATATTCGGCTGTGCCGAATCTTATATACCCTTCACATTGGTCTTTAAATATACCCAGCCGAGTTATTTTGTATTGCAAATAATATAATAAAAATACCTTGTGTGAGTTTTAAAGTCCATAGAAAACTTTACAAAATGTTAACGTTCGTATGGATAATAGAAATAGATGAGAAACGTTTGAGGTCGACAGTAATAAAAGTTTTTGACATTATTTATAATAAAAGGTTAATAAAAGGTGTTAATTTTTATGGGATGTTCTAGTTCCCCTGCTCCTCTCCAACTTTTTTTCCAAAATGTATGAAATATTAGATTATTACTTTTTGTAGAACATTTGATTTCGATATCTGTTATAGTTTCCGAGATGTAGCGAATCGAAAATTTTACAAAAATTGTGAATTTGTATGGGAGCTACCCCATATTTACCCCCCACAAAAAAAAAATTTACTTCAAAGCGTAGGTTTTGTTGTCCAATTACTTTTTGTAGAACATTTGATTTCGATATCTGTTATAGTTTCCGAGATGTAGCGAATCGAAAATTTTACAAAAATTGTGAATTTGTATGGGAGCTACCCCATATTCACCCCCCACAAAAAATAGGTTTACTTCAAAGCGTAGGTTTTGTTGTCCAATTACTTTTTGTAGAACATTTCATTTCGATATCTGTTAGTTTTCGAGATGTAGCGTATCGAAAATTTTACAAAAATTGTGAATTTGTATGGGAGCTACCCCAAATTTACCCCCCACAAAAAAAAAATTTACTTCAAAGCGTAGGTTTTGTTGTACAATTACTTTTCGTAGAATATTTGATTTTGATATCTATTACAGTTTCCGAGGTACAGCGTATCGAAAAATTTTACAAAAATTGTGAATTTGTATGGGAGCTACCCCATATTAACCCTCCATCAAAAAAATTTTTACTTCAAAGCGTAGGTTTTGTTGTCCAATTACTTCTTGTAGAACATTTTATTTCGATATCTGTTACAGTTTCCGAGATATAGCGCATAAAAAATTTCACCAAATTTGTGCAATTGTAGGAAAACTACCACTTCCCCTGATCCTATCTGAAAAAAAATTTTCACCTACTTTAAGAGTATCCGTTTCAAGTTTTGTGGCAATAATGACTATACTTACTGAGATATATAGGGATATATGCACGGATTTTGTCCTAAAAAATGGGTTGCTTTGGGTTTTCGCTTATATCTCGGTCAATAATGATCCGATTTTGCTGATTTTAAATAGCGATTGTTAGCGGGATATTTCTAATTGCTTGACACCAATAACTGGTCTGTATCTTTTTATTTGACTCCGGAAACTTGATTTCAACAGACGGACAGACGGACATGGCTATATCAACTTCCCTACCTATAAGGATCCAGAATATATATACCTTAAGGGGTCGCAAATGGATAATAAAGAAATTACAAACGGAATGACAAACTGATATATACCCTTATCACTATGTGAAGGGTATAAAAAGAAAAAACAAACTTTGTTCGATTTTGTCACGGTTTCATTTTTTAAACAAGTAAGAGCGCTATATTCGGGGGTGCCGAATCGTATATACCCTTCACATTAACCTTTCGCAATCCAAAACTTTTTTTATTTTTAACCATTTTTTTACTTATGAAATATTTCTAATTTTTAAATAGGCTCTAAGGACAACTCTAAAGAAGTTGTGGGCATTTTCACATCATTTTTGTAAATTTTGTATGGCAACCCCCTTAGCGCGTGGAAATAGAGGGTAAGTATATTCTAGGAATATGTTTGGAAAGGCAAACTAATGGGGGTCGGTCGTACACTTTATTGCTCTAAGGCCAACTCTGAAAAAGTTGTGGGCATTTTATCATTTTTGTAAATTTTGTATGGCAACCCCATTAGGGCGTGGAGATAGGGGGTAAGTATGTTCTAGGAATATGTTTGGAAGGGCAAACTAATTGGGTTCGGTCTTACACTTTATTGCTCTAAGGCCAACTCTGAAGAAGTTGTGGGCATTTTATCATTTTTGTAAATTTTGTATGGCAACCCCATTACGGCGTGGAGATAGGGGGTAAGTATGTTCTCAGAATATGTTTGGGAGGGCAAACTAATAGGGATCGGTCTTACACTTTATTGCTCTAAGGCCAAGTCTGAAGAAGTTGTGGGCATTTTATCATTTTTGTAAATTTTGTATGGCAACCCCATTATGGCATGTAGATAGGGGGTAAGTATGTTTTAGGAATATGTTTGAGAGGGCAAACTAGTGGGGGTCGGTCGTACACTTTATTGCTCTAAGGCCAACTCTGAAGAAGTTGTGGGCATTTTATCATTTTTGTAAATTTTGTATGGCAACCCCATTAGTGCGTGGAGATAGGGGGTAAGTATGTTCTAAGAATATGTTTGGGAAGACAAACTAATAGGGGTTGGTCTTAAACTTTATTGCTCTAAGGCCAAGTCTGAAGAAGTTGTGGGCATTTTATTATTTTTGTAAATTTTGTGTGGCAACCCCATTAGGGCGTGGAGATAGCGGGTAAGTATGTTCTAGGTATATGTTTGGGAGGGCAAACTAGTGGGGGTCGGTCGTACCCTTTATTGCTCTAAGGCCAACTCTGAAGAAGTTGTGGGCATTTTATAATTTTTGTAAATTTTGTATGGCAACCCCATTAGGGCGTGGAGATAGGGGGTAAGTATATTCTAGGAATATGTTTGGGAGGGCAAACTAATAGGGGTCGGTCGTACACTTTATTGCTCTAAGGCCAACTCTGGAGAAGTTGTGGGCATTTTATCATTTTTGTAAATTTTGTATGGCAACCCCATTAGGGCGTGGATATAGGGGGTAAGTATGTTCTAGGAATATGTTTGGGAGGGCAAACTAATAGGGGTCAGTCGTACACTTTATTGCTCTAAGGCCAACTCTAAAGAAGTTGTGGGCATTTTTACATAATTTTTTTAAATTTTGTATGGCAACCCCCTTAGGGCGTGGAGATAGGGGGTAAGTATGCTCTAGGAATACATTTGGGAGGAAAAACTAATGGGGGTCTGTGATACATTTTTTTCCTCTACGGGCGACTTCGGGGAAGTTGTAGCGGTTTTTACCTTATTTTTTAAAATTTTTTATGGCAACCATGTCAGGGGCTGGAGATAGAGAGTAAGTATGTTGCACAAAAATGTTTGGATGGAAAAAATAATTTGGGTCGGTCTCACATTTTACCTTTGTAAGAGAACCCTGGAAGCCGTAGGGGCGATTTTAAAAATGTTTAAATTAAGCTTTGAATGGCAACGCTGTTATATTTATGAACACTTAAGGCTGGATTAGCCGAGCGCAACCGTACTGTAATGTATCAGCTGTTGGCTTTTGGCTTATGAGAAGCAATGCAAAAGCTTAGCGAAAAAAAACGTACTGTAACCGCAACGTACCATTCTGTATAAAATAGAATTTCCTTACGTTGTTGCGTGACATTTGTATGCCAGTGATAGGCTACTTGTTTGTTTTATAATTTGAGGGTATTTTTGCTCTTTTTCATGGTACTTTTTTTATATACTTTTATATGCGAAAGAAAGATAAAATAACCATTAGTACTTTGCGTGTTTCTTTTTTTTATTTTATTTCACGCATTTTTGAAATGTTGTTTTGTGAACAATGAAGATTTAGGTATTTTCTTTGTATACTTGATAATATTGTCTATTATTTAACTTTATATAATGCTTTTTTCAGTATTGTTTTTGTCTTTTTTCGCTATACTTGCTTTACAGATAATTACCACTATAATAATTATTTTCGCTTGAAAAAAATGCACAACTGGAGACTTTTAAGCGTCTTGCGCATACGTTTAGTACATATATTGTGTATAATAAATGTAAAATATATAAGGATTTAAATTGTATAGAAATCTATTATTGGGTATACACATATACTAAATAAACTATAATTTGGTTATTATATTTAAATTGTAGATGCTAAATAATAAATAAAACATATTTATAGACATACATAAAAATAACGAAAACCCATTTGAAAAATTTTAATTCCCATCACTGTCTTTTAAACAGCTGTTTATTTTTCATACCAAAATCAAAAATAAACTAGTCAAATAAAATAAGTTTTTAATTAATTTATAAATTTAAAGTTTTCGTGCAAATTAAAATAAAAATGGACGACGAAAATCTAATTTTACTTGTTCAGGCAAACGAGTGCCTGTAAAACAATACATTTACTAATGCTATTTTGTTTATGAATGCAAAAACATATGTCACGTTTTTAAATATTCTATAACTGCACCAACGTGCTTACAGTACGTAACATTACAGTACGGTTGCAGCAACGCTCGGCTAACTAAGGCTTTATACTAATAAAATTTTTGGTTTGGGTGTGTTTCAATAATATCAACATGACTGATTCTGTTTTTTTTCTTTTTTTGTTGTTTTTTTTATTATTACATGTAAAAGTATGTTCTTTGTTGTTGTTGTAGACTCAAAAAACCGAGGTAGTCGTGGTTTTTTGCTTATATCTCGGTCATTTATCGGGCGATTTTGCTGAATTTCAATACCGATTTTCTCGCGACTATCTGTGACAGTTTGAGACCAAATTCGGGTCTAAGCGATATCGGGGGGCTTCAGAAATTTCAACCATAACACGGTCAGACGGACAGACGGACATCGCTAAATCGGCTTCCCTATCTATAAGGATTCAGAATATATATACTTTATGGGGTCCCAAATGGATAATAAAGGAATTACAAACGGAATGACAAACTTATATACCCTTATCACTATGTGAAGGGTATAATAAGACTGTTTCTGCTTGATTTTAAAACTTTTTGTTTTGAGTGTAAAGCCACACATGGCACGGTGCAAAATGATCTATAAATTTCAGTACATTTGTCGTTGACAAAAAAAAGAAATAAAAAAGATTTAACCCCCCCCCCCCTTTAATGATATAAAATAATAAAAAGCTTTTCATTCCATCTAAGAGATGTATTAATGCTTGTCCATTAGTCAAGTGTTGCCAAAGAGACTTTTAATGTAAAAAAGCATAGTGTATATGAAAAGTAAACTTCGTCCTAACTTACCGTATCCCTTTCTCTGTTACATGTAAGCTAAATAAGAGGTGTTTACAACTAAAAGACACTACTACCATTCAAAGAGTACTGATGATGAAATTGAGTAGCTGCTTTCGAAAATGCGTTCCAGTTGGCTAGTATCGGTAGAAAAGCCTGGTTTTTTCAAAATTAAAGCTTCTTTCAACATTAACGGAAAATAATAATTTCTTCTAATAAAAAGAAATTATATGAACTTAAGCCAAACTAAAAAGCAAACAATTTTTATTTTATTTATTCTCAGGATTTACTTTTACTAAAAGATGCCAAACCAGGGTAAAATTAAAGCTGGTGACCGTAAGTATCGTTCTTAATTTTTCTTAAAATATAAATTATATTTTCTTTCTCTTTTCAGGTCATCTAACTAACAAAAACTAACCTAAAATTGTACAAAAAAAAAAACAAAACTAACATGCTAACATTAAAACCATTAATTATTATTTATCAATAGATTTTTTCATAATATTGTATTTACATATGGGGGATTTCATGTCAAGTGACCCAACTTTTAAAACCGATGTCTTTCGATTGGAAAGAAATTTGAACCAAAGTAAGTTCTTGCAGAGGGTAGCATAGACACAATTTTTTAACACGATCGGTCCAGAACTCTCTGAGCTAGAGGGGTTCAAAATTTGACGTTTTCGGCAAATAGGTGTTTTTTCTCATACATGTAGTTTGTGTCCTTTTGCTTTTAACAAATTCGTCCCAAATACTTTCGATAGCTTTTTCTTCAATCTTCCAAAAAAAAATATTTTTAAAATTAAAAAAATTTTTTTTTTATTTTTTTTAAAAAAATAATTAGAAAAAAATTTTTTTTTTCCAAATGTGCCCATTTTTTTTTATTTTTTTTTGCTCAAAAGAAAGCTTAGGTCTTTTGCTTGAAGAACTTGGAGGTCGCTTAGTGGGATGCGAGTGGGATATCTATAAAAATAAATGTTTTGTAACTCAAGGCAGAGGTTTTCCAATTTTCACGTATATTCTACTTTAATTTTTTTTCCTATTTATGTAAAATTATCTCTTAAGCAAAAAAAAATTATTTTATGCTAAGAAACAAAATAATTTAACCTTTCCGACGGTATGCATTAAAAATATTAACAAAATGTGTTCAGACATTGCCATATAAAAGTGATTTTATTCCAGAGGCCTACAATTTTGTTGGTAATGCAGTGTCGAGTGTATGAGACTTTATTTGGTACTTGCATACCGTCGGAAAGGTTAAATTATTTTGTTTCTTAGCATAAAATAATTTTTTTTTAGCTTAAGAGAAAATTTTACATAAATAGCAAAAAAATCAAACAGAATTTACGCGAAAATTGGAAAACCTCTGCCTTGAGTTACAAAACATTTATTTTTATAGATATCCCACTCGCATCCCACTAAGCGACCTCCA
Organism: Melanophora roralis; assembly: GCA_963583895.1. Classification (NCBI taxonomy): domain Eukaryota; kingdom Metazoa; phylum Arthropoda; class Insecta; order Diptera; family Rhinophoridae; genus Melanophora; species Melanophora roralis. The sequence goes on from OY757192.1 coordinate 8,138,778, forward strand.
AGTTCTTCAAGCAAAAGACCTAAGTTTTCTTTTGAGCAAAAAAAAAATAAAAAAAAAATGGGCACATTTGGAAAAAAAAAAATTTTTCTAATTATTTTTTTAAAAAAAATAAAAAAAAAATTTTTTTAATTTTAAAAATATTTTTTTCTGGAAGATTGAAGAAAAAGCTATCGAAAGTATTTGGGACGAATTTGTTAAAAGCAAAAGGTAACAAACTACATGTATGAGAAGAAACACCTATTTGCCGAAAACGTCAAATTTTGAACCCCTCTAGCTCAGAGAGTTCTGGACCGATCGTGTTAAAAAATTGTGTCTATGCTACTCTCTGCAAGAACTTACTTTGGTCCAAATTTCTTTTCAATCGAAAAAAAAAGTTGGGTCACTTGACATGAAATCCCCCATATTCATTATTTACAAAGTTTTATAATCTATATATAATGGCATAACTTTACTGTTGTAAGCCATATTGGTAGAAATAAGTTAAATTTTATTATTCTAAAAAGTGTTATTATGTTAACATGTTTTTAAACAAACTATCAATAATTTGGAGAGGTGCTAAACAACAAATTCATTTATAATTAATAATCGGTACTTCAAAGATAATTCAATATATTTGTACAAAGAGTAAAAATTATATCCATTAAGTATTCTGAGTACTTCATTAACTTCAAGGTAAGTTTTACCAAAAAAACGTATTCTTATTTGTTTGTATAATGGGCAAACTCCAATTAAATGGTAGGTGTTCTCCTCTGCGTCTAAATTGCACATTGTGCACGTGCTGGTTGTGTGGTTTCTGAAAAGTCTGCCATTTAAATCTAGTAGCCCGCCCCTCGCTTTTATTAATAGGCCAGTAACGCGTGATGAATAGTTTGACGCACTAATAGGAGTGACATTGTAATTTAGTAAGGAGTACATATCATGATGAGAATGCATTGCACTATTAATATTTTCACTGTGTTCAACAGTTTTTACCAAGTTTATTATAGCTTTCCAATGCGCACGAATAGGTTGGGTATTATCTGGAGGTATAAAATTATATCGTCGACAAATAGAAGACCATTCTTTAGCCCAATACACATTTTGGAATATTACAGCTTTAGCAAGTATGCATGGTAACCTTTGAGGCTTTAATTTTAAAACTTTATTTACTTAATCAAAATGGAGTTTCAATGTTGAAACATAAAGTGAGTCCAGACTTGTCTCTAAGTGTAACATATAGTTTGGCGTTGTAGATGGTAAATAAAGCATTCTTTTAATGAAAAAACGAAAGAGTCGTTCAACAATATCATATTTATTTATTTATTTATTTATTTGAGCAGCATAAAACATTATAGAACGCGCAGCAGCATGAAATATTTTTAGTTTATTGTTTTTGGAAATTTTAGGGTGATTGATGTATTTTGACCACGTAATGTTAATCGCTAATTTAGATGCAGAAAATTTATTTTTTGAATGTTTATTAAAAGACAGATTATAACTGATATCAACACCAAGGTATCTATAAATGTTCACGATTTAAACACTTTCGCCTCCATAATGCCAATTTAATTGACTCGAGATACGTGTACCAGAACGAAAAACCATTATTTTCGATTTACTCAAGTTAGCGGTTAAACTCCATAATGGACAATATCTATGCAAAGCATCAATCATTTTCTGCAGTCCTATTGCGGAGTCGGATAAAATAACAATATCATCAGCATAAAGAAGAATTTTTATAGTTATACCCGCAACCGTTACACCGCCAGGGAGTTCATCTGGCAGATCATTTACGTATTATGAAAATAGAATTGGACTTAATATGCAACCTTGTATTACACCCATATCAAAAATGAAAGAGTTTGAGAATGATGCTCCATCCCAAATACGACACGTTGTATTTTCATACGAGTTTTGCAAAATTCGTATTATTTTAGATGATAGTCCCATGCAGGAAAGTTTGTAAAATAAGCTTTTTCTAGGGATTGTGTCAAAAGCGCACGAGAAGTCAACAAAAAAAGCGTATGTGTTTTTTCCAATTGATTTGTTCAGATTTACGATATTAACCAAGTTAAATATGTTATCCACTGTAGAGTAGCCTTTTCTGAAACCAGCTTGATATTCGTTCAATATATTATTCATATCAATCCATTCTGTAATTCTATTTAATAGGATGGAGTTAAAAATCTTACAAATGGTGTCAATTAGAGACAGTCCACGATAATTTGTTGGCATATTCGGATCTCCTTTTTTATATAATGGGGTTAAAATTGAATTGCGGAATTTTGTCGGAACGGTCTCATATAAAAAAAATTTATTATATACAGTTAATAACTCGCTTATGAAACAATCAGGAGCATATTTGTAAAATTTATACACAATTCCATCTTCACCAGGTGATTTATTAAGTTTTAGATTTTTAACGACACACAAAATTTCACAGAACTCAATCGGGGAATCTAAGATGGCATTAATGTTATATGGCATTGCCCACTGGATCGATTTACTGCTTACAGAATTTTGCAGCGTTGAACTAAAATGAGTAAGAAAATCTTCTGCTTTCAAATTACCCATTATGTTAGGTTTATACAGTTTTAGTGTGTTTGACAACTTCCACTAATCACTACTACTTTCAACCATTAATAAGCAATCTGAGACCGGGACATGGGCAGGTCATTCCATGTCGCAAACTATACATCAGCCCCTCCCTATACATGAAACAAACAAAACAAAAATGTGCACCGGGATATGAGCCAGAGCTGGTGCCTCCACATCGCATACGGGCTCCTCCCTGTTAAAATTACATTATAAAATCCTGGATTGGAGGGCACAGGTCGATTTTCCCTCATCCAGAAGTGGTCAAGCAAAGACCTGTCAACGCAATTTTTTTTTGTGTGCCTTCACTTCCCGCAACAAATTTTATTATTTTACCCTAAAAATATTCGAATATATTTTGGTTTGTTTATTATATTTTTACAACCTTACGATTTGTAACGGTAAACCCCTAATCAACCGGAAATATGGATGATATTGAAAGCAGCGATTTATGTTTGGAATCGGAGACGAAAAAGCGCAGTTAAGTATGGAAATTCATTAAGAAAATTAGTAGTCAGCGAGTACGCTGTCTTATTTGTAACCATGGGCAGAATTATCAGCGCACTACAGGTAATATTCTTAGACATTTGAAGGCTCGACATGATCTGGATGTAACATTAAAGGGACAATAAGATCCACGTAACCACAAACGGATCAAAGAGTTATGTAGAATGATATCTAATGCACCTGTTACAATTAATACTGAGGATTGCAAACTGAAATTAGCAATACGCAAGGCATCTATTACGAGTGCATCGTCTGATGCGGAAGAATCTTTCGGTGATGATTGCAATAACCAAGAGGTATGTAAGTATGATGAAAGCTAAAACAGGGACTAAAGTTTAACATACTTACATATGTATAAGCATAAACGTGTGTTGGATAGTATATCAAACTTTAACAGCAAAAGAGATGTAATCCACACTTTTGTATTTTATACTATTAACAATCGAAACATGTTTTATGAAAGCATTCCAGAATTGCAGAAAGACTGCTTATTAGTTAAAAAAGGAGAGGATCGTTATGGTGGCAATAAAGAACCAATAAAAAAATCTGCAAGAAGAGCAAAATTGAAAGATGACCGCATTATAGCAGAAACGGAATATTTTCGTGAAAAAGCAGGACACTTTCGTTTTGCAAGCTAAGAAGATTAAGTTAGAAATTGACCAAATATCTTCGAATAATCAAAATGTAGCTTAATAGGTATACAAGTTTTTTAGGTTAAGATAAAAAAATTTTTATGAACTGCTTATACAAAAATATTACAATTAGATACAGTAACGTTAAGGGCAAAAAAAGCCGGTAAACATAAAAACAATTTATGCTTTATCAAGTTGTTAATAAGTTATTCAGTAGCAGCTGTTATTTTAGCAACTAAGTTGAAAGGTATTTCAAAAGAAATTTGTTAAAAATAGTAAACTGTAAGCAATTTGGAACATCATCTATGAAAGTTGTTTTTTAATAAAATGTGTAAAAAAACATACTATTTTACGCGAACGGGGACACATATAAGAAAATTATATAATATTCGATGACTTTAAACTTCCTTTTGAATCGAATTGTCGGATAATATAAATTAAAGTAACAGTTAATTCTTATAACTATACCCAAATTCTGCATTGCGAATTTTTTTTTAATTAATTAAAATTGGGGCAATATGATTTTGTGCCTAAGCTATTCCACTGCGAAACACAGCGTGGGAGAAAATTGGTAATGTTTATTTATTTTTTAAAGCTATTTCAAAGTATAAACGAACAAATTCTTATTCTTTTTTATTCCCATACAATTGTTCCAGTTCAAACTTGGCTTTTTTTTTTGCCTGTAAAGCCGCCAAATGTTTTTGAATACGGAAATAAGCTGCTTTTTCGCGGAAGTATTCAATTTCAGCTCTTATGCGTTCATCATTCAATGAAGATCGTTTAAGAATTCCAATCGATCTGGAATTGTGATTTAATCTATCCTTGTCTTCATCTTTGCCGTCATAGGCATGGTTATTAGTATCGATGAAATCTACCAAAGGCTTATCACAAACAAATATCGATTTTATAAAATTTGTTTTCTATAGGTATAAGCACTACTTACCACATCACTATTTCCGTACGGGACTAGGTCACCTTCATATAGTGACACCCTCTGCCGTTTGCAGCTATTTCTCTCGTCATCGCATTTGTCTGTGTTTTAACTTCATGTTTGTCTTCATATTCGTAGGAATCATCAAAATTATATTAATTTTTAATATTTTTATGTTCAACTGTGGGCGGAAATGGTATGCCGGATCTGGACAAGGCTTTTATTCGTTTCACGTTTTCAAGATCTGATAAACCAACTGCTCTAGCATCTACATCATGCTTAACTTTTGCCGCAGAGCATTAGCAGTATTACCCATATAACGCTATTCATGCTGGCATATACGGCATTTGAAACGAACACTACTTAATTTTTCGAAATATTGCCAAACAAGACTGGAACGTTTATGTATAGGCACCTCAAAATTGAATTCATCGTTTTCATTATTTATACTAATTAAAAACGTATTTTGTTTTAAACATGCCTAAGATGTATTTGCGTAGTCTACATTTAAACTCTTTTGGTAAAGAATGGTCATTAGGACCGCCTTTGCTGCGTATAGCACCAAAAAAGTGTTCCAAAAGATCCTTATTTAGTCGGTTTTTGCATATATATGACATGTTGAACTTCTCAGGCACATATTCATACAGCATTACAAACGCTTTATTAGTAATGAGAATGCCTTTTTGGAAATGCTCTAAAGTGGTTCTCCTTGGCAGTACTATGGACGACATTATGGCATTCATTCGACTCAATGTTTCAAGCTGGGACTCAAAAATATTGCCAAACGGTTCCTTAATAAATTGTATAATAAAAAAATGAATAAAATTACCTTACTTGTCTTATCGTAACATAAAATGCACCAATCTTTATATATACCAACTACAAATATGCCTCCGTTAGCACAACCAACTACAAATCAAGTTTCTTACGCCGCCGCATTAAAGTCTAACCAGCCTAATGCACGTAAGTCTACCCAGCCTACAACACAACAAGAAGTGCCAACAAGCTAATCAACCGGAGCCAATTTTAGCCGCCTGGAAGCCGTTATTGACAATATGGTCAAACAGTTTACGCAGATTATGGCGCAAATGGCCGGCATGATGCAAGAAATGCAAAAAATGCAGTCTGCACTTTTGCAGGCCATGCTTAAAAGTCAATGAACTTCCTCAGGGTTTGTTTCTGGAACGCAAACGGCATCCACCAACACAAAAACGAGCTCAAGTATTTCTTGATGAACCAAAAAATCGATGTTATGTTGATTTCTGAGACTCATATGACATCTAGAAGCACTTTTAAAATTAATGGATATTTTTTTTACGATTCAAAGGATCCTAGGGATAGATCATGTGGTGGCTCGGCTATTCTAATAAAATCAAGAATTAAACACCAATGGTTGGGTGGCCTCTCGGAATGTTATATCCAAGCTACGAACGTCTGCATTGATGAACTTTCCACAACCTTTTAATTTCATCAGTTTACTGTCCACCCAGATTCTCCATAACGAAGGATCAGTACAACAGTTTCTACAAATCATTAGGTCCCCGCTTCATAGCTGCTGGAGACTATATCGCTAAGCACACATACTGGGGCTCCCGCCTTATTAGTCCCAGAGGTTGTGTCTTGTATGATTCCGTGTCTGAAATGGGACTTCGTTATTTCAGCTGGACAACCAACCTATTAGCCAACGGACAATAATACAATTCCAGACGTAATAGGTTTTTGCGTGGCAAAAGGTATATCGCCGGACCTTATTGAGGCTGTATCCTCCTTGGATTTATCTTCTGACCACTCACCCACAATAATTACTATTTCCAGTCCTCAGCAAAAAGCAACTAGTGATTTTTTCTTATCTAAAAGAATAAATTGGTTAAAATATAAGAAATATATTAGTGCCCACTGCTCGGAAAACCAACCGCTAAAAAAGCCGTTGAACATGCGGCTTCTACCTATCGTCAGGCCAGGTACAGCAAAATTTTTTCTGACGATCTGAAAAAAAGAGAGCCCGAAGAGAATGGCAAAAGCAAAGATCACCCCAACTTAAATCTAAGCTAAAGGAATGTACAAACCAATTAAAAACCCTGTTGGAGGTTCGCAGAATGGCATCACTGAAGGAGTACTTGGAAGATCTAAACGCGACTCCTCAGACAAATTATTCCTTATGGCGATTAGCCAGACGCCTTTAAAGACCTGTTATAGCATAACCACCACTGCGCAATCTGAGAGGATCTTGAGCTAGAAATGACGAAGAAAAATGCGATCTGTTCGCAAATCACTTCAAAAACGTATTCACTCCCAATACATGCACAGACGTGAGGGAATTACCGCCTGTTGTTGTTAGGCGTCTTTTAGAAACACGTTTATGAATTGCAGATGTTGTAGAGGCTATCGCTAACCTCAATGGTAAAAAAATTCCCTGGCGTTGATAGAATAAGTAACAAAATGCTCTTAGAGCTACCTCTTGCTGCTAAAAGAATCATTCTTTTTATTTTAAACGCGATAATTCGGTTTGAACATTTTCCACGTATATGGGAAATTGCCTTAGTAAAGATGATTCCTAAGCCGGGCAAAGATCCCTCGAAGGTAGAGTCTTATAGGCCCATAAGTTTGTTACCCAAAATGTCAAAATTGTTCGAAAAACTGCTAAAAAAACAAGCTGAATCCGATCCTGAATGACAACAACTGCATTCCAAATCACCAATTCGGCCTTAGAAGTCAACATAGTACCATCAAACAAACTCACAGGTTGGTACAGGTTATAAGAAAAGCCTTTGAGGAAAAGAAGTACTGCTCCGGGCTTTTTATCGATGTCTCACAAGCTTTCGACAAAGTATGGCATGAAGGCCTTTTAAACAAACTAAAGCTCAACCTTCCAGCTAATATTTTCAACCTTTTAGAAAATTACATAACAGGCCGACAATTTATGATCAAAGAGGGAAACCAAATAAGTTGTTCCCAACCAATAGAGGCTGGTGTACCTCAAGGGAGTATACTAGGCCCAATTTTGTACTTGATTTACACGGCAGATATGCCAACCAATAGATTCACACACACGTCTACATTTGCTGACGACACTGCTTTTCTTAGTATTCACAAAGACCCTAAAGAGGGTTTGAACCAGCTGCAACATCACGTTACCCAAGTTTAAAAATGCGCAAAATTATGGGGAATAAAGATAAATAAACAAAAATGTACCCACGTTACTTTTACTTTACGCAAAGAAACGTGCCCTCCAATCACTATCAACAACCATATGGTGCCTCAACGATCTGAGACAAAATATCTTGGTATTCACCTAGATCGCCGCCTTACATGGAAGCCTCATATAGATGCGAAGCTGACACATATGAAACTTAAAGCTGCTCAAATCCATTGGCTAATTGGTAGAAACTGTGTGCTACGGCTTAATTGTAAACTTCTACTCTTCAACTCGATTTTAGAACCAATTTGGTGCTACGGTATACAATTATGGGGCATTGCTTCCGCCTCTAACATCGAAAAAATCCAACGCCGTCAAAACAAAATCCTAAGAATGATAACTGGTGCTCCTTGGTATATTAAAAACAGCAACATCCACAAGGATCTAGAAGTTCCACTTGTAAAATGCGAAATCCTAAACTATGTGGACAAGTACTTAAATAAGCTTTAAACACATCCAAATCCGTTCGCTCGAAGCATCCTGCAACATAGTGGGCACACCCGCCTAAAAAGAAGGGATACTATTGCTCTTAGATGAAACCTTTGAAATTAGTTATCTTTATTGTGAAAACTTAAATTTTAGTCTGGTACGGACTGGACTAGTATTAATTACTTAGTTTTAAGATTTGAATACTTATTGTTAGTTCGCCTAAGCAAAGATTCAATAATAAAATAGGAAAAAAAATGCAAAATAACGTAACATGCCCTTTGAAAAGCTTACAAGAGATGATTCGTTGCTTTGCATTTCAGGTAGCCAATTACTGCCAAAGATACAAATAAAAGTATAAAGGTTAACCTTGTCAGGATAAGCAAATGTGCCCAATGACTCAAAATGTCTTTCCAGTCGTTGACTAGTTGTATGAAATCGGCAGTCTCGGTGGCTTTGTGTATTTCCAGGCCTAAAGAGTAGCACCACCGAATATCATGGGCGGTGGTGTTTGAAAATAGCTGTGCAGCTAGTTTTACCTTTTGTCTTCCTAAAAAATACATATTATAATTTGTTTAAATCATTACAAAAATATTTACAAACTTGGGCCTTTTACCGGTATATTTTCATCGCTCAACTTGAATGTTATGGATGTATGTATCTGAAGCAAAAGTGTGCTTTAGCAGGTCTAAAATTGAGTGAGGCGTCAACAACTCATTGTTAACGATTAAGCCGGTATCGACGAAGTGGTTTCTTATTAAATTTAATAAGTGTGGGGCATCAGAAAATGCAAAAACGTTATCCCCAGGATTCGCTGGGTTAGGAAACCAAAGCGTTTGTACAATATTAAAAACTTATAAATACACAAATAAAAGCATACACTTATAGCATGTTTACCGATGTCGAAAGAATACTTTCGTTCACATTCTAAGCGAAAGAAAACTGATTTCGGTTTACCTAAGTATACTTTAAGCGAACGTTCACTCGAAAGACAAGTCGAACGAAAACAATAGCATTTTCATACAAAATTGGGTTTACCTAAGTCGAACGCAAACTAAATATGCGAACGTAAATGTCAAAATCAGTCACTTGTTATTTTGCTTTCGAGTGCCATAAAAGTATGTAGTTCTTGATGTAAATTAAACTCCACTTTGTATTAAAATGCTAAAAAATATAAGTTAAATATGTTCTCAAGGGTTATTGGTTAAAACATTATATTGTTTAAAGCAAAAATTAAATGAAATTTGATTTAAACAAAATCTACAAAAATTTTGTAAGATTTAATTATGAAATGTTTTCAGTGATGTTAATTGTGCCGAATAGTTAACAAATTTAAGACCACTTGTAGGAGTTTGTAAACAAATATAACTAATTACCATTAAATTAACCAAAAAATTAACTGATTCCATCTCTTTTTATGTATTTTTGTTTCGTAATTATCTGGTATGTGTCGTGTGCACCTTGATTTTTGTTTTAGGGTCGATAAAACAGTATCGATCAGCTGATGGGGTATACAGACGTGAATTTTTATTGATCGAAAATGGAGGATAAAAATGGCTCCTGGACATGGGGCAGATAGCTGAATACCTGCCAGGAGGACATATTGGAGCGAAAAAAAATTTTAAAGATGGCGATTCTTAGTTTGGCGGTGAAAAGAAGTGGTGGTGCCTAGCATTTGTGTGTTTTCTTTTTATGTTTTTTATTAAAAAATATTTAAAATTAAAATAAACAAAAGACAGAAAAAAAAAATAAATAAACAAGACTGGATAATTAAAAAGAAAAACTTTATTAAAATGAAAATTAAGTAAAACGAGAATATAGACTAAAATATGAAACAGAAAATCCTTAAAAGAAAATCCTTAAAATAAAATCCTTAAGATAAAATAAAAATCCTTGAAATAAAATAAGAAGCAAAAAAAATAAATGTGGAAATAAAACCTAAAATATAGAAGACCTGAAAATGAAAAGAAACTGAAACCTGAAAAAGAAATAAATGTGTATAAAAATATCAAATAAAAAAACTGAGTATTAAATAAAAAGAAACTTTATTTAAAGGAAAAAGGTTAGTGGAATGAAAATTAAAATAGAAAAAAAACCTGAAATAAAAATAACAAAAGAAAACCTGAAAAGAAAACTATAAACTGAAAACCTGAAAATAAAAGAAAACATAATAAAAACCCTGAAATTGAAATTAAATGTAAAAGCTTGAAGGTAGAAAAAGAGAGCTGGAAATAAAATATAGAAGATAATAAAAGAAGAAAGCCACCAGCGACAACACCCACTTCACAACGCATCAGCAGAGCCAGTATCTCCAGCAGCCAGCCGCGTAAGCCATCAGCCCACGTAGCCCTGGCAGGGGTTCAGTGATTTGGTCCACGCCCTGGAGCCAGTACCCCATCAGCCAAGCCCGCTTTACCCAGAGGGAAGACAGGTCAGGTAATTCTGCCATTTTTTGACTGCAACTGAAATTAAAGGACAGAGACGGACTTCTATGAGACCGACACATGCATATGTATATACTTTTGTAAGTTAGGGAAACCTAGGTTGGGCTCAGGCCGAAATATCTCGCGGTTATTGAGGGGAAGTTTCCCGTAAGCCACATAGGGTTTCCTGAAAAAAAAGGACATTTATAAAATTATATATATGGGGGATTTCATGTCAAGTGACCCAACTTTTAAAACCGATGTCTTTCGATTGGAAAGAAATTTGGACCAAAGTAAGTTCTTGCAGAGAGTAGCATAGACACAATTTTTTAACACGATCGGTCAAGAACTCTCTGAGCTAGAGGGGTTCAAAATTTGACGTTTTCGGCAAATAGGTGTTTTTTCTCATACATGTAGTTTGTTACCTTTTGCTTTTAACAAAATCCGTCCCAAATACTTTCGATAGCTTTTTTTTCAATCTTCCAGAAAAAAATATTTTTAAAATTAAAACAATTTTTTTTTTATTTTTTTTTTTAAATAATTAGAAAAAATATTTTTTTTTTTCCAAATATGCCCATTTTTTTTTTGCTCAAAAGAAAGCTTAGGTCTTTTGCTTGAAGAACTTGGAGGTCGCTTAGTGGGATGCGAGTGGGATATCTATAAAAATAAATGTTTTGTAACTCAAGGCAGAGGTTTTCCAATTTTCGCGTATATTCTACTTTAATTTTTTTCCTATTTATGTAAAATTATCTCTTAAGCAAAAAAAAAAATTATTTTATGCTAAGAAACAAAATAATTTAACCTTTCCGACGGTATGCATTGAAAATATTAACAAAATGTGTTCAGACATTGCCATATAAAAGTGATTTTATTCCAGAGGCCTACAATTTTGTTGGTAATGCAGTGTCGAGTGTATAAAACTTTATTTGGTACTTGCATACCGTCGGGAAGGTTAAATTATTTTGTTTCTGAGCATAAAATAATTTTTTTTTTAGCTTAAGAGAAAATTTTACATAAATAGCAAAAAAAATCAAACAGAATATACGCGAAAATTGGAAAACCTCTGCCTTGAGTTACAAAACATTTATTTTTATAGATATCCCACTCGCATCCCACTAAGCGACCTCCAATTTCTTCAAGCAAAAGACCTAAGCTTTCTTTTGAGAAAAAAAAAAAAAAAAAAAAAATGGGCATATTTGGAAAAAAAATAATTTTTTCTAATTATTTTTTTAAAAATAATAAAAAAAAAATTTTTTAATTTTAAAAATATTTGTTTCTGGAAGACCGAAGAAAAAGCTATCGAAAGTATTTGGGACGAATTTGTTAAAAGCAAAAGGTAACAAACTACATGTATGAGAAAAAACACCTATTTGCCGAAAACGTCAAATTTTGAACCCCTCTAGCTCAGAGAGTTCTTGACCGATCGTGTTAAAAAATTGTGTCTATGCTACTCTCTGCAAGAACTTACTTTGGTCCAAATTTCTTTCCAATCGAAAAAAAAAGTTGGGTCACTTGACATGAAATCCCCCATATGTATATGGAGTTCTATTGTATTGTTCACTAGTGACTTACCTTAACACTGGACACGAAAACGGACTGACGGCAGATTAGGGACCAGCACTTCGTCTTGTTTTTGCTGAGACCTAAATAAAAAGAGAAAAAAGTAGATAAAATACAATTAGTAAATTTAAATAAATAAAAAGAAGAATTTGTTGATTTAAATTTAAGATAACTCTGTTTGTTTTTGTTTATTTAAATTTTAACGATTTCTTTTTTTAGCAAATGTTATGTAGTTTTTCATATAGTTTTAATAAAACAAAATTTATAACGTTTTATATTTATATTTGAATATCATAATTTGTTTTTTTAATTATGAGCTGCTAAAGCTAATAACCGGGTAAGTTAATAGGAGGTGACAACATCTCTGACAGAGCAGAAGTTGGGACAGCTTACATCCATTATACGCTGTCATGGAGGAGTCCAGATGGATTCCGGTGGGTGGGCCAAGCGTCGGCGTAACACCTGCCGGCGCAACTCAAGTGCAGGACGCAGCAGAAGCTGGTAGGCAATGGCAAAGTTTGCGTTTTCGTTTGTTCTCTTTTCTTTTTGATCCGCGTTTATCCATCTTCGGGCTCCATTCTCTTTCTTTCACTTATTTTCAAACAGCTGGTATGATATTTTTTTGTGGTGGTGGATTAAAGCCTAGATGCGTTGGCAAGAACCAGCCCAAGACGGCGAGCCCTAGCCGGAGCTTAACGCCAGCATACCAGCGCGGCCAACGGTCTGGCAACATTGCTTCTATTTAATTGTAATGACACCACGTCTGCACCACGTCCACTACAAAAATGGCGCCCAACGTGGGGCCCGAAGATGGATTAGTTATTTTTCCGTGTGCTTTTTCAAACCGGTGAATGCTTCCTGGGTGATGTAAGTCCCGTTCGAGTCATACAAGTGTCCTCGACGCGTTGCGACATCGCATTATGGAGTAGGCATCTGTTTTAAAAAGAGTTTTCGTTAATTAAATTTAGTTTAAATAGTGAACTATCTCTTATATATTTCTTACCTTTGCCTGTAAGTCCCGGAAGTAAGGGCTCAATAGTCGCTTTCGCGTTGCGACAGGTGAAGTTGAGTGGTATATAGGAGATAAGTCATAGAGTTCTGCAAAATGCTAGTATGTTTGGAGGCTGGCTATTTGCCTTCGCAAAGCGGTAGCTTCATCGCTCCAAACAGAAACCCATTTTGTAGACTCGAATTGCATTTGTTTTAGTATCAATAGTTTTTGTTTTGAAGTTTGGGTAAAGCCTTAATCGTTTTAATTGTCTGGCTTGTCCTGGATTACCTTTTGGCAATTCTGTCAGGGGTCCAGTTGCGCCACAATTCAAGCGTATTAATAGCTCTAACTAAACTTGCCATTTAAATTTCATTATAATTTGCCATTGACTACCAGCATAACTGCGAAACCTGTAAATATACAAACATACGTGAAAATTTGTTCTGCACTTGAGAGGTATTTGTCTTTTAGATAAATACCTTGTAATTCTACTCTGTCAGACGATGTCACCTGAAAATCCTATTGACATCCCATACCTGGATATATTTTTGAATACTTATATTATCTTTTTTATTATATATTTATATATTTTTTTTTAAATACAAACATAATACTTTCTTTTCACAGATATAACTTTTTGTTTTGGCCTTTTTAGATAAAGTGGCTACTTTTCATTTTTTATTTTTTTTCGCGTAAAGCTCTACTTTTTCTATTTATTATTTTTTATTTTTTTTGCGTAAAGCGCTATTTTTTCATTTATAACCTTGTTTAGTTTTGGCGTAGAGCGCTATACTTTTTTTATTTTGCTTGTTGACAGGCAGTAATGGTTTTGACTCGATCGGCAGCGAATCAACTTTTGGCCGAGAGTGTTAACTTAAATTTGATGTCCGATATGGAGAATATACCGCACACTACGGCGGGGTCAACTTCCGCTCCAATTATGTCTGCCTCAATGGCACAGGTACAAGTTGCCACGACCACGTCGTCGGTTACGCCGGCAGTACAACAATTTATGTCGTTGGCCCATGATCGTTCGAATTTTTCGAATGACTCGCACATAACCAACAGCACTATAGTCTCTCCGGATTATAGTAGCATAACAGCCAGAGGTGTACAGCGAGAATTTCGTGCGAGCCGCTTGGGAGCTTCAGCACCAACACCAGCTGGCAATGCAGACCCAAGAGCAGATGTCGTCGATGCAATTCGGGAGGAATTTGCGCGACAGATGCAAGAGTTGCAGCGAAATATGCAGCAACAGATCGCAAGGGTCATGGGGCCGCAGGTACAACAGACTGCAAATAGCGCAGCAGCACCGGCAGGTAGTGCAGCTCGCGAGCATCCTACCCCACCTCAACCTGTAATAGTTAGTCCACCGGGGGCACAACCTGTGGGCCAACAAAATTATTTGAATGCCAATTACCAACAACAATGTCCATTTAACTTACCTGTGCCTATGTTCCGTCCCCAGCCAGTGAATCCACCGCCGTTTCAACCACCGTCCTACTTCGTGCAGCCACCTAGTGCGCAGGCTGACTCCCACCATTTGCCTGGCAGTAGGGTTGATTTGTCCAAGTGGGGAATAAAATTTGATGGCACCAACAAGTCCATGACTGCTGAAGATTTTATTTTTCGGGTCGACGTTTTACGTCAGGACTACAACTGCTCATTTAACGACATTCGTCGGAGCTTCCATTTGTTGCTGGAGGGTGCAGCCCTTGATTGGTATTGGAATGTCAGGAAATTGACACCAATCCATTCCTGGGAAGATCTGGAGCGCGCATTCTTGACTCAGTACCGGCGCTATGAAAATGAGTTTCAGCTCCAGAAAAAGATTATGGATCGCCGGCAAGCCCTTAATGAGTCGTTTGAGGACTTTTACAACGCCGTCCTCAGACTTAGGAACCAGCAACGACCACCCTACACGGAGCGCGATCTAGTTGAGATTATGAAGGGTAATTTAAAACCTTCCCTGTCCCACTTATTGTTTTCCGTCCGAATAGAGGGCCTCCAAGATTTTTGCCAGAAAGCTAAGAGGGCTGAGTACTTACTTAGCAACCAGAGGCAACAATACCAGCAACGTCCGTTAGCACCGAGGGTGCATGAAATTGCCTATGAGGAGGAAGAGGAGCCTACCCAGAGCCTAGAGGTAGATGCTTTGGCATCCAGCAGCCGATATACGTGCTGGAATTGTAAGCAAGTCGGCCATAGCTTTATGGACTGCCCGTCGCCAGCCCGTCAGGTGTTCTGTTTTCGATGTGGTCGAGAGAATGTTGTGACCCCTAAATGCCCTAGATGTCAGGGAAACCGGACATTGAACCAGTCTCAAACGGGCGAGACTCGTTCAACTCAAACCTAAGCCCGTCACTAAATGTACTGTGTCCCGTCGAACCAGCTAGGCCAATGAAAATTTTGGTGAACACCTACAGGGAAACTGTAGTTGGGGAGAAGCCAGCTGTTCGACCAATTAAACCCCTACATCAGCGGATTAGGGAGTACAATGAGGCAAAACTGAGAATATTTGGTGAAGTCTCGAGTCGTGTGAAAAAGGCTAGGGGGAGGTATAAGAGACGAAGGGCAATAAGACGGGAGATTATGTCCGCATCGTTGTATGAGGGCGAGGACTCTCGTTTTTACGTCAAAATAGCGATAAATGGTTTAAACTTGGAAGGGTTGTTGGACAGTGGAGCCACTGTGACATGCCTGGGTAAGGGTTGTATGGAGTTTGTGGAGAAGGCAGGCCTAGAAATTAACCATTTCTATTCGTTCATTAAGACTGCAGATGGCAGTCCGCATAAAATTGCCGGTTTCGTCAAGGCGAAAATTTGTTTTAATAAGGTAACGGATGTTGTGACTTTTTATTTAGTCCCTACCTTAAGCCGGTCCTTGTTTTTGGGCGTTGATTTTATGCGCAAGTTTGGACTGTTCGCAAATGTTTGCAGTCTTACAACGAATGGAGTTGATTTGTGCCCGGAGACAAAAGAAGTGGGGGATTGTATGAGGACCCATATTTTAACACCAGACCAGCGGCAGCAGTTGGATGAAGTCGTTTCAAAATTTCCGTGCTACACCAAGAAAGGTCTTGGGCGAACGCAGCTCGAAACACATTCAATTGATACCCGTGACGCAACGCCGGTGAAAGACAAGCACTATCCGGTCTCACCAGCTGTGCAGAAGTTAATGTACGCAGAGCTTGATAGGATGCTTGATCTTGGGGTCATTGAGCAGAGCGAGAGTCCATGGAGCCATCCGGTTACTCTCGTTCGTAAGGGCGAGAAGAATCGATTGTGCTTGGACGCTCGTAAGCTGAATGATCTCACGATCAAGGACGCCTATCCTCTGCCGCACATTGAAGGTCTGCTCAGTCGGTTGGGAGACACGTATTTTATTTCTAGCGTCGATCTTAAAGATGCGTTGGCAAGAACCAGCCCAAGACGGCGAGCCCTAGCCGGAGCTTAACGCCAGCATACCAGCGCGGCCAACGGTCTGGCAACATTGCTTCTATTTAATTGTAATGACACCACGTCCACTACATATGTATTAAGCCCGCCCGCAACACTTACGGGCGGGTTAAATACATATTAATGAAGTACCGTTGGAAACACACGATTGTTAACTAATGTTAAGCATTCATATATGATCTAAAGATAATCTGCAAAATAATTTTGATAATGTTTACATGGTATTTTGATTTTATTTTTATTTATTTATTTTCCCCCTTCTCAAAATACACCAAAAATCAATGAACTTCTTACTATGGGTTTTTACAGACTTTTACGCGTATAAAACTACATTTGGTATACATATAGTTCATAAATAAATTCCACATATATTTACATATATTTTATAAATGCAATAAAACCATAAAAGATTATATGACAAATTAAAAATAAATATTTCCTTGGTTATAATAACATAACAATTCAAAAGATATTGGTTGTCTTTAAAATATTTATTTAAAAATGTGAAAAATTAACTTATATTGTTATGAAATGAATAACCTTTAGTAAGAAATGCGGGATTCATCTTTTTAAAATATTTTTTAAGGATTTATTCCCAAGTTTCTTGTTTATTTATAGGGTTTGTTGTTGGTTAAGTTTGTCTATATGCATTTCATTGGTTCTTACACCAAATCATCATTAGAATTCAACCCAAATTCTTAAAAAACCTCATGAATATTTTCTGTAAGCTGTAATATCCCAAAATGTGTATTGGGCTAAAGAATGGTCTTCTATTTGTCGACGATATAATTTTATACCTCCAGATAATACCCAACCTATTTGTGCGCATTGGAAAGCTATAATAAACTTGGTAAAAACTGTTGAACACAGTGAAAATATTAATAGTGCAATGCATTCTCATCATGATATGTACTCCTTACTAAATTACAATGTCACTCCTATTAGTGCGTCAAACTATTCATCACGCGTTACTGGCTTATAATAAAAGCGAGGGGCGGGCTACTAGATTTAAATGGCAGACTTTTCAGAAACCACACAACCAGCACGTGCACAATGTGCAATTTAGACGCAGAGGAGAACACCTACCATTTCATTGGAGTTTGCCCATTATACAAACAAATAAGAATACGTTTTTTTGGTAAAACTTACCTTGAAGTTAATGAAGTACTCAGAATACTTAATGGATATAATTTTTACTCTTTGTACAAATATATTGAATTATCTTTGAAGTACCGATTATTAATTATAAATGAATTTGTTGTTTAGCACCTCTCCAAATTATTGATAGTTTGTTTAAAAACATGTTAACATAATAACACTTTTTAGAATAATAAAATTTAACTTATTTCTACCAATATGGCTTACAACAGTAAAGTTATGCCATTATATATAGATTATAAAACTTTGTAAATAATGAATATGTAAATACAATATTATGAAAAAATCTATTAATAAATAATAAATAAATAATAGTTTTGTTTTTTTTTGTACAATTTTAGGTTAGTTTTTGTTAGTTAGATGACCTGAAAAGAGAAAGAAAATATAATTTATATTTTAAGAAAAATTAAGAACGATACTTACGGTCACCAGCTTTAATTTTACCCTGGTTTGGCATCTTTTAGTAAAAGTAAATCCTGAGAATAAATAAAATAAAAATTGTTTGCTTTTTAGTTTGGCTTAAGTTCATATAATTTCTTTTTATTAGAAGAAATTATTATTTTTCGTTAATGTTGAAAGAAGCTTTAATTTTGAAAAAACCAGGCTTTTCTACCGATACTAGCCAACTGGAACGCATTTTCGAAAGCAGCTACTCAATTTCATCATCAGTACTCTTTGAATGGTAGTAGTGTCTTTTGGTTGTAAACACCTCTTATTTAGCTTACATGTAACATTGAGACTTGTTCCGTTGGATGAGGGACTTGAAGCATTAAACACTACACGTAGTTTCGTGGTAGTGCTGTGGGGTTTGAAAACCGCATGATGGGGTAAATAATATGTATCAAAATTATCAGGTACAGGGGTTACTTTTGTCATTTGACCTAGGGTAGAATACTCGGTAATAACACGATCATATTCTCTTTTCAATTCGGGGTTTTTTGACAATCGTGATTCATTGCGTAAAAATTGCGATAGAGCAATATTTCGAGATATACCTATATTGAGAGTTTTAGGGTATTCCTGTTTAAAGGGCAAAGAAACAACATAGCGACCGTCAGTATTCCTAAAGGTTGTAAACTGATTTTCACAGTAAGAGTCCTCCGGGAAAGACCTAAGCTTTCTTGGGATCTCTTCAATTTCCCAGAAACGCTGTATTTGGTCCCATAATGCTACTGTATTGAAAAACGAGAGAACAGACTTCTTGCAGGGGTTTTCCTGAACCCTTCCCGTAACGATTCATCCAAAGACGGTTTTTTGTGCCACCAGTGATTGATTGCAGCTCCACTGTAAGCCATCTTGAATAACTCGTGGATACACGTCGCCTCCAAGAAGCACGTCAATCTCACCGCAATTTTGGTGGCACTTATCGGCCATTTGAAGGTGCGGGAAGGGGTCGTTTTCAGAAACTGATGAAAAGTAATAGGGAAGTTCTCCTGTAAGTTTTCCGACGACGAAGGCATCTACATGCATTTCGAATAAGTGGTTTATCGGAGAGCCGATTCGGATGTGACATGATTGAGTTGAGGTAGCAGTTAATGAATCGTTTAGTCCATGAATATTTACTTGGGAAGATCGGGTGTTGAGACCGAGTCTTTTTTGCAACTTCTTGGAGATGAATGTTGCTTCGGATGCAGAGTCGATAAGAGCACGAACGGTGCATTTTACATCGTCCCGATAAACATCAATGAGCGCAGTGCCAAGCACGACAGATTGTGGATGGGATTGTAATTGGGTAGAGTATGATTGTAACTGCCGTCTGGATGCGTCTTGGGATGTCGAGGGAGTCGTATCTAATACTTGGGGGGGCCATTTCCACGAAGATGGTTCGTAGTAGAAATGGGGTTGGAAACAACAGGACCGGGGGTTTGATGGTATGTGTTGGTTTGACTTGGGGTCGATTGAGATTCAGCACGGTGGAGTAAAGAATGATGTTTTCTCTTGCATATGGTGCAAAGAAAACGGCTCTTGCAATTTTTGAAATCGTGGGAAGTTCCTAGGCAATTTGTGCACCGTTTTTGGCATTTAACGATGTTGAAGCGCTCTTGAATTGACATTCCGAGGAATTTAGAGCATAGCCGACGGGGGTGTTCCTCAGAACAAAGAGAGCATTTTCCTTGCTTATCTTTTGAAACGTTGGTGTTAAAACTATTTACTTTTCTGTGATCAGGTGAATTTGGTTTTTTATTGTGGTTTGACTTGTGTAAACTTGAGGGATGTGGGGTAGAAAAAGTAGATCGAATGTCTGCAACCGATTCCAGAGTCTGAAATCTGGACGTTAAAAAGGCGTCCGTTTCCTTCCAAGTGCACAAAGGGGTTGTTTTGGGTAACGATTGTTCCCACAGATTGAGCGTGACATCGGGCAGTAAAAGCTTAATGAATAAAAAAATTTATTGGCTTTTAGATATCTTACGAAATTAAAAACAAAACCTTTTATTCGTTTATAATTTTTGTTTTATTAAACACAAAAGAAATAGTAATAGTTCATGTACATGACTATTCAGCATGTAATATTTATATAGATAAGTAAAAACAAAAAAAACACTTCATTTTAATATATGTATATTACATACATATGTAATATGATAGTGAATAAAAGAATTGTTAGGCCACAAATAGGACTGAATTTATATTCACTAAGGTATTCAATTTCAAGTTAAAATAAATTGTTTAAAACTTAAAAATGTAGTATTATGCTATAAAAAAAATAGTATTTAATGTAGTTAGCTACGTTTATACTTTCGAAATAATGTTAATATCCTTTTTTTTAGGCTGGCTTCTTTAAAGTGACGGTTTTTGATATCTTTAACGGCTTTTCTTTTAAAGTTTAAAGTTGTATCTTAAATAAAAATATGAATATAACTTTAATTTCTTTTTATTTTTAGTGATACTAAATAAGAAAATTTTCCTATACTTACGTAGGAGAACGTTCATAATTCTTGCAAAGCTATAGAGTTTTTTCTTTGAGTGAGTACCAGAGTGACCGCTCGTCGACTAAAGTTGCATTTTGCAACCTTTTTAAGGGCCTGCGACTTTTTGTGCGACTTCTTTATGCTGACACTATTTTGCCACTTTTTATTAATTTTTGCAACTTTTGCCCCCTTTTTATTACGAAAGTTACATAAACATATGTATCTGGCATACATATGTGAACATTTACTTTGTTCCCAAACATCGCATGCCATAATTTTTTGAAATTAAAAACGCTGAAAGCTTTTGACATACAGTGGGTTGTTTTAAAAATGATTTAAATGAGCCGTTGTGTCCAAGTTTGTATAAATTAGTTGCATACATTTTTCATTACCCCACAGCAGCGTACATGCTGAAATAATTTTATTTCTAAGTTAGGGCTGATGAAAAATTGATTGGCAAGCAAATTAAAAGTTACGACCTGTAACTAAATGCTGTCAGCTTTAAATTTACTAAATACTGAACTGGAAGACTAGATTCCAGGTGAAGAACTAAAAGACAAGTACAGAAACGAAGCTTAAAAAAAAATAATATGAAAAAAATTAAAAATATGTAATTGTGTAATATTTCAATACATCCCTACAGATAAAAAAACCAGTGGGTAGCTAAAATGTATTATTTGCTTTGTACTTAGACTAGTTGTCTGTGTGTCTCTCCTTGTTTCAACCTAAATTAAAAAACGATACATATTTTGATATTTGAAAATGAAGAGGCAGACAACTTGTCTAAAGTAAATTATTAAACAGTGCATTTGATTTTTCATAGTACTAAAACTATATAAAAATTTAATTTATTTTTTGCAATTCCCCATTTGGCTCTCTTTGACAAGTACAAACTTATTACTTCTTATGTGTCTACGTACAAAAATTCTGTTTCAATTATTGTTTTCTTATATTATTTTTTTAAAAAATCCTTATTTTTTATTTGTTGTTATCAATTTTTTTGTGCTGTTGAATTGTTGATCTGTTTTTGTTTTTATTAGTTGTAAAAATTGTAATAAAAAGTTTTAAAAACGCCTTAAAAATTAGTGCAACTTTTTTTTCCAAAAACGACTTTTTTATGCGACTTTTTTTCCTAAAACAACTTTTTGTGCCACTTTTTTAAAATTATCAGCGGTCACACTGAGTGGTCTTCACAAAGAGAAACGCACTTAAAATGAGAGTATTATTGTCAGCGCTGCCATTATTTTTTTTATAAGAACTGCAAATTTGGAAAAAACAAATCTGCATTTTAAGTGAAAAAACGGAACATAACAAAATATATATGAAAAAAATAAAAACATAGCACAACATATCGCGGTCATTCAGTAATACAGTAATAACTGAAAAATGTAAAAATAAAAACCAAAATAATTCATTTTTATAAAAAAATTAAAGTATTTGTTTTTACTATATTTGTTTTTGTGTATCAGTGTTTTGTAAGCTTATCTTTTTTTTTTTATTTCAAGGCAAAATATTAATATTATTGTTGTATTATAACGACATTTTTTAGCTAATTCTAAGCTGATGATATATGAAGCCTTGATTTGGCTATCTGTATTGGTAGAGTTATTTGAGCATCTATTTTGGATACAAAGATTTTTGAGTCGAAAATCTTCTTGTAGTTTTTTTATTAATGGATTTCTCTCATTTCCTGAAAAGAATGTATGCCGCTTAAGGTGCGATGCAAGCATATTCTTTAGTAACTGGTTGCATACAAGGCACTCAGCCTCTTTGAATATGTTTAAAGAAAACAAAAAAGACTTTCCCACTTAATATCCCACATAATTATTATAAATATTTTTTTCTAAAATGCTGTTAAAAATTTATATGTGTGTCCGTAAGTTTTTACCTAAATTATGAAAAAGTATTTAAATTGCATAAATTTATGTAGCTTGCTATCAATTTCTTACTGTAATTATCAAAAAAATTTTAGCTCTACCTATATTGCACACATAAAGAGCTTCAAATTATTTTTGGATAATTACACACTAATTGGCAACGCTGCAGTGCAGAAAAAACATTTTTAGCTCTCTCTGAAAAATAAAAACATGCGACATACACCTACTCCGTTTGAAAGCTAACAAGCTACTAATTGAAACTTTTTATTTTTCATATGTTTGTTGTTTTGATTATGATTACCATTTGCAATGATGAAAACAAAGCGAATGGATTTTTTATTTATGAAAGATTGTGTAATGTTGATAATTTATTGTTTTCTTAAGTTTACGATCGAAAAATAAAATAAAAATAGCTCGCCATGAATTATAAAAGCTATATCAGTAAACAAAATACGATTTTTATTTTAAAATACAATTTAATCAGGATTATTTATTCAGTTGCTGTTTGCAGATTTTAAGAAGCATTTTGGTAGGAAAACAATTTATTTTGGAAAACCCTAGTTGTAATATTCACGAAGAGAGTAAGCAAAAACCCGAAAATCTTCGTTAGCTGGGTAATATGGGTGAAGACAAGTGTGGCCATATTAGCTTTTTTGGAGCTAAATTTAGCTTTATTTTTGTTCATTTAGCCCGAAATATTTACATTTAGCCTTTAGCTTTTTTTTAGCTTTTTTCGAAATTGGATTCAGCTTTTTTAGTAGTTTTTGAAGCTAGATAAAAGGTAAAAAATTTGTCGTATTATATTTTTTGGTATATATCTCAATTATATTGAAAGGTATCAAGCTCCAAATTTTCTTCGAATTTACAACATTACAGTTTCTGAACCATTGTTTTGTTTAATAATTTACTTCTAGCGACATTTAAAAAACGTGAAACAACACAAAACTTCAATAAAACAAAGAAATAAGGAAGGTATGGTATTACAAAAAAAAAAACGTAAGGATTTGTTTTCCAAAACAAATACTTTTAAATGCGGCAATTTTAAAGAAAAAATCCAAATGCGACACAAACATTTGTTCCGTCTTTTGGTTTAATTAAAAAATGTTTTCATGTATTGCTCAAAAATGTAAAACACTTGTCTTTAATTGAAACAAATTATTATATTAATATTTTTATTTAATAAGAATTTCAAAGTTTATTTTTTTAAAAAATCAAATCAAACAGGACCGAAATAATTTTTCAAGAAAAAAGCAGGCACAATGAAACATCGTAGGGTCAAGTAAAGCTCATCATTTTGATGGTATTAAACTATATTTGTTGAAAGTCATGTTCTTTGTAAATTTAGTTTTTTTTAGTAGGACAGTCATTTTTTAGATTAAATAAAAACGGTTAATAACGATAATTATTATTTTTATGGATAGGGTTAAAAAAATAATAATATTTTTTACTTTTTCGTTTTTACAGTCATTGGTTTTAAATACATATCTGTGGACTTTTGACAAAAGCACTTATTTGAAAAAAGTGAATTTTAAAGGAGAGCAAAAAAACAACTTTAACATCGCAAGTACCTGCGAAAATTGAATATTGGAAAATAATTCAGCTAACTTACTTTACATTTAAGGTTTTAAAACTTTTTAGATAATAATCACGACGTTTTTTGCGATGTAAAAGTAGTTTTTTTGCTCTCCTTTAAAATTCACTTTTTTCAAATAAGTGCTTTTGTCAAAAGTCCACAGATATTTAGACACACATGTACAAATAAAAATATTTTTAAAAATGCTTTCTTACAGTGCAATTTTTTTACATTAAAAAATATCTTTTTTTTCTTTTCTTGAACAAAATTTACATAAATAAAGGCATTTTTCATGATATATATATATATGTATGTTCTTATGTAAGTTGAATGAAAATTTTCGATTTTTAACGAACTGTGTAGAAAAGTAGTCTCTTTATACTTGTTTTATCAACAAACAAAAATTTCATTGAAGGAATATTAAAAAAATTGCATCGTGTAAATGTAATCTTATTGTTTCGATTTTTTATTGTTTTCATGTGTTTGTAGTTATGAAAAAAGTTTGTAAATAAACTACTAAATTTTACGTGTTTTTGTAAAAAAAATTAACGAACAAAGTGTGTTGAGTATTTATATCTAAAACAAATTTTCGTTTTTTGTTTTTTTTAATACATATCTTACAAATTAGTTTTTTTTTTACCAAAACAGGCAGCAAATTAACACCTGCTTCAAAAAACTTTTTAAAAAAGCTCTTGTACATGCATATGTATATGAACACATATTATTTTTCTTCTTACTGAAGGTATGGGTCTACCAAATTTTCGTAAATAAAACCAAAATTTTAAAAACAAATTTTCTTTTTAAATATTTTTAGCACAAAAACGTTTCGTTCCTATTATGAGAAATGTCTAAATAACAAAGAAATTTTTTAAAAAACGAATAAAAAAATGTAGCTTTATTTTTTGGCTTTAAGTTTTTGTTTTTAGCACTTTTTAGCTGTTTTTTAAACGTGATTTAGCTTGAACTTTACTTGAAAATCTGGTCACACTGGTGAAGACCATTGATGTATTGTCATATGGATGTATGTATGAATGTATGTATGTAGGTATGTATTTGTATGTATGTATGTTTTAATGTACATGCATACAAACACAATCATTATTTGGTTTGTGCCGAAATCAGCAAGCATATCGAGCCTTTGGTGCAATACCGTAGTAACTCAAAATTTGAATTTTTTGAGCTGAGTATGCAGAAATTATCTTTGGGGAAATATCTATCTAAAGAAAAAAAGATTATGATTCCACATCTAACTGTTCAGATTCTACAGCTAAAAATGTCTTTATTGCCTCTAGGTATTTCCAACAATATTTATTTGCAATAATGAAATATTTCCTTTATGACAAGAAATTTACTAACAGAAAGCAATTTACGAAAAAAGTATAAAGCAATATCATTTTTTGCTACGTTTTAAGCACAGAAACACAACTGCATAATTTGATTTCTTTTTTACTTGTTCGTATTATTTCATATTACAACTTTGTTAGAAAAAAAATTGTTAAAAGTTTATTTGCTATAACGATATATTTCGAATTAATTTTTAAGTTTGTGATGGGTTTTGTGACAATAACGATACATCATTGATAGGTTGATACAAAGTACTTAAATATAAATAAATATTTCATATTTTTAATAATTTTTGCCCTTTTTTTATTTAAAAACATTCCTTTTTATTTAAAAACTTGTAAAAAAATAACTTTAGTAAACGAAAATACTATCAAAAAGATGGTTTAAAACTTCAAATGCATTTTTCTCAGATCACGATTTTTTGGATTACTACGGTATTGCACCAAAGGCTCGATATGTTTGTATGTACTTTTTATGAGTTCTTTTATATATTATTAGTATTATACCAATGAATATGAATATACAATTGGTGCTTGTCATTCAAAAACGTAATTTTTTTGCAAGATCACTTTATGATGCGGAAGAAAAAACAGAAAGTAGATCCGCACAAAGTAGTTTTATTATATTTGGCCAATTCAATCCAATTCCAATTCTGTCGTATGTCTTATCGTTTAAACAAATACGATTTTAGTAAATTCACTTATGAATAGAGACATTTATTGTATTGTTACTTTAGTGTACATACATATGTCAAATGTAAAAGGAAACATGTCATTTTAATGTAGTCAATTCACTCTGAGAAAACTTTTTAGAAACATTAACGTACATAAATATTTTTCGAGCATAAAAAAAAATCAAAAATCTTACCACGTTTAAAGAATTTGTTTCCATTTGATAATATTAAAAATATAAGAAAACCTTTAAAGTTTTTTACTTTCATATGTTCTTCTTCAACTAAAGTTGGTATTCATGTAATTTGATAGCATTATACCTAACCGGGAGTGGGAGTTTTAATATGAGGGGAATTGGTTATAAATAATTAATAAAAAGCAATTTTAATTAAAAAAACTAAAAAACCTAATTTAATTTAATTTAGAATATATTAATTCATATTAACTTGATATTTATTATGTATAATGCTGAATCAATTTAGTATTAAAATATATAAAAACTTAATTTTTGACAATTTTACACAATTACATATGTATTTAGGCATTTATAGGCAAAAGAGAGGTTTTTACTAACACTTAGCACTGTTTTTGAGGCCTTTAGTGCTAAACAAGAAATATGGCAAGCCTTTGCTATAAACGACTAGTTAAGGAGAAGCAACTACATCATCTAACGGTAAGCCATGAGCATGGCGCCAATCAGTGTGACCGCTGAAAATTTTTAAAAAGTTGGACAAGTAGTCGTTTTAGGAAAAAAAAGTAGTTTTTGGAAAAAAAACTTGCGTTTATTTAAATTTTTTTTTATGTTTTTACAACTAATAAAAACAAAAACAGATCAACAAACAATTCAACAACTCAAAAAAACTTGATAACAACAAATTGAAATTAAGAAATGTATCAAAAAGAAAACAATTATTAAAAATAATTTTTGTACGTAGACACATAAAAAGTAATAAATGTGAAATTGCAAAAAATAATTTAATTTTTATATAGTTTTAATATTATGGAAAATCAAATGGACTGTTTAATAATTTACTTTAGACAAGTTGTCTGTTTGTTGTTCTTCAAATATTGAAAAATCGTTTTTTAGATTTGGTTAAAACAAGGACAGACAGACAACTAGTCTAAGTAAAAAGCAAATAGTAAATTTTAACTACCAACTGGTTTTTTATCTCTAGGGATGTAATATTATAATACACAAGTACTTTTTTAATTTTTTTTTATATTATTTTTATATTACTTGTGTTTTAGTTTATCACCTGGAGTCGAGTCTTCTAGTTCAGTAGTATTTAATAAATTTTAAGCTGACAACATTAAATTACGGGTTGTCACTTTTAATTTTTTTGCCAATTTATTTTTCATCAGACCTGACTTAGAAAAAAATTTTTTCAGCTCATGCGCTGCTGTGGGGTAATGTAAAAATATACGCAGCTAATTTATAAAAATTTAAACGCAATGGCTCGTAAAAATCATTTTTTAAACAACCCACTGCCAAAAGTTTACAGCAATTTTAAATTTCAAAAAACTATGGCATCCGTTGTTTGGGAATAAAACAAATGTCCACATATGCCAGGTTTGGGTATATGTATACGCATATGCAAATAATTGAATTTGTTTTAATTTCGTAACAAAAAAGGGACAAAAGAAACAAAAATTAAGGAAAGTGGCAAAATAGTGTTAGCATTAAGAAGTCGCACAAAAAGTAACAGGTTGCAAAATGCAACTTTAGTCGACGAACAGTCACTCTGGTGCCAATTTTTTTCTGTTATTTTCATTAACGGCCCTTTTCACAAAGTCCAATTATAATTTAACAGGAAGCTTAACCGTAAGATAGGAAAAATTGCATTTCACAAAGTACGGTTAGCATTTAACCGGCAGAAATCAATCAAAAAGTCCGTTAAATTTAACTGAGCAAAATCTTCCGGTTAAATGTTTTACTAAAATAAAAATAGAAAAGAAAATGGAAAGAAGAAATCAACATTTACATGTTTGTAATGTTTTCAATATTCCAAGCTTTAAATCAGTGGTCTTCACCCATATTACCCAGCTAACGAAGATTTTCGGGTTTTTACTTACTCTCTTCGTGAATATTACAACCAGGGTTTTCCAAAATAAATTGTTTTCCTACCAAAATGCTTCTTAAAATCTGCAAACAGCAACTGAATAACTAATCCTGATTAAATTGTATTTTTAAATAAATATCGTATTTTGTTTACTGATATTGCTTTTATAATTCATGGCGAGCTATTTTTATTTTATTTTTCGATCGTAAACTTAAGAAAACATAATAAATTATTAACATTACACAATCTTTCATAAATAAAAAATCCATACGCTTTGTTTTCATCATTGCAAACGGTAATCATAATCAAAACAACAAACATATGAAAAATAAAAAATTTCATTTAGTAGCTTGTTAGCTTTCAAACAGAGTAGGTGTACGTCGCATGTTTATATTTTTCAGAGAGAGTTAAAAATGTTTTTTCTGCACTGCAGTGTTGCCAATTAGTGTGTTATTATCCAAAAATAATTTGAAGCTCTTTATGTGTGCAATATAGGTAGAGCTAAAATTTTTTTGATAATTTCAGTAAGAAATTGATAGCAAGCTACATAAATTTATGCAATTTAAAAACTTTTTCATAATTCAGGTAAAAACCTACGGGCATACATATACATTTTTTACTGCATTTTAGAAAAAAATATTTATAATAATTATGTGGGATATTAAGTGGGAAAATCTTTTTTGTTTTCTTTAAACATATTCAAAGAGGCTGAGTGCCTTGTATGCAAATAGTTACTAAAGAATATGTTTGCATCGCACCTTAAGCGGCATACAATGCATATTGAGTTTCATTCTGTTTCAGGAAATGAGAGAAATCAAATAATAAAAAAACTAAAAGAAGATTTTCGACTCAAAAATCTTTGTATCCAAAATAGATGCTCAAATAACTCTACCAATACAGATAGCCAAATCAAGGCTTCACATATCATCAGCTTAGAATTAGCAAAAAAATATCGTTATAATAAAACAAAATATTAATCCCTATATATATTATAAAATCAAGGTGTAAGTTTGTTTGTTTGTTTGTTTGTTTGTCACGCAATCACGCCTAAACGGCTAAGCCGATTTTCATGAAATTTGGAATGTAAGTACCTTGAAGCCCTGGGTGTGCGATAGGCTATACGTTTTTAGAAAAAGGGGAGGTGCCACGCCCACAGCACTTTAAATCTAACTGTACTTCTACTGCAAAAAACTAACTTTTAATACTGGTGCATATGTTGCACCGATTTTTTCAAAATTTTGTACACATTTATAAGGCCTCTAACGGAAAAAAATTTTAAGGCAAAAAAGAAGGCGGGACCACGCCCCCAAAAACAAAAATTATATGATAGGCACTTATTCCAGACCAATTTTTTTTTAAATTAGTTCGCATATAAACGGCTTCTAAAGATAAAATTTTGGAAGTAAAAAAGTGGGCGGTGCCACGCCCACAAAAATTAAACTTTTTTTGCTGGTACTTTTATTGCACCGATTTTTTTTCGAACTTGGCACACATATAAAAGGCCTCTAATTCTAAAATTCTAAAGGACAAGAACTAGGGGTTGCTGGGCCCACAAAAATTACAGTCTTCATACTGGTTCTTCTATTGCTGTGATATATATGAAGCTCAAAAATTTACCGAAAATGTTTATTTTTTTCGGTACAATAGTTAGTGGCATAGAGATGGACAAACGTGCAAAAATATTTGAAGATAGAGCAATATTTGGGCCAATTATAGCCTAAAACGCTAAATCCCGGAGGACTTTTGTATGGGGGCTAGGTCAAAAATTAACTGATCATCACCACAAACAACATGCTTTTTTGCTATGCCAAAATACTTATCTGTTCCAAATTTCATTGAAATATCTGCAAAAATGCGGTCTCTACATTGTTCACAAGAATACATTAACTCCCAACCGGACTGACGGACTAGCATGTTTTAATAGACTCAGGAAGTGATTATGTGGCAATCGGTATAATTAGAGGCAGGTCTGAGGCCTTTGCTTTTGTAAGGTACCAAAATTTTTTACAGAAACATAATAAAATTTGGGCATAACAATATAAGAAAACTTTAAACTCCTTTTGAAAAACACTTGAAATGTAATCCCTATATCCCTATATCTATTATATAAATAAGGGGTGTATGTATGTATGTATGTTTGTATTTTATAGCTGGCCACACCAGTAGACCGATTTTTTTGAAATTTTTACAGGGAGTTATCTCAAGTCTGGAAGGAACAATAGGCTACTTTTTTTTTAAAAACTATTGCTGCCACGCCCACAATACGCCCATTTATGTGGGAAGGTTAGGTTATGAATGGCCTAACAAAATTACCCAAGGCCATATTGATCAAACGCGTGAAGCTAAATACATGAAATTTATAACACGTGTTAAGCTTTACATGTTTGTTTAAATGCACATGAATTTTTAAACATTGGGACCGTAAAGGGATAAAAAGGGGACAAAAAGGGAAAAATCTGTAACCTACTATATTTTGATGTATATAAGATAGAAACAAAATTTAAAAAGTATAGCGTTTTCCTTAAGAAATAAACAGACAGGTATCTGGAGTTTTTTTTTTAAATTTTGGTCCGAAAGGGCAAAAAGGGGGTTAAAATTATATTTTGGTACTTTTTGGTACTTTTTTGTTACTTTTAAACCAATAAAGATAGAAAATTTTTTCAAATTGCGTTCGATAGGTCTTACAAAAATATGATTACGTTTTTCGTACTTTTTTTTATTTTGGGCCCAAAAGGGGAAAAAAGGGTTAAAAATATATTTTGATTTTTTTATGCGTTTTTTGTAACTTTTAAACCAATAAAGATAGGAACATTATTCAAATTAAGTGTGACAGGCCTAAAAAATATGAATACGTTTTTAGATACTTTTTTAATTATTAAATACTAAGGGCAAGAAAGGGTTAAAATTATGTTTTAGTACTTTTGTAACTTTAAATTAAATTATGATAGAAAAATAATTTCAATTCCTCTTCGAGACCGATTTTTGGAAATTAGTTCGCACGTAAACGGCTTTTAAAATTAAAATTTTGGAGGTAAAAAAGTGGGCGGTACAACGCCCAGAAAAGTTAAACTTTTTATGCTGGTACTTTTATTGCACTGATTTTTTTAAATTGGCACACATATAGAAGGCCTCTAATTCCGAAGTTCTAAAGGACAAAAATTTAGGATTGCAGCGCCCACAAAAATGTAAGTTTTCATACTGGTTCTTCTATTGTTGCGATTTTTATAAAGCTCAAAAAAAAACCGATAATGTTTATTTTCGGTACAAAAATTGGTGGCATAAAGATAGACAAACGTGCAAAATTATGTGAAGATAAGGCCATATTTGAGCCAGTAATAGCCCGAAACGGTTTGAACTTCTTTTGAAAAATATTTGATATGTGATCCCTGTATCTTCTTCTATTATATAAAGAAGGGGTGTATGTATGTATGTATGTATGTTTGTATTTTATAGCTGGCCACACCAGTGGATCGATTTTTGTGAAATTTTTACAGAGTGTTACTTCAAGTCTGAAAGGAACAATAGGCTACTTTTTTTTGGAAATTATTGCTGCCACGCCCACACTACGCCCATTTGTGTGGGAAGGTCAATTAACAAAATTACCCAGAGCCATACTGTTCTAACGCGTAGAGCTAAATACCTGAAATTTACAACACGTGTTAAGCTTTACATGTTTGTTTAAATGCACATGAGTTTTTAAACATTGGGCCCGTAAAGGGATAAAAAGGGGACAAAAAGGGAAAAATCGGTAACCTACTATCTCTTGATGTCTATAAGATAGAAACAAAATTTAAAAAGTTTAGCGTTTTCCTTAAGAAATAAACAGATTGGTATTTGGAGTTTTTTTTTAAATTTTGGTCCGAAAGGCCGAAAAAAGGGGTTTAAATTATATTTCGGTACTTTTTGGTACTTTTTGTTACTTTTGAACCAATAAAGATAGAAAAATTTTTCAAATTGCGTTCGATAGGTCTTATTTTGGGCCCAAAAGGGGAAAAAAGGGCTTAAAATATATTTTGATTTTTTTTATACGTTTTTTTTACTTTTCAACCAATAAAGATAGAAACATAATTCAAATTGCATGCGACAGGCCTAAAAGATATGAGTACGTTTTTGGGTCTTTTTTGAATAATTGGACTCTTAGGGGAAAAAAAGGTTAAAATTATGTTTTAGTACTTTTCGTAACTTTAAAACCAATGAAGGTAGAAACATAATTTAAATTGCATTCGTCAGGCTACCAAAAAATATTAATATGTCAATAAGGGGCTAAGATTATATATAGAATTTTATAAATTGTTTTTGTTATTAAAGCTTTCTAAATATCTCCAAAACTGTAAGCGTGGTAAATTTCCAATTTTTATGTGCTAAGTAAACAGTAGGGCTGACATATTATTTGTTGCAACTTATGTGAGGCAACCAATAAATTAAAAAATATATAAATTCTTTTGTTTACATATTTCAATAATTTTACTATGATTGGGCTAGCGAAGCACACCGGGGCTTAGCTAGTATTACACTGTGTGTAATTTTTTAAGTCATGGAAAAATAACCATATTCGGACATCACTACGTGAAAGAAGACCAAAAAAAGAAGAGACCCGTGTCTCCCAGTTTTGCCCAAAGTCATGCACTTTTTTTGTTATGGGCCCCCAAATATTTGGGGCCTTTTTGCCATTTTTGCAAAAAGTGATAATTTTCTCAGGCTCATATCTTGCAAACCGTTCGGAATTTTAATTTACTCTTTTGGGCAAAGTTGTAGCCCTTTTTAAAAGGAACAAAAGTAATGAACATAAAAAATTAAAAAAAAATAATTTTAAATCAAAATCGCAAAAAACTTTAAAAAATTCAAATTTTTTTTACCTTTTTTCCCCTGTTCAGGTCCATAGGTAGCAAGCCGTTCAAGATTCGAGGAAACAGCCAACTACAAAAATTTACCTAACATCCCAATAAACAACTTTTAAGAACATATAAACTTCCTAGGCATGATTCTTAACACCGTTTAGGTAGCGCTTAGGTAGCCGCAAAAGTTAAAAATTTCCCCCAAAATGTGTGTATGTACATACATGTAGTTATGAAGTTATCTCTTCCTTACGTTTAATCAAATTGCCTTAATTACATATATTGTATCTGTCTCTAGTGTAATAGAGAACTCTTGTGCATATAAATATGTGTATATGCATGTGAGATAGCCGCGAAAAGTCTTGCAACCTAAACAGGTAGACAAACTTTAAAATTGCAGGAAACCCTAAACAACAAAATACATCATACACAAATCGCAATAATGATTGTTAACGGCCTTTAAATTAATTATGTACATACTTTTTTTTTCTTTGTTATTACTTTTTAATAACTATTGTTTATACCAACAATAAATTACCTACATATGTACCTACTACCAATTTTTTTAATAAGCGAGGACAATCCAAAATGAAATAGCAATTAAATAAATTTAAAAAGAAGAAATTATTGCACCCAAACTTATCAAGAAATCAACTACAAAAATTTACCTAAGATTTCAGTAAACAGCTCACGCGATCACGCACCGACCGCACACGCATCAAGGAACGCAGATCACAATATAAAAGCGACGCGAATCCCACATCGAGGCATAACACAGCGCGACGTCAACAAGATCTCAGCGGTGAAAGTTATAGAGAAAGTTCTACAGCATAATTCGCACACAACGTTGGCAACTAACAATTTCAATATGCAGTGTAAAAATATTTATTTCTTTTGCTGCATTTGCGGTCATCAAATCAGAAAAAATAATTCTACAAGATTTCAAAAGGAAAAGCATCTTTTAACAGGTGAATTTAAAAGAGCATATAAGTCATTTTTCGACGAAATAGATTTGATCAGTGAAAATTACACACCTAACGCAGTGTGTCGCCAATGTTATAATAATCTCATAGCATGGTTGAACGGAGGCAAACATAGTATGAAATATTGTAAGCCGGTAAACTGGATTAATCGCCCAGGTGATCATGATGCAACCAGTTCTTATGCATGCGTTAATTACACATCTTGATTAAATAGACATGAGGAGAAGAACAAAATTCATAAAGCAACTGTAACAGCCACACTACCAGTGCTTGCACCTGAAAATTTTGTATTCCCAAGGCCGCAAACTCCAGATCGTAGGACAGAATTTACAGAAATGACTACAGCAAGTGGTGTTACTAATCGAGATCGATTTGATACCGACTATGAGCCTCAACAGGAAAGATATGGACCAAAACTAATAGCTAATAAAAAATCAAATTCTACGAAAATAAATGGAAGATTTGCTGTGATTTGAAGGTCATCAATATTTTGCAAGGATTAATCGATGAGGGCGGCTTTCCAAAATTCTTTTGTTTTCTTTGTAATTTGGATTTGCGCTCACCTGTAAATCAATTCCAATGTAATTCATGGGCCCAAGGAGGAAGTGTGCAGGAACAAATGAAACAACATAGACTTAAGAATGCACATTTAATTGACAATACTCAAGACATTTTGCTGCATTTGCTCCATATAAAATTAGGAATTGTTAAAAAATTCCTAATTGAAGGGACCGTTGTAAATTGTTCAAGCGCATTCGACTATTTGAAAAGCGTTTTCCCAAAGTGTAGCGATGACAAAATTAAAAAAGCTATTGCAGTAAACTTAGAACGATTTTTTGTTCACCTCGTTGTACTATAGCTATTTACACGATGTTAATGTTTTCTTTTCTGCCCTTATAATTGTCTTCATTTAATAGGCGTACTTAATGGCCCTGACATTAGAAGCTATTCAAGAGCAAATTTGATTCATCGCTTGATGAAAATCATTCAATGGCATGGATTAACCTTCAGCGTGGTGGGGATAGAGACGCGAAACCGCAAGCAAGAGAATGGGTGAAAGAAATGCTGTATTATTTTGAGAAAATCGGCATATCGATGACGTTAAAGCTACATTTTCTTTATTTTTATTCCGACGACCTTATTAAAGGACTCCCTACCGAATCCGATGAGCGAGGAGAACGGTTCCACCAAACGACAATGCCCATGGAAAAACGGTACAAAGGCAAAAAATTCGACGCATTGCTTGCAGAGGTAATATCAATTTTATTGTTGCATGGTCTTGTATTATTTTTGATTTCTTTTCTTATTCATTTTAGGTATGTTAGTGGAGTCACAAGATAACCCTTTATGATGTTAATTAGGTATGTGAAAAAGAAAAAGCTAATGATGGAAAGCAGTCTGGAAGCAACGTGCCTGTGGACACCATAAGTTCTGAATCAGCGTCAGATTCGGACGACGATTTGGATCCTCAACTTAAGATAGCGCGATTCGCAAGTACAGGGACATCAATGAATATTTTTTTTATTATTTTTTTGTAATAGACAGCACAGTATCTCAATGTTGAAAAAAATAAAAAACAAATGAAATTCAAAAATTTTCGTAAAATGTTTAACTTTTGCGGCTACCTAAGCGCTACCTAAACGGTGTTAAGAATCATTCCTAGGAAGTTTATGTGTTCTCAAAAGTTGTTTATTGGGATGTTAGGTAAATTTTTGTAGTTGACTGTTTCCTTGAATTTTGAACGGTTTGCTACCTATAGAACTGAACAGAGGAAAAAAGGTAAAAAAAAATTGAATTTTTTAAAGTTTTTTGCAATTTTGATTTAAAATTATTTATTTTTTAATTTTTTATGTTCATTACTTTTATTCCTTTTAAAAAGGGCTACAACTTTGCCCAAAAAAGTAAATTAAAATTCCAAACGGTTTGCAAGATATGAGCCTGAGAAAATTATCACTTTTTGCAAAAATGGCAAAAAGGCCCCAAATATTTGGGGGCCCATAACAAAAAAAGTGCATGACTTTGGGCAAAACTGGGAGACACGGGTCTCTTCTTTTTTGGTCTTCTTTCACGTAGTGATGTCCGAATATGGTTATATTTTTTCGTGTTGCACTGTGTTATATAAAGAAAGGTTGTATGTATGTATGTATGTATGTATGTATGTATGTATGTATGTATGTATGTATGTATGTATGTATGTATGTATGTATGTATGTATGTATGTATGTATGTATGTATGTATGTATGTATGTATGTATGTATGTATGTATGTATGTATGTATGTATGTATGTATGTATGTATGTATGTATGTATGTATGTATGTATGTATGTATGTATGTATGTATGTATGTATGTATGTATGTATGTATGTATGTATGTATGTATGTATGTATGTATGTATGTATGTATGTATGTATGTATGTATGTATGTATGTATGTATGTATGTATGTATGTATGTATGTATGTATGTATGTATGTATGTATGTATGTATGTTTGTATGTATGTATGTATGTATGTATGTATGTATGTATGTATGTATGTATGTATGTATGTATGTATGTATGTTTGTATGTATGTATGTATGTGTGTATGCTTGTATGTATGTATGTAAGTACATATGTAAGTTTGTATGTATGTATGTTTGTAATTTATAGCTGTCCACACCAGTGGATCGATTTTTTTGAAATTTTTACAGCGAGTTACTTCAAGTCTGGAAAAAACAATTGGCAAGTATTTTTTTGGAAATCTTTGCTGCCGCGCCCACACTACGCCCATTTGTGTGGGAAGGTCTGATTATGAATTGCCTAACCAAATTACCCAAAGCCATACTGATCAAACGCGTAGAGCTAAATACATGTTTGTTTAAATACATACGAATTTTTAAAAATTGGGCCCGTAAAAGGATAAAAAGGGGACAAAAAAGGAAAAACCTGTAGCCTACTATCTTTTGATGTCTATAAGAAACAAAATTTAAAAAGTTTTGCGTTTTCCTTGAGAAACAAACAGACAGGTATCTGGAGTTTTTTTTTCATTTTGGTCCGAAATGAGGGAAAAAGGGGCTAAAACTATCTTTTGGTACTTTTTGGTATTTTTTGTTACTTTTAAACTAATAAAGATATAAACATTATTTAAATTGCGTTCGATAGGTCTTAGAAAAATATTTTAACGTTTTCCGTACTTTTTTAAATTTGGACCCAAAAGCGGAAAACAGGGTTAAAAATATATTTTGATTTTTTTTATGCGTTTTTTGTTACTTTCCAACCAATAAAGATAGAAACATAATTCGAATTGGATGCGACAGGCCTAAAAAATATGAGTACGTTTTTGGGTCTTTTTTGAATAATTGGACTCTTAGGGGGAAAAAAGGTTAAAGTTATGTTTTAGTACTTTTCCTAACTTTAAAATTAATGAAGGTAGAAACATAATTTAAATTGCATTCATCAGGTTAATATGTTAATAAGGGGCTGAGATTATATATAAAAGTTTATAAATAATTTTTGCTTATTAAAGCTTTCTGAATATCTCCAAAACTGTAAGCCTGCTAAATTTCCAATTTTTATGTGCTTAGTAAATAGTAGGGCTGACTTATTATTATTAATTGCAACTTATGTGGGACAACCAATAAATTAAAAAATATGTAAATTCTTTTGTTTACATATTTTAATAATTTTACTATGATTGGGGTAGCGAAACACACCGGGGCTTAGCTAGTATATTATAAAATCAAGGTGTAAATTTGTTTGTTTGTTTTTTTGTTTGTTTGTTTGTCACGCAATCACGCCTAAACGGCTAAGCCGATTTTCATGAAATTTGGAATGTAAATACCTTGAAGCCCTGGGTGTGCGATAGGCTATACGTTTATAGAAAAAGGGGAGGTGCCACGCCCACAGCACTTTAAATCTAACTGTACTTCTACTGCAAAAAACTAACTTTTAATACTGGTGCATATGTTGCACCGATTTTTTCAAAATTTTGTACACATTTATAAGGCCTCTAACGGAAAAAAATTTTAAGGCAAAAAAGGAGGCGGGACCACGCCCCCAAAAACAAAAATTATATGATAGGCACTTATTCCAGACCAATTTTTTTGAAATTAGTTCGCATATAAACGGCTTCTAAAGATAAAATTTTGGAAGTAAAAAAGTGGCCGGTGCCACGCTCACAAAAATTAAACTTTTTTTGCTGGAACTTTTATTGCACTGATTTTTTTTCGAACTTGGCACACATATAAAAGGCCTCTAATTCTAAAATTCTAAAGGACAAGAACTAGGGGTTGCTGCGCCCACAAAAATTACAGTCTTCATACTGGTTCTTCTATTGCTGCGATATATATGAAGCTCAAAAATTTACCGAAAATGTTTATTTTTTTCGGTACAATAGTTAGTGGCATAGAGATGGACAAACGTGCAAAAATATTTGAAGATAGAGCAATATTTGAGCCAATTATAGCCTAAAACGCTAAATCCCGGAGGACTTTTGTATGGGAGCTAGGTCAAAAAATAAACTGATCATCACCACAAACAACATGCTTTTTTGCTATGCCAAAATACTTATCTGTTCCAAATTTCATTGAAATATCTGCAAAAATGCGGTCTCTACATTGTTCACAAGAATACATTAACTCCCAGCCGGACTGACGGCCTAACATGTTTTAATAGACTCAGGAAGTGATTATGTGGCAATCGGTATAATTAGAGGCAGGTCTGAGGCCTTTGCTTTTGTAAGGTACCAAAATTTTTTACAGAAACATAATAAAATTTGGGTAAAACAATATAAGAAAACTTTAAACTCCTTTTGAAAAACACTTGAAATGTAATTATACTATAAATTAAGAACGATAGATATATACAGAGTGTCCGCCGGCAAGTTATACTAATTTATTTTACCGCCGGTTTGGTAAACGTTAATCTCGACAGCCCGTATTTTTCAGTCATGAAGTAGAGACATGGCAAATTTATTATGAAAAAATATTCAGTGACCTAACGTGTTTTAATAAATAAAACATGACAACCCCGTTTTTCATGAAAAAATAATAATGAGTGCCGAGGCATATTTTCATTTGAGTGGATATGTCGATAGCCAGAATAGTCGGTTCTGGGTAATAGAATCCCCTCAAATTATCCATCAGTCACTTTTGCATCCATTAAAAGTGGTAGTCTGGTGTGCAATTTGGTCAGGAGGAATAATTGGAGCTTACTTTCTTAAAACGGAAAACGGCGTAATGGGAAGCGATATCGCATACAGCTAGGATTACAATGGAACTTCTCCGAGATCTCTTTCCACAATAAGTTATTTCAAGAAATGGTGATGATGATTGGCCTGATTTGACTGCTCCAGACTTCTTTTTGTGGGGGTATCTGAGCAGCAAGGTTTGTGCATAGAAACCACCTTTCCGGCGGACACCCTGTGTAGGGCAATATTATTGGAGCAACAATACCAACAGGGTAGTTCTAAGGGGAAGATATTTTT
Source organism: Melanophora roralis (assembly GCA_963583895.1). NCBI lineage: Eukaryota > Metazoa > Arthropoda > Insecta > Diptera > Rhinophoridae > Melanophora > Melanophora roralis. Next base: position 8,178,355 of record OY757192.1, read on the forward strand.
AAGCTCCATATAATAAGTAATCCAAAAGTTTTGCCTTCCAATTCTTAACGCTGGCAGTTTTCAAACAAACTAGCCTTTGCTTTAACAATCAAATAATCCCGGGTTTCTGGTTTGCTGGATTTTTTGGCTTGCACTTGGAAATCCCCCCCTAGGGGTACTATGGTACTAAGTGGATAAAATTTACACATTTTTGCACTAAATGGAAAAGCTCCTAACAGAGTGTAAAATAGCGTTTTATGAAGTTCCTAACGACCCGTCATTTTTTTTATAAGATACAAACTTAACTATTAATATTTGGATAGTAATTTAAAACTTAATAATCCAGAATTGTTTAGTTAGGTTTTGTTTGCATAATTTCACACAATATTGTTTATGGGTTTAATGTTTGTGTAAAAGTTTTATTAACAACACTAAAGGGTATTTCGTGTAAAAATTTACATACCAAAAGCATAAGCAGCTCATCAAAACGATCAAAATTTCGATTTGAATCGAATGCCGTAATTTTCCCCGAGTTTTATATGCACTTTTTTAAGTTAGACAATTGCTTTCAAACTTTACATTTTAATATTATTCCCGCGCAACGCCGGGACCGGTAAGCTAGTAATTTTATATTTTGCCTTGAAATAAAAAAACATAAGCTTACAAAACACTGATACACAAAAACAAATATAGTAAAAACAATACTAATTTTTTTATAAAAATGAATTATTTTGGTTTTTATTTTTACATTTTTCAGTTAGTACTGTATAACTGAATAAGCGCGATATGTTTTTTTTTATATATAATTTGTTATGTTCTGTTTTTTCACTTAAAATGCAGATTTGTTTTTTCCAAATTTGCAGTTCTTTTAAAAAAAAATAATGGCAACGCTGACAATAATATTCTCATTTTAAGTGCGTTTCTCTTTGTGAAGACCACTGATATACATACCTACGTCCAAGCAAGAGATGTTATAACAGCTATAATTTTTAATTTAAAATAATTTTTGAAAGCCGTTAGCACCCGCATCCGTAAGAAAACGCCCAGTACTGGAAACTTATAAAAGATCCTGGAACAATACACTTTAAGCGGTCAAAATAGCCAGCACTGGTCAGTTGTTTTTGGTTTATTTTAAAACAAAGTGAACAAATTGAGTTTAATTTTTCTGTAAGCCTGTTATATCATTAGACTTTTTAACTTTTTATAAGCACTGATTGCCAATGTTTTTAAAAAAGGGTCAGTTTTACAATATCTTTCACCTTTTTTTTTCATAAAATTTATTATTGAATCTTCGCTTATGCGAGCTAACAAATAGTATTCAAATCTTAAAACTAAGTAATTAAAAGTTGTGCACCCAGTGCCAGACTAAAATTTTAGTTTTTCTATACAACTCAATTTGGTGCTACCTACGGTTTACACTTATTGGGCACTGCTTTCGCCTCTAACAGGGTACACTTATCAGGTAGCCTCAGATAAACAGCTGAGTAACGGTATTTCGTTATATTAATGTCAAATTTTGTTTATGTTTATGTATTTTCTTCCTTTTATACAAACAACAACTGTAGTATTGCAAGAAAAGCTCAAAAAGAACAAGAAAGATTTTGTAAGTTTTTGTTATTGGTCTCTGACATTCTTATGACGGTTTTAGTTGTTTTTGTAGAACCGCTCCTACCTGATAAGTGTACCCTGGCCTCTAACGTAGAAAAGAATACAACGCCGTCAAAACAAAATCCTAAGCTTACACAATAAATTTATAAACTTTAGCCTTGTATTAACAAATTTGCTATAGGCAATTTTTTAATCTATTATATAAAGAAGGGGTGTGTGTGTATGTATGTATGTTTATATTTTATAGCTGGCCACACCAGTGGATCGATTTTTGTGAAATTTTTACAGAGTCTTACTTCAAGTCTAAAAGGAACAATAGGCTACTTTTTTTTTGGAAATAAGTGCTGCCACGCCCACACTACGCCCATTTGTGTGGGAAGGTCAAGTAACAAAATCACCCAGGGTCATACTGCTCAAACGCGTAGAGCTAAATACCTGAAATTTACAACACGTGTTAAGCTTTACATGTTTGTTTAAATGCACATGAGTTTTTAAACATTGGGCCCGTAAAGGGATAAAAAGGGGACAAAAAGGGAAAAATTGGTAACCTACTATCTCTTGATGTCTATAAGATAGAAACAAAATTTAAAAAGTTTAGCGTTTTCCTTAAGAAATAAACAGACTGGTATTTGGAGTTTTTTTTTAAATTTTGGTCCGAAAGGCCGAAAAAAGGGGTTTAAATTATATTTTGGTACTTTTTTGTACTTTTTGTTACTTTTAAACCAATAAAGATAGAAAAATTTTTCAAACTGCGTTCGATAGGTCTTACAAAAATATGATTACGTTTTTCGTACTTTTTTTTATTTTTGGGCCCAAAAGGGGAGAAAAGGGCTAAAAATATATTTTGATTTTTTTATTCGTTTTTTGTAAGTTTTAAACCCATAACGATAGAAATATTATTCAAATTAAGTGTAACAGGCCTAAAAAATATGAGTACGTTTTTAGATACTTTTTAATTTTATAGACCCTAAGGGGAAGAAAGGGTTAAAATTATGTTTTAGTACTTTTTGTAACTTTAAAATAAATTATGATAGAAACTTAATTTCAATTCCTCTTCGAGACCGATTTTTGGAAATTAGTTCGCACGTAAACGGCTTTTAAAGTTAAAATTTTGAAGGTAAATAGGTGGGCGGTGTCACACCCATAAAAGTTAAACTTTTTATGCTGGTACTTTTATTGCACTGATTTTTTAAATTTGGCACACATATAGAAGGCCTCTAATTCCGAAGTTCTAAGGGACAAAATGTAAGTTTTCAAATTGGTTCTTCTATTGTTGCGATTTTTATGAAGCTCAAAAATAGACCGATAATATTTATTTTCGGTACAAAAATGGGTGGCATAAAGGTAGACGAACGTGCAAAGTTATGTGAAGATAAGGCCATATTCTAAAATTTTCAACTTCTTCCCTTATTCACTCTTTACAATTTGGACAACGTTTTTTGCTTCCAGGACATTAATATAGCTGTAAGCACTCATTTGAAAGTAGAATATATTATCAAAAAATTAATCTTTGCTTTCAGGAAAAACTTGAAATTTCGTGATGCAAAGCAAACTGCGTTTTGGAATACAGCCTAACTCCTAGCCGGACGGATCGACTGATAGGTTTTAATCGACTCAGGAAGTGATAATTGGAGGTGGGTCTCAGACCTTTTTCTTTGGTGAGGTACAAAAATTTGCACAAGAGCATAATAAAATTTGGATATAACAATGTAAGAGAAGTTTGAACTTCTTTTGAAAAATATTTGATATGTGATCCCTGTATCTATATTATATAAAGAAAGGTTGTATGTATGTATGTATGTATGTATGTATGTATGTATGTATGTATGTATGTATGTATGTATGTATGTATGTTTGTAATTTATAGCTGTCCACACCAGTGGATCGATTTTTTTGAAATTTTTACAGCGAGATACTTAAGGTCTGGAAGAAACAATTGGCAAGTTTTTTTTGGAAATCTTTGCTGCCGCGCCCACACAACGCCGATTTGTGTGGGAAGGTCTGGTTATGAATTGCCTAACCAAATTACCCAAAGCCATACTGATCAAACGCGTAGAGCTAAATACATGTTTGTTTAAATACATACGAATTTTTAGAAATTGGGCCCGTAAAGGGATAAAAAGGGGACAAAAAAGGAAAAACCTGTAGCCTACTATCTTTTGATGTATATATAAGATAAAAACAATCTGGAGTTTTTTTTTCATTTTGGTCCGAAATGGGGGAAAAAGGGGCTAAAATTATCTTTTGGTACTTTTTGGTATTTTTTGTTACTTTTAAACCAATAAAGATATAAACATTATTCAAATTGCGTTCGATAGGTTTTAAAAAAATATTATTACGTGTTTCGTACTTTTTTAATTTTAGACCCAAAAGGGGAAAACAGGGTTAAAAATATATTTTGATTTTTTTATGCGTTGTTTGTTACTTTTCAACCAATGAAGATATAAACATAATTCAAATTGGATGCGACGGGCCTAAAAAATATGAGTACGTTTTTGGGTATTTTTGGAATAATTGGACTCTTAGGGGGAAAAAAGGTTAAAATTATGTTTTAGTACTTTTCGTAACTTTGAAACCAATGAAGGTAGAAACATCGTTTAAATTGCTTTCGTCAGGTTACCAAAAAATGTTAATATGTTAATAAGGGGCTAAGATTATATATAGAAATTTATAAATAAATTTTGCTTATTAAAGCTTTCTGAATATTTCCAAAGCTGTAAGCCTGGTAAATATCCAATTTTTATGTGCTAAGTAAATAGTATGGCTGACTTATTATTTATTGCAACTTATGTGGGGAAACCAATAAATTAAAAAATATATAAATTCTTTTGTTTACATATTTTAATAATTTTACTATGATTGGGGTAGCGAAGCACACCGGGGCTTAGCTAGTCTATTATATAAAGAAGGGGTGTGTGTGTATGTATGTATGTTTGTATTTTATAGCTGGCCACACCAGTGGATCGATTTTTGTGAAATTTTTACAGAGTGTTACTTCAAGTCTAAAAGGAACAATAGGCTACTTTTTTTTTGGAAATTATTGTTGCCACGCCCACACTACGCCCATTTCTGTGGGAAGGTCAAGTAACAAAATTACCCAGAGCCATACTGCTCAAACGCGTAGAGCTAAATACCTGAAATTTACAACACGTGTTAAGCTTTACATGTTTGTTTAAATGCACATGAGTTTTTAAACATTGGGCCCGTAAAGGGATAAAAAGGGGACAAAAAGGGAAAAATCGGTAACCTACTATCTCTTGATGTCTATAAGATAGAAACAAAATTTAAAAAGTTTAGCGTTTTCCTTAAGAAATAAACAGACTGGTGTTGGGAGTTTTTTTTTTAAATTTTGGTCCGAAAGGCCGAAAAAAGGGGTTTAAATTATATTTTGGTACTTCTTGGTACTTTTTGTTACTTTTAAACCAATAAAGATAGAAAAATTTTTCAAATTGCGTTCGATAGGTCTTACAAAAATATGATTACGTTTTTCGTACTTTTTTTTTTATTTTGGGCCCAAAAGGGGAAAAAAGGGCTAAAAATATATTTTGATTTTTTTATTCGTTTTTTGTAACTTTTAAACCCATAACGATAGAAACATTATTCAAATTAAGTGTAACAGGCCTAAAAAATATGAGTACGTTTTTAGATACTTTTTTAATTTTATAGACCCTAAGGGGAAGAAAGGGTTAAAATTATGTTTTAGTACTTTTTGTAACCTTAAAATAAATTATGATAGAAACATAATTTCAATTCCTCTTCGAAACCGATTTTTGGAAATTAGTTCGCACGTAAACGGCTTTTAAAGTTAAAATTTTTAAGGTAAAAAAGTGGGCGATGCCACGCCCATAAAACTTAAACTTTTTATGCTGGTACTTTAATTGCACTGATTTTGTTAAAATTGGCACACATATAGAAGGCCTCTAATTCCGAAGTTCTATAGGACAAAAATGGAGGATTGCAGCGCCCACAAAAATGTAAGTTTTCAAATTGGTTCTTCTATTTTTATGAAGCTAAAAAATATACCGTTAATATTTATTTTCGGTACAAAAATGGGTGACATAAAGATAGACGAACGTGCAAAATTATGTGAAGATAAGGCCATATTCTAGCCAGTTATAGCCCAAAACGCTTAATCCGAAAGGACATTTGTATTGGAGCTCTGTCGAAAAATAACCTGATCATCACCACAAACAACACGCTTTTTTCTTATGCCAAAAAACTTATCTGTTCCAAATTTCATCGAAATATCTGCAAAAATGCGGTCTCTACTTTGCTAACAAGAATACATTAAGACTGAATTCCAAAGCGCAGTTTGCTTTGCATTAAAAATTTTCAACTTCTTCCCTTATTCACTCTTTACAATTTGGACAACGTTTTTTGCTTCCAGGACATTAATATAGCTGCAAGCACTCATTTGGAAGTAGAAGAAATTATCAAAAACATCATCTTTGCTTTCAGAAAAAACATGAAATTTCATGATGCAAAGCAAACTGCGTTTTGGAATTCAGCCTAACTCCTAGCCGGACGGATGGACTGACAGGTTTTAATCGACTCAGGAAGGGATTCTGTGTCAATCGGTATAATTGGAGGTGGGTCTCAGACCTTTTTCTTTGGTGAGATACAAAAATTTGCACAAAAGCATAATAAAATTTGGATATAACAATATAAGAGAAGTTTGAACTTCTTTTGAAAAATATTTGATATGTGATCCCTGTATCTATATTATATAAAGAAAGGTTGTATGTATGTATGTATGTATGTATGTATGTATGTATGTATGTATGTATGTATGTATGTATGTATGTATGTATGTATGTATGTATGTATGTATGTATACATGTATGTATGTATGTATGCACATATGTATGTATGTTTGTAATTTATAGCTGTCCACACCAGTGGATCGATTTTTTTGAAATTTTTTCAAGTCTGGAAGAAACAATTGGCAAGTTTTTTTTGGAAATCTTTGCTGCCGCGCCCACACTACGCCCATTTGTGTGGGAAGGTCTGGTTATGAATTGCCTAACCAAATTACCCAAAGCCATACTGATCAAACGCGTAGAGCTAAATACATGTTTGTTTAAATACATACGAATTTTAAGAAATTGGGCCCGTAAAGGGATAAAAAGGGGACAAAAAAGGAAAAACATGTAGCCTACTATCTTTTGATGTATATAAGATAAAAACAAAATTTAAAAAGTTTTGCGTTTTCCTTAAGAAACAAACAGACAGGTATCTGCAGTTTTTTTTTCATTTTGGTCCGAAATGAGGGAAAAAGGGGCTAAAATTATCTTTTGGTACTTTTTGGTACTTTTTGTTACTTTTAAACCAATAAAGATATAAACATTATTCAAATTGCGTTCGATAGGTCTTAAAAAAATATTATTACGTTTTTCGTCCTTTTTTTATTTTGGACCCAAAAGAGGAAAACAGGGTTAAAAATATATTTTGATTTTTTTATGTGTTGTTTGTTACTTTTCAACCAATAAAGATAGAAACATAATTCAAATTGGATGCGACGGGCCTAAAAAATATGAGTACGTTTTTGGGTCTTTTTTGAATAATTGGACTCTTAGGGGGAAAAAAGGTTAAAATTACGTTTTAGTACTTTTCGTAACTTTGAAACCAATGAAGGTAGAAACATAGTTTAAATTGCATTCGTCAGGTTACCAAAAAATGTTAATATGTTAATAAGGGGCTAAGATTATATATAGAAATTTATAAATAATTTTTGCTTATTAAAGCTTTCTGAATATCTCCAAAACTGTAAGCCTGGTAAATATCCAATTTTTATGTGCTAAGTAAATAGTAGGGCTGACTTATTATTTATTGCAACTTATGTGGGGCAACCAATAAATTAAAAAATATATAAATTCTTTTGTTTACATATTTTAATAAATTTACTATGATTGGGGTAGCGAAGCACACCGGGCTTAGCTAGTTTATATATATATATATATATCTATTATATAAAGAAGGGGTGTGTGTGTATGTATGTATGTTTGTATTTTATAGCTGGCCACACCAGTGGATCGATTTTTGTGAAATTTTTACAGAGTGTTACTTCAAGTCTAAAAGGAACAATAGGCTACTTTTTTTTTGGAAATTATTGTTGCCACGCCCACACTACGCCCATTTCTGTGGGAAGGTCAAGTAACAAAATTACCCAGAGCCATACTGCTCAAACGCGTAGAGCTAAATACCTGAAATTTACAACACGTGTTAAGCTTTACATGTTTGTTTAAATGCACATGAGTTTTTAAACATTGGGCCCGTAAAGGGATAAAAAGGGGACAAAAAGGGAAAAATCGGTAACCTACTATCTCTTGATGTCTATAAGATAGAAACAAAATTTAAAAAGTTTAGCGTTTTCCTTAAGAAATAAACAGACTGGTGTTTGGAGTTTTTTTTTTTAAATTTTGGTCCGAAAGGCCGAAAAAAGGGGTTTAAATTATATTTTGATACTTCTTGGTACTTTTTGTTACTTTTAAACCAATAAAGATAGAAAAATTTTTCAAATTGCGTTCGATAGGTCTTACAAAAATATGATTACGTTTTTCGTACTTTTTTTTTATTTTGGGCCCAAAAGGGGAAAAAAGGGCTAAAAATATATTTTGATTTTTTTATTCGTTTTTTGTAACTTTTAAACCCATAACGATAGAAACATTATTCAAATTAAGTGTAACAGGCCTAAAAAATATGAGTACGTTTTTAGATACTTTTTTAATTTTATAGACCCTAAGGGGAAGAAAGGGTTAAAATTATGTTTTAGTACTTTTTGTAACCTTAAAATAAATTATGATAGAAACATAATTTCAATTCCTCTTCGAAACCGATTTTTGGAAATTAGTTCGCACGTAAACGGCTTTTAAAGTTAAAATTTTTAAGGTAAAAAAGTGGGCGATGCCACGCCCATAAAACTTAAACTTTTTATGCTGGTACTTTAATTGCACTGATTTTGTTAAAATTGGCACACATATAGAAGGCCTCTAATTCCGAAGTTCTATAGGACAAAAATGGAGGATTGCAGCGCCCACAAAAATGTAAGTTTTCAAATTGGTTCTTCTATTTTTATGAAGCTAAAAAATATACCGTTAATATTTATTTTCGGTACAAAAATGGGTGACATAAAGATAGACGAACGTGCAAAATTATGTGAAGATAAGGCCATATTCTAGCCAGTTATAGCCCAAAACGCTTAATCCGAAAGGACATTTGTATTGGAGCTCTGTCGAAAAATAACCTGATCATCACCACAAACAACACGCTTTTTTCTTATGCCAAAAAACTTATCTGTTCCAAATTTCATCGAAATATCTGCAAAAATGCGGTCTCTACTTTGCTAACAAGAATACATTAAGACTGAATTCCAAAGCGCAGTTTGCTTTGCATTAAAAATTTTCAACTTCTTCCCTTATTCACTCTTTACAATTTGGACAACGTTTTTTGCTTCCAGGACATTAATATAGCTGCAAGCACTCATTTGGAAGTAGAAGAAATTATCAAAAACATCATCTTTGCTTTCAGAAAAAACATGAAATTTCATGATGCAAAGCAAACTGCGTTTTGGAATTCAGCCTAACTCCTAGCCGGACGGATGGACTGACAGGTTTTAATCGACTCAGGAAGGGATTCTGTGTCAATCGGTATAATTGGAGGTGGGTCTCAGACCTTTTTCTTTGGTGAGATACAAAAATTTGCACAAAAGCATAATAAAATTTGGATATAACAATATAAGAGAAGTTTGAACTTCTTTTGAAAAATATTTGATATGTGATCCCTGTATCTATATTATATAAAGAAAGGTTGTATGTATGTATGTATGTATGTATGCATGTATGTATGTATGTATGTATGTATGTATGTATGTATGTATGTATGTATGTATGTATACATGTATGTATGTATGTATGCACATATGTATGTATGTTTGTAATTTATAGCTGTCCACACCAGTGGATCGATTTTTTTGAAATTTTTACAAGTCTGGAAGAAACAATTGGCAAGTTTTTTTTGGAAATCTTTGCTGCCGCGCCCACACTACGCCCATTTGTGTGGGAAGGTCTGGTTATGAATTGCCTAACCAAATTACCCAAAGCCATACTGATCAAACGCGTAGAGCTAAATACATGTTTGTTTAAATACATACGAATTTTAAGAAATTGGGCCCGTAAAGGGATAAAAAGGGGACAAAAAAGGAAAAACATGTAGCCTACTATCTTTTGATGTATATAAGATAAAAACAAAATTTAAAAAGTTTTGCGTTTTCCTTAAGAAACAAACAGACAGGTATCTGCAGTTTTTTTTTCATTTTGGTCCGAAATGGGGGAAAAAGGGGCTAAAATTATCTTTTGGTACTTTTTGGTACTTTTTGTTACTTTTAAACCAATAAAGATATAAACATTATTCAAATTGCGTTCGATAGGTCTTAAAAAAATATTATTACGTTTTTCGTCCTTTTTTTATTTTGGACCCAAAAGAGGAAAACAGGGTTAAAAATATATTTTGATTTTTTTATGTGTTGTTTGTTACTTTTCAACCAATAAAGATAGAAACATAATTCAAATTGGATGCGACGGGCCTAAAAAATATGAGTACGTTTTTGGGTCTTTTTTGAATAATTGGACTCTTAGGGGGAAAAAAGGTTAAAATTACGTTTTAGTACTTTTCGTAACTTTGAAACCAATGAAGGTAGAAACATAGTTTAAATTGCATTCGTCAGGTTACCAAAAAATGTTAATATGTTAATAAGGGGCTAAGATTATATATAGAAATTTAAAAATAATTTTTGCTTATTAAAGCTTTCTGAATATCTCCAAAACTGTAAGCCTGGTAAATATCCAATTTTTATGTGCTAAGTAAATAGTAGGGCTGACTTATTATTTATTGCAACTTATGTGGGGCAACCAATAAATTAAAAAATATATAAATTCTTTTGTTTACATATTTTAATAAATTTACTATGATTGGGGTAGCGAAGCACACCGGGCTTAGCTAGTCTATTATATAAAGAAGGGGTGTATGTATGTATGTATGTTTGTATGTTTGTATTTTATAGCTGGCCACACCAGTGGATCGATTTTTGTGAAATTTTTACAGAGTGTTACTTCAAGTCTAAAAGGAACAATAGGCTACTTTTTTTTTGGAAATTATTGCTGCCACGCCCACACTACGCCCATTTGTGTGGGAAGGTCAATTAACAAAATTACCCAGAGCCATACTGCTCAAACGCGTAGAGCTAAATACCTGAAATTTACAACACGTGTTAAGCTTTACATGTTTGTTTAAATGCACATGAGTTTTTAAACATTGGGCCCGTAAAGGGATAAAAAGGGGACAAAAAGGGAAAAATCGGTAACCTACTATCTCTTGATGTCTATAAGATAGAAACAATATTTTAAAAGTTTAGCGTTTTCCCTAAGAAATAAACAGACTGGTATTTGGATTTTTTTTTTAAATTTTGGTCCGAAAGGCCGAAAAAAGGGGTTTAAATTATATTTTGGTACTTTTTGTTACTTTTGAACCAATAAAGATAGAAAAATTTTTCAAATTGCGTTCGATAGGTCTTACAAAAATATGATTACGTTTTTCGTACTTTTTTTTAATTTTGGGCCCAAAAGGGGAAAAAAGGGCTAAAAATATATTTTGATTTTTTTATTCGTTTTTTGTAACTTTTAAACCCATAACGATAGAGACATTATTCAAATTAAGTGTAACAGGCCTAAAAAATATGAGTACGTTTTTAGATACTTTTTTAATTTTATAGACCCTAAGGGGAAGAAAGGGTTAAAATTATGTTTTAGTACTTTTTGTAACTTTAAAATAAATTATGATAGAAACATAATTTCAATTCCTCTTCGAGGCCGATTTTTGGAAATTAGTTCTCACGTAAACGGCTTTTAAAGTTAAAATTTTGAAGGTAAAAAAGTGGGCGGTGCCACGCCCATAAAAGTTAAACTTTTTATGCTGGTACTTTTATTGCACTGATTTTTTTAAATTGGCACACATATAGAAGGCCTCTAATTCCGAAGTTCTAAAGGACAAAAATGGAGGATTGCAGCGCCCACAAAAATGTAAGTTTTCAAATTGGTTCTTCTATTGTTGCGATTTTTATGAAGCTCAAAAATAGACCGATAATATTTATTTTCGGTATAAAAATGGGTGGCATAAAGATAGACGAACGTGCAAAATTATGTGAAGATAAGGCCATATTCTAGCCAGTTATAGCCCAAAACGCTTAATCCGGGAGGACATTTGTATGGGAGCTCTGTCGAAAAATAACCTGATCATCACCACAAACAACATGCTTTTTTCTTATCCCAAAAAACGTATCTGTTCCAAATTTCATCGAAATATCTGCAAAAATGCGGTCTCTACTTTGTTTACAAGAATACATTAAGACTGAATTCCAAAACGCAGTTTGCTTTGCATTAAAAATTTTCAACGTCTTCCCTTATTCACTCTTTACAATTTGGACAACGTTTTTTGCTTCCAGGACATTAATATAGCTGTAAGCACTCATTTGGAAGTAGAAGATATTATCAAAAACATCATCTTTGCTTTCAGGAAAAACTTGAAATTTCGTGATGCAAAGCAAACTGCGTTTTGGAATACAGCCTAACTCCTAGCCGGACGGATGGACTGACAGGTTTTATTCGACTCAGGAAGTGATTCTGTGTCAATCGGTATAATTGGAGGTGGGTCTCAGACCTTTTTCTTTGGTGAGGTACAAAAATTTGCACAAAAGCATAATAAAATTTGGATATAACAATATAAGAGAAGTTTGAACTTCTTTTGAAAAATATTTGATATGTGATCCATGTATCTATCTATTATATAAAGAAGGGGTGTATGTATGTATGTATGTATGTATGTATGTTTGTATTTTATAGCTGGCCACACCAGTTGATCGATTTTTGTGAAATTTTTACAGAGTGTTACTTCAAGTCTGAAAGGAACAATAGGATACTTTTTTTTTGGAAATTATTGCTGCCACGCCCACACTACGCCCATTTGTGTGGGAAGGTCAAGTAACAAAATTACCCAGAGCCATACTGCTCAAACGCGTAGAGCTAAATACCTGAAATTTACAACACGTGTTAAGCTTTACATGTTTGTTCAAATGCACATGAGTTTTTAAACATTGGGCCCGTAAAGGGATAAAAAGGGGACAAAAAGGGAAAAATCGGTTACCTACTATCTCTTGATGTATATAAGATAGAAACAAAATTTAAAAAGTTTAGCGTTTTCTTTAAGAAATAAACAGACAGGTATCTGGAGTTTTTTTTTAAATTATGGTCCGAAAGGCCGAAAAAAGGGGTTAAAATTATATTTTGGTACTTTTTGGTACTTTTTGTTACTTTTAAACCAATAAAGATAGAAAAATTTTTCAAATTGCGTTCGATAGGTCTTACAAAAATATGATTAAGTTTTTCGTACTTTTCTTTAATTTTGGGCCCAAAGGGGGAAAAAAGGGTCAAAAATATATTTTGATTTTTTTATTCGTTTTTTGTAACTTTTAAACCAATAACGATAGGAACATTATTCAAATTAAGTGTAACAGGCCTAAAAAATATGAGTACATTTTTAGATACTTTTTTAATTTTATAGACCCTAAGGGGGAAAAAGGTTAAAATTATGTTTTAGTACTTTTTGTAACTTTAAAATCAATTATGATAGAAACATAATTTCAATTGCTTTTCGAGACCGATTTTTGGAAATTAGTTCGCACGTAAACGGCTTTAAAAGTTAAAATTTTGAAGGTAAAAAAGTGGGCGGTGCCACGCCCATAAAAGTTAAACTTTTTATGCTGGTACTTTTATTGCACTGATTTTTTAAAATTGGCACACATATAGAAGGCCTCTAATTCCGAAGTTCTAAAGGACAAAAATGGAGGATTGCAGCGCCCACAAAAATGTAAGTTTTCAAACTGGTTCTTCTATTGTTGCGATTTTTATAAAGCTAAAAAAAACCGATAATGTTTATTTTCGGTACAAAAACGGATGGCATAAAGATAGACAAACGTGCAAAATTATGTGAAGATAAGGCCATATTCTAGCCAGTTATAGCCAAAAACGCTTAATCCGGGAGGACATTTGTATGGAAGCTCTGTCAAAAAATTAACTGATCATCACCACAAACAACATGCTTTTTTCTTATGCCAAAAAACTTATCTGTTCCTAATTTCATCGAAATATCTGCAAAAATGCGGTCTCTACTTTGTTTACAAGAATACATTAATAAGGCTGAATTCCAAAACGCAGTTTGCTTTGCATTAAAAATGTTCAACTTCTTCCCTTATTCACTCTTTACAATTTGGACAACGTTTTTTGCTCCCAGGACATTAATATATCTGTAAGCACTCATTTGGAAGATATTACCAGAAACATCATCTTTGCTGTCAGGAAAAACTTGAAATTTCGTGATGCAAAGCAAACTGCGTTTTGGAATTCAACCTAACTCCCAGCCGGACGGATGGACTGACAGGTTTTAATCGGCTCAGGAAGTGATTCTGTGTCGATCGGTATAATTGGAGGTGGGTCTCAGACCTTTTTCTTTGGTGAGGTACAAAAATTTGCACAAAAGCATAATTAAATTTGAATATTGCAATATAAGAGAAGTTTGAACTTCTTTTGAAAAATATTTGAAATGTGATCCCTGTATCTATCTATTATATAAAGAAGGGGTGTGTGTGTATGTATGTATGTTTGTATTTTATAGCTGGCCACACCAGTGGATCGATTTTTGTGAAATTTTTACAGAGTGTTACTTCAAGTCTAAAAGGAACAATAGGCTACTTTTTTTTTGGAAATTATTGTTGCCACGCCCACACTACGCCCATTTGTGTGGGAAGGTCAAGTAACAAAATTACCCAGAGCCATACTGCTCAAACGCGTAGAGCTAAATACCTGAAATTTACAACACGTGTTAAGCTTTACATGTTTGTTTAAATGCACATGAGTTTTTAAACATTGGGCCCGTAAAGGGATAAAAAGGGGACAAAAAGGGAAAAATCGGTAACCTACTATCTCTTGATGTCTATAAGATAGAAACAAAATTTAAAAAGTTTAGCGTTTTCCTTAAGAAATAAACAGACTGGTGTTTGGAGTTTTTTTTTTTAAATTTTGGTCCGAAAGGCCGAAAAAAGGGGTTTAAATTATATTTTGATACTTCTTGGTACTTTTTGTTACTTTTAAACCAATAAAGATAGAAAAATTTTTCAAATTGCGTTCGATAGGTCTTACAAAAATATGATTACGTTTTTCGTACTTTTTTTTTATTTTGGGCCCAAAAGGGGAAAAAAGGGCTAAAAATATATTTTGATTTTTTTATTCGTTTTTTGTAACTTTTAAACCCATAACGATAGAAACATTATTCAAATTAAGTGTAACAGGCCTAAAAAATATGAGTACGTTTTTAGATACTTTTTTAATTTTATAGACCCTAAGGGGAAGAAAGGGTTAAAATTATGTTTTAGTACTTTTTGTAACCTTAAAATAAATTATGATAGAAACATAATTTCAATTCCTCTTCGAAACCGATTTTTGGAAATTAGTTCGCACGTAAACGGCTTTTAAAGTTAAAATTTTTAAGGTAAAAAAGTGGGCGATGCCACGCCCATAAAACTTAAACTTTTTATGCTGGTACTTTAATTGCACTGATTTTGTTAAAATTGGCACACATATAGAAGGCCTCTAATTCCGAAGTTCTATAGGACAAAAATGGAGGATTGCAGCGCCCACAAAAATGTAAGTTTTCAAATTGGTTCTTCTATTTTTATGAAGCTCAAAAATATACCGTTAATATTTATTTTCGGTACAAAAATGGGTGACATAAAGATAGACGAACGTGCAAAATTATGTGAAGATAAGGCCATATTCTAGCCAGTTATAGCCCAAAACGCTTAATCCGAAAGGACATTTGTATTGGAGCTCTGTCGAAAAATAACCTGATCATCACCACAAACAACACGCTTTTTTCTTATGCCAAAAAACTTATCTGTTCCAAATTTCATCGAAATATCTGCAAAAATGCGGTCTCTACTTTGCTAACAAGAATACATTAAGACTGAATTCCAAAGCGCAGTTTGCTTTGCATTAAAAATTTTCAACTTCTTCCCTTATTCACTCTTTACAATTTGGACAACGTTTTTTGCTTCCAGGACATTAATATAGCTGCAAGCACTCATTTGGAAGTAGAAGAAATTATCAAAAACATCATCTTTGCTTTCAGAAAAAACATGAAATTTCATGATGCAAAGCAAACTGCGTTTTGGAATTCAGCCTAACTCCTAGCCGGACGGATGGACTGACAGGTTTTAATCGACTCAGGAAGGGATTCTGTGTCAATCGGTATAATTGGAGGTGGGTCTCAGACCTTTTTCTTTGGTGAGATACAAAAATTTGCACAAAAGCATAATAAAATTTGGATATAACAATATAAGAGAAGTTTGAACTTCTTTTGAAAAATATTTGATATGTGATCCCTGTATCTATATTATATAAAGAAAGGTTGTATGTATGTATGTATGTATGTATGCATGTATGTATGTATGTATGTATGTATGTATGTATGTATGTATGTATGTATGTATGTATACATGTATGTATGTATGTATGCACATATGTATGTATGTTTGTAATTTATAGCTGTCCACACCAGTGGATCGATTTTTTTGAAATTTTTACAAGTCTGGAAGAAACAATTGGCAAGTTTTTTTTGGAAATCTTTGCTGCCGCGCCCACACTACGCCCATTTGTGTGGGAAGGTCTGGTTATGAATTGCCTAACCAAATTACCCAAAGCCATACTGATCAAACGCGTAGAGCTAAATACATGTTTGTTTAAATACATACGAATTTTAAGAAATTGGGCCCGTAAAGGGATAAAAAGGGGACAAAAAAGGAAAAACATGTAGCCTACTATCTTTTGATGTATATAAGATAAAAACAAAATTTAAAAAGTTTTGCGTTTTCCTTAAGAAACAAACAGACAGGTATCTGCAGTTTTTTTTTCATTTTGGTCCGAAATGGGGGAAAAAGGGGCTAAAATTATCTTTTGGTACTTTTTGGTACTTTTTGTTACTTTTAAACCAATAAAGATATAAACATTATTCAAATTGCGTTCGATAGGTCTTAAAAAAATATTATTACGTTTTTCGTCCTTTTTTTATTTTGGACCCAAAAGAGGAAAACAGGGTTAAAAATATATTTTGATTTTTTTATGTGTTGTTTGTTACTTTTCAACCAATAAAGATAGAAACATAATTCAAATTGGATGCGACGGGCCTAAAAAATATGAGTACGTTTTTGGGTCTTTTTTGAATAATTGGACTCTTAGGGGGAAAAAAGGTTAAAATTACGTTTTAGTACTTTTCGTAACTTTGAAACCAATGAAGGTAGAAACATAGTTTAAATTGCATTCGTCAGGTTACCAAAAAATGTTAATATGTTAATAAGGGGCTAAGATTATATATAGAAATTTAAAAATAATTTTTGCTTATTAAAGCTTTCTGAATATCTCCAAAACTGTAAGCCTGGTAAATATCCAATTTTTATGTGCTAAGTAAATAGTAGGGCTGACTTATTATTTATTGCAACTTATGTGGGGCAACCAATAAATTAAAAAATATATAAATTCTTTTGTTTACATATTTTAATAAATTTACTATGATTGGGGTAGCGAAGCACACCGGGCTTAGCTAGTCTATTATATAAAGAAGGGGTGTATGTATGTATGTATGTTTGTATGTTTGTATTTTATAGCTGGCCACACCAGTGGATCGATTTTTGTGAAATTTTTACAGAGTGTTACTTCAAGTCTAAAAGGAACAATAGGCTACTTTTTTTTTGGAAATTATTGCTGCCACGCCCACACTACGCCCATTTGTGTGGGAAGGTCAATTAACAAAATTACCCAGAGCCATACTGCTCAAACGCGTAGAGCTAAATACCTGAAATTTACAACACGTGTTAAGCTTTACATGTTTGTTTAAATGCACATGAGTTTTTAAACATTGGGCCCGTAAAGGGATAAAAAGGGGACAAAAAGGGAAAAATCGGTAACCTACTATCTCTTGATGTCTATAAGATAGAAACAATATTTTAAAAGTTTAGCGTTTTCCCTAAGAAATAAACAGACTGGTATTTGGATTTTTTTTTTAAATTTTGGTCCGAAAGGCCGAAAAAAGGGGTTTAAATTATATTTTGGTACTTTTTGTTACTTTTGAACCAATAAAGATAGAAAAATTTTTCAAATTGCGTTCGATAGGTCTTACAAAAATATGATTACGTTTTTCGTACTTTTTTTTAATTTTGGGCCCAAAAGGGGAAAAAAGGGCTAAAAATATATTTTGATTTTTTTATTCGTTTTTTGTAACTTTTAAACCCATAACGATAGAGACATTATTCAAATTAAGTGTAACAGGCCTAAAAAATATGAGTACGTTTTTAGATACTTTTTTAATTTTATAGACCCTAAGGGGAAGAAAGGGTTAAAATTATGTTTTAGTACTTTTTGTAACTTTAAAATAAATTATGATAGAAACATAATTTCAATTCCTCTTCGAGGCCGATTTTTGGAAATTAGTTCTCACGTAAACGGCTTTTAAAGTTAAAATTTTGAAGGTAAAAAAGTGGGCGGTGCCACGCCCATAAAAGTTAAACTTTTTATGCTGGTACTTTTATTGCACTGATTTTTTTAAATTGGCACACATATAGAAGGCCTCTAATTCCGAAGTTCTAAAGGACAAAAATGGAGGATTGCAGCGCCCACAAAAATGTAAGTTTTCAAATTGGTTCTTCTATTGTTGCGATTTTTATGAAGCTCAAAAATAGACCGATAATATTTATTTTCGGTATAAAAATGGGTGGCATAAAGATAGACGAACGTGCAAAATTATGTGAAGATAAGGCCATATTCTAGCCAGTTATAGCCCAAAACGCTTAATCCGGGAGGACATTTGTATGGGAGCTCTGTCGAAAAATAACCTGATCATCACCACAAACAACATGCTTTTTTCTTATCCCAAAAAACGTATCTGTTCCAAATTTCATCGAAATATCTGCAAAAATGCGGTCTCTACTTTGTTTACAAGAATACATTAAGACTGAATTCCAAAACGCAGTTTGCTTTGCATTAAAAATTTTCAACGTCTTCCCTTATTCACTCTTTACAATTTGGACAACGTTTTTTGCTTCCAGGACATTAATATAGCTGTAAGCACTCATTTGGAAGTAGAAGATATTATCAAAAACATCATCTTTGCTTTCAGGAAAAACTTGAAATTTCGTGATGCAAAGCAAACTGCGTTTTGGAATACAGCCTAACTCCTAGCCGGACGGATGGACTGACAGGTTTTATTCGACTCAGGAAGTGATTCTGTGTCAATCGGTATAATTGGAGGTGGGTCTCAGACCTTTTTCTTTGGTGAGGTACAAAAATTTGCACAAAAGCATAATAAAATTTGGATATAACAATATAAGAGAAGTTTGAACTTCTTTTGAAAAATATTTGATATGTGATCCATGTATCTATCTATTATATAAAGAAGGGGTGTATGTATGTATGTATGTATGTATGTATGTTTGTATTTTATAGCTGGCCACACCAGTTGATCGATTTTTGTGAAATTTTTACAGAGTGTTACTTCAAGTCTGAAAGGAACAATAGGATACTTTTTTTTTGGAAATTATTGCTGCCACGCCCACACTACGCCCATTTGTGTGGGAAGGTCAAGTAACAAAATTACCCAGAGCCATACTGCTCAAACGCGTAGAGCTAAATACCTGAAATTTACAACACGTGTTAAGCTTTACATGTTTGTTCAAATGCACATGAGTTTTTAAACATTGGGCCCGTAAAGGGATAAAAAGGGGACAAAAAGGGAAAAATCGGTTACCTACTATCTCTTGATGTATATAAGATAGAAACAAAATTTAAAAAGTTTAGCGTTTTCTTTAAGAAATAAACAGACAGGTATCTGGAGTTTTTTTTTAAATTATGGTCCGAAAGGCCGAAAAAAGGGGTTAAAATTATATTTTGGTACTTTTTGGTACTTTTTGTTACTTTTAAACCAATAAAGATAGAAAAATTTTTCAAATTGCGTTCGATAGGTCTTACAAAAATATGATTAAGTTTTTCGTACTTTTCTTTAATTTTGGGCCCAAAGGGGGAAAAAAGGGTCAAAAATATATTTTGATTTTTTTATTCGTTTTTTGTAACTTTTAAACCAATAACGATAGGAACATTATTCAAATTAAGTGTAACAGGCCTAAAAAATATGAGTACATTTTTAGATACTTTTTTAATTTTATAGACCCTAAGGGGGAAAAAGGTTAAAATTATGTTTTAGTACTTTTTGTAACTTTAAAATCAATTATGATAGAAACATAATTTCAATTGCTTTTCGAGACCGATTTTTGGAAATTAGTTCGCACGTAAACGGCTTTAAAAGTTAAAATTTTGAAGGTAAAAAAGTGGGCGGTGCCACGCCCATAAAAGTTAAACTTTTTATGCTGGTACTTTTATTGCACTGATTTTTTAAAATTGGCACACATATAGAAGGCCTCTAATTCCGAAGTTCTAAAGGACAAAAATGGAGGATTGCAGCGCCCACAAAAATGTAAGTTTTCAAACTGGTTCTTCTATTGTTGCGATTTTTATAAAGCTAAAAAAAACCGATAATGTTTATTTTCGGTACAAAAACGGATGGCATAAAGATAGACAAACGTGCAAAATTATGTGAAGATAAGGCCATATTCTAGCCAGTTATAGCCAAAAACGCTTAATCCGGGAGGACATTTGTATGGAAGCTCTGTCAAAAAATTAACTGATCATCACCACAAACAACATGCTTTTTTCTTATGCCAAAAAACTTATCTGTTCCTAATTTCATCGAAATATCTGCAAAAATGCGGTCTCTACTTTGTTTACAAGAATACATTAATAAGGCTGAATTCCAAAACGCAGTTTGCTTTGCATTAAAAATGTTCAACTTCTTCCCTTATTCACTCTTTACAATTTGGACAACGTTTTTTGCTCCCAGGACATTAATATATCTGTAAGCACTCATTTGGAAGATATTACCAGAAACATCATCTTTGCTGTCAGGAAAAACTTGAAATTTCGTGATGCAAAGCAAACTGCGTTTTGGAATTCAACCTAACTCCCAGCCGGACGGATGGACTGACAGGTTTTAATCGGCTCAGGAAGTGATTCTGTGTCGATCGGTATAATTGGAGGTGGGTCTCAGACCTTTTTCTTTGGTGAGGTACAAAAATTTGCACAAAAGCATAATTAAATTTGAATATTGCAATATAAGAGAAGTTTGAACTTCTTTTGAAAAATATTTGAAATGTGATCCCTGTATCTATCTATTATATAAAGAAGGGGTGTGTGTGTATGTATGTATGTTTGTATTTTATAGCTGGCCACACCAGTGGATCGATTTTTGTGAAATTTTTACAGAGTGTTACTTCAAGTCTAAAAGGAACAATAGGCTACTTTTTTTTTGGAAATTATTGTTGCCACGCCCACACTACGCCCATTTGTGTGGGAAGGTCAAGTAACAAAATTACCCAGAGCCATACTGCTCAAACGCGTAGAGCTAAATACCTGAAATTTACAACACGTGTTAAGCTTTACATGTTTGTTTAAATGCACATGAGTTTTCAAACATTGGGCCCGTAAAGGGATAAAAAGGGGACAAAAAGGGAAAAATCGGTAACCTACTATCTCTTGATGTCTATAAGATAGAAACAAAATTTAAAAAGTTTAGCGTTTTCCTTAAGAAATAAACAGACTGGTGTTTGGAGTTTTTTTTTTTAAATTTTGGTCCGAAAGGCCGAAAAAAGGGGTTTAAATTATATTTTGGTACTTCTTGGTACTTTTTGTTACTTTTAAACCAATAAAGATAGAAAAATTTTTCAAATTGCGTTCGATAGGTCTTACAAAAATATGATTACGTTTTTCGTACTTTTTTTTTTATTTTGGGCCCAAAAGGGGAAAAAAGGGCTAAAAATATATTTTGATTTTTTTATTCGTTTTTTGTAACTTTTAAACCCATAACGATAGAAACATTATTCAAATTAAGTGTAACAGGCCTAAAAAATATGAGTACGTTTTTAGATACTTTTTTAATTTTATAGACCCTAAGGGGAAGAAAGGGTTAAAATTATGTTTTAGTACTTTTTGTAACCTTAAAATAAATTATGATAGAAACATAATTTCAATTCCTCTTCGAAACCGATTTTTGGAAATTAGTTCGCACGTAAACGGCTTTTAAAGTTAAAATTTTTAAGGTAAAAAAGTGGGCGATGCCACGCCCATAAAACTTAAACTTTTTATGCTGGTACTTTAATTGCACTGATTTTGTTAAAATTGGCACACATATAGAAGGCCTCTAATTCCGAAGTTCTATAGGACAAAAATGGAGGATTGCAGCGCCCACAAAAATGTAAGTTTTCAAATTGGTTCTTCTATTTTTATGAAGCTAAAAAATATACCGTTAATATTTATTTTCGGTACAAAAATGGGTGACATAAAGATAGACGAACGTGCAAAATTATGTGAAGATAAGGCCATATTCTAGCCAGTTATAGCCCAAAACGCTTAATCCGAAAGGACATTTGTATTGGAGCTCTGTCGAAAAATAACCTGATCATCACCACAAACAACACGCTTTTTTCTTATGCCAAAAAACTTATCTGTTCCAAATTTCATCGAAATATCTGCAAAAATGCGGTCTCTACTTTGCTAACAAGAATACATTAAGACTGAATTCCAAAGCGCAGTTTGCTTTGCATTAAAAATTTTCAACTTCTTCCCTTATTCACTCTTTACAATTTGGACAACGTTTTTTGCTTCCAGGACATTAATATAGCTGCAAGCACTCATTTGGAAGTAGAAGAAATTATCAAAAACATCATCTTTGCTTTCAGAAAAAACATGAAATTTCATGATGCAAAGCAAACTGCGTTTTGGAATTCAGCCTAACTCCTAGCCGGACGGATGGACTGACAGGTTTTAATCGACTCAGGAAGGGATTCTGTGTCAATCGGTATAATTGGAGGTGGGTCTCAGACCTTTTTCTTTGGTGAGATACAAAAATTTGCACAAAAGCATAATAAAATTTGGATATAACAATATAAGAGAAGTTTGAACTTCTTTTGAAAAATATTTGATATGTGATCCCTGTATCTATATTATATAAAGAAAGGTTGTATGTATGTATGTATGTATGTATGTATGTATGTATGTATGTATGTATGTATGTATGTATGTATGTATGTATGTATGTATGTATGTATGTATGTATACATGTATGTATGTATGTATGCACATACGTATGTATGTTTGTAATTTATAGCTGTCCACACCAGTGGATCGATTTTTTTGAAATTTTTTCAAGTCTGGAAGAAACAATTGGCAAGTTTTTTTTGGAAATCTTTGCTGCCGCGCCCACACTACGCCCATTTGTGTGGGAAGGTCTGGTTATGAATTGCCTAACCAAATTACCCAAAGCCATACTGATCAAACGCGTAGAGCTAAATACATGTTTGTTTAAATACATACGAATTTTAAGAAATTGGGCCCGTAAAGGGATAAAAAGGGGACAAAAAAGGAAAAACATGTAGCCTACTATCTTTTGATGTATATAAGATAAAAACAAAATTTAAAAAGTTTTGCGTTTTCCTTAAGAAACAAACAGACAGGTATCTGCAGTTTTTTTTTTCATTTTGGTCCGAAATGAGGGAAAAAGGGGCTAAAATTATCTTTTGGTACTTTTTGGTACTTTTTGTTACTTTTAAACCAATAAAGATATAAACATTATTCAAATTGCGTTCGATAGGTCTTAAAAAAATATTATTACGTTTTTCGTCCTTTTTTATTTTGGACCCAAAAGAGGAAAACAGGGTTAAAAATATATTTTGATTTTTTTATGTGTTGTTTGTTACTTTTCAACCAATAAAGATAGAAACATAATTCAAATTGGATGCGACGGGCCTAAAAAATATGAGTACGTTTTTGGGTCTTTTTTGAATAATTGGACTCTTAGGGGGAAAAAAGGTTAAAATTACGTTTTAGTACTTTTCGTAACTTTGAAACCAATGAAGGTAGAAACATAGTTTAAATTGCATTCGTCAGGTTACCAAAAAATGTTAATATGTTAATAAGGGGCTAAGATTATATATAGAAATTTATAAATAATTTTTGCTTATTAAAGCTTTCTGAATATCTCCAAAACTGTAAGCCTGGTAAATATCCAATTTTTATGTGCTAAGTAAATAGTAGGGCTGACTTATTATTTATTGCAACTTATGTGGGGCAACCAATAAATTAAAAAATATATAAATTCTTTTGTTTACATATTTTAATAAATTTACTATGATTGGGGTAGCACACCGGGCTTAGCTAGTCTATTATATAAAGAAGGGGTGTATGTATGTATGTATGTATGTATGTATGTTTGTATTTTATAGCTGGCCACACCAGTGGATCGATTTTTGTGAAATTTTTACAGAGTGTTACTTCAAGTCTGAAAGGAACAATAGGATACTTTTTTTTTGGAAATTATTGCTGCCACGCCCACACTACGCCCATTTGTGTGGGAAGGTCAAGTAACAAAATTACCCAGAGCCATACTGCTCAAACGCGTAGAGCTAAATACCTGAAATTTACAACACGTGTTAAGCTTTACATGTTTGTTCAAATGCACATGAGTTTTTAAACATTGGGCCCGTAAAGGGATAAAAAGGGGACAAAAAGGGAAAAATCGGTTACCTACTATCTCTTGATGTATATAAGATAGAAACAAAATTTAAAAAGTTTAGCGTTTTCTTTAAGAAATAAACAGACAGGTATCTGGAGTTTTTTTAAATTATGGTCCGAAAGGCCGAAAAAAGGGGTTAAAATTATATTTTGGTACTTTTTGGTACTTTTTGTTACTTTTAAACCAATAAAGATAGAAAAATTTTTCAAATTGCGTTCGATAGGTCTTACAAAAATATGATTAAGTTTTTCGTACTTTTCTTTAATTTTGGGCCCAAAGGGGGAAAAAAGGGTCAAAAATATATTTTGATTTTTTTATTCGTTTTTTGTAACTTTTAAACCAATAACGATAGGAACATTATTCAAATTAAGTGTAACAGGCCTAAAAAATATGAGTACATTTTTAGATACTTTTTTAATTTTATAGACCCTAAGGGGGAAAAAGGTTTAAATTATGTTTTAGTACTTTTTGTAACTTTAAAATCAATTATGATAGAAACATAATTTCAATTGCTTTTCGAGACCGATTTTTGGAAATTAGTTCGCACGTAAAAGTTAAAATTTTGAAGGTAAAAAAGTGAGCGGTGCCACGCCCATAAAAGTTAAACTTTTTATGCTGGTACTTTTATTGCACTGATTTTTTAAAATTGGCACACATATAGAAGGCCTCTAATTCCGAAGTTCTAAAGGACAAAAATGGAGGATTGCAGCGCCCACAAAAATGTAAGTTTTCAAACTGGTTCTTCTATTGTTGCGATTTTTATAAAGCTAAAAAAAACCGATAATGTTTATTTTCGGTACAAAAACGGATGGCATAAAGATAGACAAACGTGCAAAATTATGTGAAGATAAGGCCATATTCTAGCCAGTTATAGCCAAAAACGCTTAATCCGGGAGGACATTTGTATGGAAGCTCTGTCAAAAAATTAACTGATCATCACCACAAACAACATGCTTTTTTCTTATGCCAAAAAACTTATCTGTTCCAAATTTCATCGAAATATCTGCAAAAATGCGGTCTCTACTTTGTTTACAAGAATACATTAATAAGGCTGAATTCCAAAACGCAGTTTGCTTTGCATTAAAAATGTTCAACTTCTTCCCTTATTCACTCTTTACAATTTGGACAACGTTTTTTGCTCCCAGGACATTAATATATCTGTAAGCACTCATTTGGAAGATATTACCAGAAACATCATCTTTGCTGTCAGGAAAAACTTGAAATTTCGTGATGCAAAGCAAACTGCGTTTTGGAATTCAACCTAACTCCCAGCCGGACGGATGGACTGACAGGTTTTAATCGGCTCAGGAAGTGATTCTGTGTCGATCGGTATAATTGGAGGTGGGTCTCAGACCTTTTTCTTTGGTGAGGTACAAAAATTTGCACAAAAGCATAATTAAATTTGAATATTGCAATATAAGAGAAGTTTGAACTTCTTTTGAAAAATATTTGAAATGTGATCCCTGTATCTATCTATTATATAAAGAAGGGGTGTATGTATGTATGTATGTATGTATGTATGTATGTATGTATGTTTGTATGTTTGTATTTTATAGCTGGCCACACCAGTGGACCGATTTTTTTGAAATTTTTACAGGGAGTTATCTCAAGTCTGAAAGGAACAATAGGCTACTTTTTTTTTTAAAACTATTGCTGCCACGCCCACAATACGCCCATTTGTGTGGGAAGGTTAGGTTATGAATGGCCTAACAAAATTACCCAAGGCCATATTGATCAAACGCGTAGAGCTAAATACATGAAATTTATAACACGTGTTAAGCTCTACATGTTTGTTTAAATGCACATGAATTTTTAAACATTGGGCCCGTAAAGGGATAAAAAGGGGACAAAAAGGGAAAAATCTGTAACCAACTATCTTTTGATGTATATAAGATAGAAACAAAATTTAAAAAGTTTAGCGTTTTCCTTAAGAAAAAAACAGACAGGTAACTGGAGTTTTTTTTTTAAATATTGGTCCGAAAGGGCGAAAAAAGGGGTTAAAATTATATTTTGGTACTTTTTGGTACTTTTTTGTTACTTTTAAACCAATAAAGATAGAAAAATTTTTCAAATTGCGTTCGATAGGTTTTACAAAAATATGATTACGCTGTTCGTACTTTTTCCAAATTTTGGGCCCAAAGGGTAAAAAAAGGGTTAAAAATATATTTTGATTTTTTTATTCGTTTTTTGTAACTTTTAAACCAATAACGATAGGAACATTATTCAAATTAAGTGTAACAGGCATAAAAAATATGAACACGTTTTTAGATACTTTTTTAATTATTTAATCCTAAGGGCAAGAAAGGGTTAAAATTAGGTTTTAGTACTTTTTGTAACTTTAAAATCAAATAAGATAGAAACATAATTTAAATTCCTCTTCCAGGCCGATTTTTTGAAATTAGTTCGCACATAAGCGGCTTTTAAAGTTAAAATTTTGAAGGTAAAAAAGTGGGCGGTGCCACGCCCATAAAAGTTAAACTTATTATGCTGGTACTTTTATAGCACTGATTTTTTAAAATTGGCACACATATAGAAGGCCTCTAATTCCGAAATTTTAAAGGACAAAAATGGAGGATTGCAGCGCCCACAAAAATGTAAGATTTCAAACTGGTTCTTCTATTGTTGCAATTTTTATGAAGCTCAAAAATAGACTGATAATATTTATTTTCGGTACAAAAATGGGTGGCATAAAGATAGACAAACCTGCAAAATAATGTGAAGATAAGGCCATATTTGAGCCAGTTATAGCCCAAAACGCTTAATCCGGGAGGACATTTGTATGGGAGCTCTGTCGAAAAATTAACTGATCATCACCACAAACAACATGCTTTTTTCTTATGCCAAAAAACTTATCTGTTCCAAATTTCATCGAAATATCTGCAAAAATGCGGTCTCTACTTTATTTACAAGAATACATTAATAAGGCTGAATTCCAAAACGCAGTTTGCCTTGCATTAAAAATTTTCAACTTCTTCCCTTATTCACTCTTTACAATTTGGACAACGTTTTTTGCTTCCAGGACATTAATATAACTGTAAGCACTCATTTGGA
Source organism: Melanophora roralis (assembly GCA_963583895.1). Lineage (NCBI taxonomy): Eukaryota > Metazoa > Arthropoda > Insecta > Diptera > Rhinophoridae > Melanophora > Melanophora roralis. Next base: position 8,205,763 of record OY757192.1, read on the forward strand.
AGTAGAAGATATTACCAGAAACATCGTCTTTGCTTTCAGGAAAAACTTGAAATTTCGTGATGCAAAGCAAACTGCGTTTTGGAATTCAACCTAACTCCCAGCCGGACGGATGGACTGACAGGTTTTAATCGACTTAGAAAGTGATTCTGTGTCGATCGGTATAATTGGAGGTGGGTCTCAGACCTTTTTCTTTGGTGAGGCACAAAAATTTGCACAAAAGCATAATAAAATTTGAATTTAACAATATAAGAAAGTTTGAACTTCTTTTGAAAAATATTTGATATGTGATCCCTGTATCTATATTATATAAAGAAAGGTTGTATGCATGTATGTATGTATGTATGTATGTATGTATGTATGTATGTTTGTATGTATGTATGTATGTATGTATGTATGTATGTATGTATGTATGTATGTATGTATGTATGTATGTATGTATGTATGTATGTATGTATGTATGTATGTATGTATGTATGTATGTATGTATGTATGTATGTATGTATGTATGTATGTATGTATGTATGTATGTATGTATGTATGTATGTATGTATGTATGTATGTATGTATGTATGTATGTATGTATGTATGTATGTATGTATGTATGTATGTATGCATGTATGTATGTATGTATGTATGTATGTATGTATGTATGTATGTATGTATGTAAGTATGTTTGTATGTGTGTATGTATGTATGTTTGTATGTATGCATGTATGTATGTATGTATGTATGTATGTATGTATGTATGTATGTATGTATGTATGTATGTATGTATGTATGTATGTATGTATGTATGTATGTATGTATGTATGTATGTATGTATGTATGTATGTATGTATGTATGTATGTATGTATGTATGTATGTATGCATGTATGTATGCATGTATGTATGTATGTATGTATGTATGTATGTATGTATGTATGTATGTATGTATGTATGTATGTATGTATGTATGTATGTATGTATGTATGTATGTATGTATGTATGTATGTATGTATGTATGTATGTATGTATGTATGTATGTATGTTTGTATGTGTGTATGTATGTATGTATGTATGTATGTATGTATGCATGTATGTATGTATGTATGTATGTATGTATGTATGTATGTATGTATGTATGTATGTATGTATGTAAGTATGTTTGTATGTGTGTATGTATGTATGTTTGTATGTATGCATGTATGTATGTATATATGTATGTATGTATGTATGTATGTATGTATGTATGTATGTATGTATGTATGTATGTATGTATGTATGTATGTATGTATGTATGTATGTATGTATGTATGTATGTATGTATGTATGCATGTATGTATGTATGTATGTATGTATGCATGTATGTATGTATGTATGTATGTATGTAATTTATAGCTGTCAACACCAGTGGATCGATTTTTTTGAAATTTTTACAGCGAGTTACTTAAAGTCTGGAAGTAAGGGGCTAAGATTATATATAGAAGTTTATAAATAATTTTTGCTTATTAAAACTTTCTGAATATCCAAAACTGTAAGCCTGGTAAATTTCCAATTTTTATGAGCTAAGTAAATAGTAGGGCTGACTTATTATTTATTGCAACTTATGTGGGGCAACCAATAAATTTAAAATAATATAAATTCTTTTGTGTTAACATATTTGAATAATTTTACTATGATTGGGGTAGCGAAGCACACCGGGGCTTAGCTAGTATTATATAAAGAAAGGTTGTATGTATGTATGTATGTATGTATGTATGTATGTATGTATGTATGTATGTATGTATGTATGTATGTATGTAAGTTTGTAATTTATAGCTGTCCACACCAGTGGATTGATTTTTTTGAAATTTTTACAGCGAGTCACTTCAAGTCTGGAAGTAACAATTGGCAAGTTTTTTTTGGAAATCTTTGCTGCCGCGCCCAAACTACGCCCATTTGGGTGGGAAGGTCTGATTATGAATTGCCTAACCAAATTACCCAAAGCCCAGTATGGCGTAGAGCTAAATACATGTTTGTTTAAATACATACGAATTTTTAGAAATTGGGCCCGTAAAGGGATAAAAAGGGGACAAAAAAGGAAAAACATGTAGCCTACTATCTCTTGATGTATATAAGATAGAAACAAAATTTAAAAAGTTTTGCGTTTTCCTTAAGAAACAAACAGACAGGTATCTGGAGTTTTTTTTTTCATTTTGGTCCGAAATGGGGGGAAAAGGGGCTAAAATTATCTTTTGGTACTTTTTGGTATTTTTTGTTACTTCTAAACCAATAAAGATATAAACATTATTCAAATTGCGTTCGATAGGTCTTAAAAAAATATTATTACGTTTTCCGTACTTTTTTTAATTTTGGACCCAAAAGGGTTAAAAATATATTTGGATTTTTTTATGCGTTTTTTGTTGCTTTTCAACCAATAAAGATAGAAACATTATTCAAATTGGATGCGACAGGCCTAAAAAATATGAGTACGTTTTTGGGTCTTTTTTGAATAATTGGACTCTTAGGGGGAAAAAAGGTTAAAATTATGTTTTAGTACTTTTCGTATCTTTAAAACCAATGAAGGTAGAAACATAATTTAAATTGCATTCGTCAGGTTACCAAAAAATGTTAATATGTTAATAAGGGGCTGAGATTATATATAGAAGTTTATAAATAATTTTTGCTTATTAAAACTTTCTGAATATCCAAAACTGTAAGCCTGGTAAATTTCCAATTTTTATGAGCTAAGTAAATAGTAGGGCTGACTTATTATTTATTGCAACTTATGTGGGGCAACCAATAAATTTAAAATAATATAAATTCTTTTGTGTTAACATATTTGAATAATTTTACTATGATTGGGGTAGCGAAGCACACCGGGGCTTAGCTAGTATTATATAAAGAAAGGTTGTATGTATGTATGTATGTATGTATGTATGTATGTATGTATGTATGTATGTATGTATGTATGTATGTATGTATGTATGTATGTATGTATGTATGTATGTATGTATGTATGTATGTATGTATGTATGTATGTATGTATGTATGTATGTATGTATGTATGTATGTATGTATGTATGTATGTATGTTTGTATGTATGTACATATGTATGTATGTTTGTATTTTATAGCTGTCCACACCAGTGGATCGATTTTTTTGAAATTTTTACAGCGAGTTACTTAAAGTCTGGAAGAAACAATTGGCAAGTTTTTTTTGGAAATCTTTGCTGCCGCGCCCACACTACGCCCATTTGTGTGGGAAGGTCTGGTTAGGAATTGCCTAACCAAATATTACCCAAAGTCATACTGATTAAACGCGTAGAGCTAAATACATGTTTGTTTAAATACATACGAATTTTTAGAAATTGGGACCGTAAAGGGATAAAAAGGGGACAAAAAAGGAAAAACCTGTAGACTACTATCTTTTGATGTATATAAGATAAAAACAAAAATTAAAAAGTTTTGCGTTTTTCTTAAGAAACAAACAGACAGGTATCTGGAGTTTTTTTTTTTATTTTGGTCCGAAATGGGAGAAAAAGGGGCTAAAACTATCTTTTGGTACTTTTTAGTATTTTTTGTTACTTTTAAACCAATAAAGAAATAAACATCATTCAAATTGCGTTCGATAGGTCTTAAAAAAATTCTATTACGTTTTTCGTACTTTTTTAATTTTGGACCCAAAAGGGGAAAACAGGGTTAAAAAAATATTTTGATTTTTTTATGCGTTGTTTGTTACTTTTCAACCAAAAGATAGAAACATAATTCAAATTGGATGCGACAGGCCTAAAAAATATGGGTACGTTTTTGGGTCTTTTTGGAATAATTGGACTCCTAGGGGAAAAAAGGTTAAAATTATGTTTTAGTACTTTTCGTAACTTTAAAACGAATGAAGGTAAAAACATAATTTAAATTGCAATCGTCAGGTTACCAAAAAATGTTAATATGTTAATAAGGGGCTAAGATTATATATAGAAGTTTATAAATAATTTTTGCTTATTAAAACTTTCTGAATATCCAAAACTGTAAGCCTGGTAAATTTCCAATTTTTATGAGCTAAGTAAATAGTAGGGCTGACTTATTATTTATTGCAACTTATGTGGGGCAACCAATAAATTTAAAAAAATATAAATTCTTTTGTGTTTACATATTTGAATAATTTTACTATGATTGGGGTAGCGAAGCACACCGGGGCTTAGCTAGTCTATTATATAAAGAAGGGGTGTGTGTGTATGTATGTATGTATGTATGTATGTTTGTATTTTATAGCTGGCCACACCAGTGGATCGATTTTTGCGAAATTTTTACAGAGTGTTACTTCAAGTCTAAAAGGAACAATAGGCTACTTTTTTTTGGAAATTATTGCTGCCACGCCCACACTACGCCCATTTGTGTGGGAAGGTCAAGTAACAAAATTACCCAGAGCCATATTGCTCAAACGCGTAAAGCTAAATACCTGAAATTTACAACACGTGTTAAGCTTTAGATGTTTGTTTAAATGCACATGAACTTTTAAACATTGGGCCCGTAAAGGGATAAAAAGGGGACAAAAAGGGAAAAATCGGTAACCTACTATCTCTTGATGTCTATAAGATAGAAACAAAATTTAAAAAGTTAAGCGTTTTCCTTAAGAAATAAACAGACAGGTATTTGGAGTTTTTTTATAAGTTTTGGTCCGAAAGGCCGAAAAAAGGGGTTTAAATTATATTTTGGTACTTTTTGGTACTTTTTGTTACTTTTAAACCAATAAAGATAGAAAAATTTTTCAAATTGCGTTCGATAGGTCTTACAAAAATATGATTACGTTTTTCGTACTTTTTTTTAATTTTGGGCCCAAAGGGGGAAAAAAGGGCTAAAAATATATTTTGATTTTTTTATTCGTTTTTTGTAACTTTTAAACCAATAAAGATAGGAACATTATTCAAATTAAGTGTAACAGGCCTAAAAAATATGAGTACGTTTTTAGATACTTTTTTAATTTTGTAGACCCTAAGGGGAAGAAGGGGTTAAAATTATGTTTTAGTACTTTTTGTAACTTTAAAATAAATTATGATAGAAACATAATTTCAATTCCTCTTCGAGACCGATTTTTGGAAATTAGTTCGCACGTAAACGGCTTTTAAAGTTAAAATTTTGAAGGTAAAAAAGTGGGCGGTGCCACGCCCATAAAAGTTAAACTTTTTATGCTGGTATTTTTATTGCACTGATTTTTTAAAATTGGCACACATATAGAAGGCCTCTAATTCCGAAGTTCTAAGGGACAAAAATGGAGGATTGCAGCGCCCACAAAAATGTAAGTTTTCAAACTGGTTTTTTTATTGTTGCGATTTTTATAAAGCTCAAAAATAGACCGATAATATTTATTTTAGGTATAAAAATGGGTGGCATAAAGATAGACAAACGTGCAAAATTATGTGAAGATAAGGCCATATTCTAGCCAATTATAGCCTAAAACGCTTAATCCGGGAGGACATTTGTATGGGAGCTCTGTTGAAAAATAACCTGATCATCACCACAAACAACATGCTTTTTTCTTATGCCAAAAAACTTATCTGTTCCAAATTTCATCGAAATATCTGCAAAAACGCGGTCTCTACTTTGTTTACAAGAATACATTAACGCTGAATTCCAAAACGCAGTTTTCCTTGCATTAATAATTTTCAACTTCTTCCCTTATTCACTCTTTACAATTTGGACAACGTTTTTTGCTTCCAGGACATTAATATAGCTGTAAGCACTCATTTGGAAGTAGAAGATATTAACCAAAACATCATCTTTGCTTTCAGGAAAAACTTGAAATTTCGTGATGCAAAGCAAACTGCGTTTTGGAATGCAGCCTAACTCTTAGCCGGACGGATGGACTGACAAGTTTTAATCGACTCAGGAAGTGATTCTGTGTCAATCGGTATAATTGGAGGTGGGTCTCAGACCTTTTTCTTTGGTGAGGTACAAAAATTTGCACAAAAGCATAATAAAATTTGAATATAACAATATAAGAGAAGTTTGAACTTCTTTTGAAAAAAATTTGATATGTGATCCCTGTATCTATCTATTATATAAAGAAGGGGTGTGTGTGTATGTATGTATGTATGTATGTTTGTATTTTATAGCTGGCCACACCAGTGGATCGATTTTTGTGAAATTTTTACAGAGTGTTACTTCAAGTCTGAAAGGAACAATAGGCTACTTTTTTTTTGGAAATTATTGCTGCCACGCCCACACTACGCCCATTTGTGTGGGAAGGTCAAGTAACAAAATTACCCAGAGCCATACTGCTCAAACGCGTAAAGCTAAATACCTGAAATTTACAACACGTTTTAAGCTTTACATGTTTGTTTAAATGCACATGAGTTTTTAAACATTGGGCCCGTAAAGGGATAAAAAGGGGACAAAAAGGGAAAAATCGGTAACCTACTATCTCTTGATGTCTATAAGATAGAAACAAAATTTAAAAAGTTTAGCGTTTTCCTTAAGAAATAAACAGACTGGTGTTTGGAGTTTTTTTTTTTTAAATTTTGGTCCGAAAGGCCGAAAAAAGGGGTTTAAATTATATTTTGGTACTTCTTGGTACTTTTTGTTACTTTTAAACCAATAAAGATAGAAAAATTTTTCAAATTGCGTTCGATAGGTCTTACAAAAATATGATTACGTTTTTCGTACTTTTTTTTTATTTTGGGCCCAAAAGGGGAAAAAAGGGCTAAAAATATATTTTGATTTTTTTATTCGTTTTTTGTAACTTTTAAACCCATAACGATAGAAACATTATTCAAATTAAGTGTAACAGGCCTAAAAAATATGAGTACGTTTTAGATACTTTTTTAATTTTATAGACCCTAAGGGAAAGAAAGGGTTAAAATTATGTTTTAGTACTTTTTGTTACTTTAAAATAAATTATGATAGAAACATAATTTCAATTCCTCTTCGAGACCGATTTTTGGAAATTAGTTCTCACGTAAACGGCTTTTAAAGTTAAAATTTTGAAGGTAAAAAAGTGGGCGGTGCCACGCCCATAAAAGTTAAACTTTTTATGCTGGTACTTTTATTGCAATGATTTTTTTAAATTGGCACACATATAGAAGGCCTCTAATTCCGAAGTTCTAAAGGACAAAAATGGAGGATTGCAGCGCCCACAAAAATGTAAGTTTTCAAATTGGTTCTTCTATTGTTGCGATTTTTATGAAGCTCAAAAATAGACCGATAATATTTATTTTCGGTATAAAAATGGGTGGCATAAAGATAGACGAACGTGCAAAATTATGTGAAGATAAGGCCATATTCTAGCCAGTTATAGCCCAAAACGCTTAATCCGGGAGGACATTTGTATGGGAGCTCTGTCGAAAAATAACCTGATCATCACCACAAACAACATGCTTTTTTCTTATGCCAAAAAACGTATCTGTTCCAAATTTCATCGAAATATCTGCAAAAATGCGGTCTCTACTTTGTTTACAAGAATACATTAAGACTGAATTCCAAAACGCAGTTTGCTTTGCATTAAAAATTTTCAACGTCTTCCCTTATTCACTCTTTACAATTTGGACAACGTTTTTTGCTTCCAGGACATTAATATAGCTGTAAGCACTCATTTGGAAGTAGAAGATATTATCAAAAACATCATCTTTGCTTTCAGGAAAAACTTGAAATTTCGTGATGCAAGGCAAACTGCGTTTTGGAATACAGCCTAACTCCTAGCCGGACGGATGGACTGACAGGTTTTAATCGACTCAGGAAGTGATTCTGTGTCGATCGGTATAATTGGAGGTGGGTCTCAGACCTTTTTCTTTGGTGAGGTACAAAAATTTGCACAAAAGCATAATAAAATTTGAATATAACAATATAAGAGAAGTTTGAACATCTTTTGAAAAATATTTGAAATATCTATCTATTATATAAAGAAGGGGTGTGTGTGTATGTATGTATGTTTGTATTTTATAAGCTGGCCAAACCAGTGGATCGATTTTTGTGAAATTTTTACAGAGTGTTACTTCAAGTCTAAAAGGAACAATAGGCTACTTTTTTTTTGGAAATTATTGTTGCCACGCCCACACTACGCCCATTTCTGTGGGAAGGTCAAGTAACAAAATTACCCAGAGCCATACTGCTCAAACGCGTAGAGCTAAATACCTGAAATTTACAACACGTGTTAAGCTTTACATGTTTGTTTAAATGCACATGAGTTTTTAAACATTGGGCCCGTAAAGGGATAAAAAGGGGACAAAAAGGGAAAAATCGGTAACCTACTATCTCTTGATGTCTATAAGATAGAAACAAAATTTAAAAAGTTTAGCGTTTTCCTTAAGAAATAAACAGACTGGTGTTTGGAGTTTTTTTTTTTAAATTTTGGTCCGAAAGGCCGAAAAAAGGGGTTTAAATTATATTTTGGTACTTCTTGGTACTTTTTGTTACTTTTAAACCAATAAAGATAGAAAAATTTTTCAAATTGCGTTCGATAGGTCTTACAAAAATATGATTACGTTTTTCGTACTTTTTTTTTTATTTTGGGCCCAAAAGGGGAAAAAAGGGCTAAAAATATATTTTGATTTTTTTATTCGTTTTTTGTAACTTTTAAACCCATAACGATAGAAACATTATTCAAATTAAGTGTAACAGGCCTAAAAAATATGAGTACGTTTTTAGATACTTTTTTAATTTTATAGACCCTAAGGGGAAGAAAGGGTTAAAATTATGTTTTAGTACTTTTTGTAACCTTAAAATAAATTATGATAGAAACATAATTTCAATTCCTCTTCGAAACCGATTTTTGGAAATTAGTTCGCACGTAAACGGCTTTTAAAGTTAAAATTTTTAAGGTAAAAAAGTGGGCGATGCCACGCCCATAAAACTTAAACTTTTTATGCTGGTACTTTAATTGCACTGATTTTGTTAAAATTGGCACACATATAGAAGGCCTCTAATTCCGAAGTTCTATAGGACAAAAATGGAGGATTGCAGCGCCCACAAAAATGTAAGTTTTCAAATTGGTTCTTCTATTTTTATGAAGCTCAAAAATATACCGTTAATATTTATTTTCGGTACAAAAATGGGTGACATAAAGATAGACGAACGTGCAAAATTATGTGAAGATAAGGCCATATTCTAGCCAGTTATAGCCCAAAACGCTTAATCCGAAAGGACATTTGTATTGGAGCTCTGTCGAAAAATAACCTGATCATCACCACAAACAACACGCTTTTTTCTTATGCCAAAAAACTTATCTGTTCCAAATTTCATCGAAATATCTGCAAAAATGCGGTCTCTACTTTGCTAACAAGAATACATTAAGACTGAATTCCAAAGCGCAGTTTGCTTTGCATTAAAAATTTTCAACTTCTTCCCTTATTCACTCTTTACAATTTGGACAACGTTTTTTGCTTCCAGGACATTAATATAGCTGCAAGCACTCATTTGGAAGTAGAAGAAATTATCAAAAACATCATCTTTGCTTTCAGAAAAAACATGAAATTTCATGATGCAAAGCAAACTGCGTTTTGGAATTCAGCCTAACTCCTAGCCGGACGGATGGACTGACAGGTTTTAATCGACTCAGGAAGGGATTCTGTGTCAATCGGTATAATTGGAGGTGGGTCTCAGACCTTTTTCTTTGGTGAGATACAAAAATTTGCACAAAAGCATAATAAAATTTGGATATAACAATATAAGAGAAGTTTGAACTTCTTTTGAAAAATATTTGATATGTGATCCCTGTATCTATCTATTATATAAAGAAGGGGTGTGTGTGTATGTATGTATGTTTGTATTTTATAGCTGGCCACACCAGTGGATCGATTTTTGTGAAATTTTTACAGAGTGTTACTTCAAGTCTAAAAGGAACAATAGGCTACTTTTTTTTTGGAAATTATTGTTGCCACGCCCACACTACGCCCATTTCTGTGGGAAGGTCAAGTAACAAAATTACCCAGAGCCATACTGCTCAAACGCGTAGAGCTAAATACCTGAAATTTACAACACGTGTTAAGCTTTACATGTTTGTTTAAATGCACATGAGTTTTTAAACATTGGGCCCGTAAAGGGATAAAAAGGGGACAAAAAGGGAAAAATCGGTAACCTACTATCTCTTGATGTCTATAAGATAGAAACAAAATTTAAAAAGTTTAGCGTTTTCCTTAAGAAATAAACAGACTGGTGTTTGGAGTTTTTTTTTTTAAATTTTGGTCCGAAAGGCCGAAAAAAGGGGTTTAAATTATATTTTGGTACTTCTTGGTACTTTTTGTTACTTTTAAACCAATAAAGATAGAAAAATTTTTCAAATTGCGTTCGATAGGTCTTACAAAAATATGATTACGTTTTTCGTACTTTTTTTTTATTTTGGGCCCAAAAGGGGAAAAAAGGGCTAAAAATATATTTTGATTTTTTTATTCGTTTTTTGTAACTTTTAAACCCATAACGATAGAAACATTATTCAAATTAAGTGTAACAGGCCTAAAAAATATGAGTACGTTTTTAGATACTTTTTTAATTTTATAGACCCTAAGGGGAAGAAAGGGTTAAAATTATGTTTTAGTACTTTTTGTAACCTTAAAATAAATTATGATAGAAACATAATTTCAATTCCTCTTCGAAACCGATTTTTGGAAATTAGTTCGCACGTAAACGGCTTTTAAAGTTAAAATTTTTAAGGTAAAAAAGTGGGCGATGCCACGCCCATAAAACTTAAACTTTTTATGCTGGTACTTTAATTGCACTGATTTTGTTAAAATTGGCACACATATAGAAGGCCTCTAATTCCGAAGTTCTATAGGACAAAAATGGAGGATTGCAGCGCCCACAAAAATGTAAGTTTTCAAATTGGTTCTTCTATTTTTATGAAGCTCAAAAATATACCGTTAATATTTATTTTCGGTACAAAAATGGGTGACATAAAGATAGACGAACGTGCAAAATTATGTGAAGATAAGGCCATATTCTAGCCAGTTATAGCCCAAAACGCTTAATCCGAAAGGACATTTGTATTGGAGTTCTGTCGAAAAATAACCTGATCATCACCACAAACAACACGCTTTTTTCTTATGCCAAAAAACTTATCTGTTCCAAATTTCATCGAAATATCTGCAAAAATGCGGTCTCTACTTTGCTAACAAGAATACATTAAGACTGAATTCCAAAGCGCAGTTTGCTTTGCATTAAAAATTTTCAACTTCTTCCCTTATTCACTCTTTACAATTTGGACAACGTTTTTTGCTTCCAGGACATTAATATAGCTGCAAGCACTCATTTGGAAGTAGAAGAAATTATCAAAAACATCATCTTTGCTTTCAGAAAAAACATGAAATTTCATGATGCAAAGCAAACTGCGTTTTGGAATTCAGCCTAACTCCTAGCCGGACGGATGGACTGACAGGTTTTAATCGACTCAGGAAGGGATTCTGTGTCAATCGGTATAATTGGAGGTGGGTCTCAGACCTTTTTCTTTGGTGAGATACAAAAATTTGCACAAAAGCATAATAAAATTTGGATATAACAATATAAGAGAAGTTTGAACTTCTTTTGAAAAATATTTGATATGTGATCCCTGTATCTATATTATATAAAGAAAGGTTGTATGTATGTATGTATGTATGTATGTATGTATGTATGTATGTATGTATGTATGTATGTATGTATGTATGTATGTATGTATGTATGTATGTATGTATGTATGTATACATGTATGTATGTATGTATGCACATATGTATGTATGTTTGTAATTTATAGCTGTCCACACCAGTGGATCGATTTTTTTGAAATTTTTACAAGTCTGGAAGAAACAATTGGCAAGTTTTTTTTGGAAATCTTTGCTGCCGCGCCCACACTACGCCCATTTGTGTGGGAAGGTCTGGTTATGAATTGCCTAACCAAATTACCCAAAGCCATACTGATCAAACGCGTAGAGCTAAATACATGTTTGTTTAAATACATACGAATTTTAAGAAATTGGGCCCGTAAAGGGATAAAAAGGGGACAAAAAAGGAAAAACATGTAGCCTACTATCTTTTGATGTATATAAGATAAAAACAAAATTTAAAAAGTTTTGCGTTTTCCTTAAGAAACAAACAGACAGGTATCTGCAGTTTTTTTTTCATTTTGGTCCGAAATGGGGGAAAAAGGGGCTAAAATTATCTTTTGGTACTTTTTGTTACTTTTAAACCAATAAAGATATAAACATTATTCAAATTGCGTTCGATAGGTCTTAAAAAAATATTATTACGTTTTTCGTCCTATTTTTATTTTGGACCCAAAAGAGGAAAACAGGGTTAAAAATATATTTTGATTTTTTTATGTGTTGTTTGTTACTTTTCAACCAATAAAGATAGAAACATAATTCAAATTGGATGCGACGGGCCTAAAAAATATGAGTACGTTTTTGGGTCTTTTTTGAATAATTGGACTCTTAGGGGGAAAAAAGGTTAAAATTACGTTTTAGTACTTTTCGTAACTTTGAAACCAATGAAGGTAGAAACATAGTTTAAATTGCATTCGTCAGGTTACCAAAAAATGTTAATATGTTAATAAGGGGCTAAGATTATATATAGAAATTTATAAATAATTTTTGCTTATTAAAGCTTTCTGAATATCTCCAAAACTGTAAGCCTGGTAAATATCCAATTTTTATGTGCTAAGTAAATAGTAGGGCTGACTTATTATTTATTGCAACTTATGTGGGGCAACCAATAAATTAAAAAATATATAAATTCTTTTGTTTACATATTTTAATAAATTTACTATGATTGGGGTAGCGAAGCACACCGGGCTTAGCTAGTATTATATAAAGAAAGGTTGTATGTATGTATGTATGTATGTATGTATGTATGTATGTATGTATGTATGTATGTATGTATGTATGTATGTATGTATGTATGTATGTATGTATGTATGTATGTATACATGTATGTATGTATGTATGCACATATGTATGTATGTTTGTAATTTATAGCTGTCCACACCAGTGGATCGATTTTTTTGAAATTTTTACAAGTCTGAAAGAAACAATTGGCAAGTTTTTTTTGGAAATCTTTGCTGCCGCGCCCACACTACGCCCATTTGTGTGGGAAGGTCTGGTTATGAATTGCCTAACCAAATTACCCAAAGCCATACTGATCAAACGCGTAGAGCTAAATACATGTTTGTTTAAATACATACGAATTTTAAGAAATTGGGCCCGTAAAGGGATAAAAAGGGGACAAAAAAGGAAAAACATGTAGCCTACTATCTTTTGATGTATATAAGATAAAAACAAAATTTAAAAAGTTTTGCGTTTTCCTTAAGAAACAAACAGACAGGTATCTGCAGTTTTTTTTTCATTTTGGTCCGAAATGGGGGAAAAAGGGGCTAAAATTATCTTTTGGTACTTTTTGGTACTTTTTGTTACTTTTAAACCAATAAAGATATAAACATTATTCAAATTGCGTTCGATAGGTCTTAAAAAAATATTATTACGTTTTTCGTCCTTTTTTTATTTTGGACCCAAAAGAGGAAAACAGGGTTAAAAATATATTTTGATTTTTTTATGTGTTGTTTGTTACTTTTCAACCAATAAAGATAGAAACATAATTCAAATTGGATGCGACGGGCCTAAAAAATATGAGTACGTTTTTGGGTCTTTTTTGAATAATTGGACTCTTAGGGGGAAAAAAGGTTAAAATTACGTTTTAGTACTTTTCGTAACTTTGAAACCAATGAAGGTAGAAACATAGTTTAAATTGCATTCGTCAGGTTACCAAAAAATGTTAATATGTTAATAAGGGGCTAAGATTATATATAGAAATTTAAAAATAATTTTTGCTTATTAAAGCTTTCTGAATATCTCCAAAACTGTAAGCCTGGTAAATATCCAATTTTTATGTGCTAAGTAAATAGTAGGGCTGACTTATTATTTATTGCAACTTATGTGGGGCAACCAATAAATTAAAAAATATATAAATTCTTTTGTTTACATATTTTAATAAATTTACTATGATTGGGGTAGCGAAGCACACCGGGCTTAGCTAGTATATATATATAGCTTTGGTTTGTTTGTAAAAAAAACAGAAGGCGTTCACGTAGTACGAAAATGTGCTTCCCCTTATTACACTCTTCACATAGTGATAGGGGTAAATGTCAGTGTGTCACTCCATTTGTAATTTCTATAAAATTCACTTGCGACCCCATAAAGTATATATATTGTGGATTCCAATAGATGAAGAAGTCGACATGGCCATACCCATATATGTGTCTGCTGATATCAAGTTTTTGAAAGCAAGCAGAGTCGCACGTAAAGAGGAAAGGTGTCAAACTATCAGAAATATCCTTTAGACAATTGCTATTTCAAATCGGCAAGATCGGTTTACTATCGACCAAGAAATAGGTAATAGGCGATGAGATTGCCCATTTATTTAAAAAAAATCCAAGCATATGTATACACCTATATGCTGGGAAGATTTTTTTTTGATGAAAACATGCACATGGAAACTTAAATTTTAATATCTCAGAAACTATAACAGCTATTGGCTTTCAATGCCCTAAGACAATTATTGTACAAAAATGCCAACATTTTTTTAAAAAAACTAGTTTTGCAACAGCGCGCGAAGCGGCAGCACTGATACAAATAAACAATTTTTATGAATCTTTTGATACGCTATATCCCAGAAAATTTTAACAGCTGTTGGCCACAAATGTCCTACAAAAAGTAATTGTGCAACAATGCTTACGTTTTTAAAATCATTTTAGTTGAACAGAACATACATATTAAAAATTTTTAGAAAAATTTTAAAAAGCTGTATTTTGAAAACTATAACAACTACAGATCTCGAAAAATAAATATTCTACAACAGTTCCAACGTTTTGAAAAAAAAACTAGTTGAAAAGAAACAAAAGATGCTCACAAACATATGAACCATATATAAACGAATTTTTGATACGCTATATCTTACTCACTTTGGGGAGCTTTTACAAAAACATTTGTTCTGCGACTCTTCTCAAATTTCCGACGTTTAGTTTCGGGATCTTCCTATCGTAGTTTTGGTCTTCCCCTTATGCATGATTTGTCACCAGACTCGCAATCAATTGACTTCCTAGCTGGAGCATTTTCAATTATTCTCACAAAACGACCAAGCCAACGTAAACGTTGAATTCTAAGACTCGTAACTATGACAATGTTAGCAAATGGTCCACGGTTCATACGACAGGGGTATTCTCCATCAACGAAAATTGGTCAATAGATTTTTAAAAGGATTTTCCTTTGAAAACTTAAAGCACTGCCTCATCTGCCTTCGCAAGTACCCATGCTTCACCATCATGACTGTCTTGTAGAGAGTGATTTTTGTTGTTTGCTTTTAAACTGCATACTTAGTCCAAAGAAGCCTCTATTAGCCAATATTTTTCTTGTTTTATTCTTAAAACTGTTGTTGGTTGTTTTGTTGATGGTGGTGCCGAGATAGATAAAATCGTTGGCTGTTTGTAGTTTTCAATTTCCACTCTCTGCCAAAGTCTACTGGACGTTAATACCATTAACTTGGCTGACTCCATCTCGACTATTTCAAAGGTCAAAGCTACTGCTCGCAATGTTCGCCCCATTATGTTGATATCATCGGTGTGAGCGAGCAGCATGTGCTGTTTTGTGTAGTGTTATATTACCATTTAGGTCTCGTATAAACTTTTGTAGCAGGTTATTCAAAAGATTATACAAAAGGCTGTCTCTTGTCTGAAACCTCAGATGTTTCCGCCAATCTTAACTGAGGATTGCGTATCAGTTAGGTCATCCTACATTGTCGTATTAGTTTCGCAGGGATACCAAACTCAGAAAAAGCTTGAAACACCTTTGAACTTATGCCGTCAATATTAGGGGAGTCTACTAATATCTTTGATTTGGGAGTGTTCACATATAAGATTGATGTTGAAGAATTTGGTTCTCACCCATCGGAGCCAATCTGGAGACAGGGCGTTTAAGTCTCAGGCTAACCACGAATCATATCTTGTTTCATGGCAGCTTTAATATATCGCGTCGCCTTTTGGTCAAGGTGTGGTGCCTTTCCCATATCATCACACTTCCTGTAAGGCGGTTGTGTCAGCCTTGTACTTTTTAAGTACATCCGCCAGGGCGTACAATGCACTTTCTCTATATAGAGTTCGAACATTCAAGGTGCAGATTTACAAACTTTTGCAGGGGTCGTCAATATTAGTGGAGTCTATTAATTTTCTTTGTTTTTTCATAGTAGGCACGTTCGTAGAAAAGTCGGTTACTTACCCGACGCAACAAGCAAATTGGATTGTTCTTATGGGGATATGCTATATCTCGAAAACTATAACAGCTAATGATTTAAAATTTTCTACGAAAAATAAGTGGCCAACAATACCTTAGCCTTTAAAAAATATTTGTTGGTTAGGAGCAGGGAAAACGGTAGCCCCCATACCAATGAACAATTCTAATGAAACCCTTAATACTCTATATCTCAAAAACTATAACAGCTATTGACTTCATATTTCCTACATTAAGAAATCGTACAGCAATGCCTACACCTTGTAACGAACCTTTTTCTCAGCTGGGGTACAACTCACCGTTGTCCAGCGTTCCGTCACAAAAATTTATTTTCTCGTGACCGCTTAGAAGGAAAAAGCAGGATATTTGGCAAGTTCACAAATTTTATTCTCTTATTTAACTTACTAAAGCTACTTTATACGGTACGATACATTAACGATGGCGGCTGAACGTTGGCGTGATTATGGCTTGGGCAGGTATAACGACCGTAGACAGACCATCTTTACACGATTACTGGCCTCAACCGTATTCAACCTACTTACACTGCGATCCTGTGCGTTGACGAATCTGCGGGATAACCACGGAGACGTCAACCACATTCCACGCACGGTCACACTAGTGTATTTGCTAGGTAGGCGAGTCTGCGGGATAACCACGGAAACGGCTACTTCACAACGACGCTAGCGTTTTTACTGCCTAACTTCTATTACGGCACTGTGCGTAGACGAATCTGCGGGATAACCACGGAAACGTCAACCACATTACACGCACGGTCACACTAGTGTATTTGCTAGGTAGGCGAGTCTGCGGGATAACCACGGAAACGTCTACTTCACAACGACGCTAGCGTTTTTACTGCCTAACTTCTATTACGGCACTGTGCGTAGACGAATCTGCGGGATAACCACGGAGACGTCAACCACATTACACGCACGGTCACACTAGTGTATTTGCTAGGTAGGCGAGTCTGCGGGATAACCACGGAGACGTCTACTTCACAACGACGCTAGCGTTTCTACTGCCTAACTTTTATTACGGCACTGTGCGTAGACGAATCTGCGGGATAACCACGGAGACGTCAACCACACTACACGCAAATACAATAGTTTCTTTATTAGGCAAGAGACTCTGTATTATAACCCCGGAGGCTCTTACTTCACAAAGCAACTAGTTAACTACTACTACTTTTCTACTATATGATCTTACCTGCTCAACCGCCAGCCAACAATTAATCTCTTTCTACTGCGAGGCCGCCTTTTTATACTCTTCATATCGGTTGCACATACACACAAACCCACATCAACAAACACAGCATACACGCTAACAAACAGCGTGTTGCTGTATCTGTCACCGCATTGGCCGAGAGGTGCTGTGCTTGTCAAAGTGTAAATCGAGCTGTGTTTAATTGGGTGTGCAAACCGACACGGCCACGCACTGTTTTATCTATTAATACTATTTTCTTGATAAAGCCGTGCTTTCTACTTAATATTAAAATCTCATAAATATAATGTTTGTACAATTTAAAACAAATTACTAATGCAAAAAAAACCAGGATAATTATAATATACAGTAGAATCCCGGTATAACGAATGATATAATGTCAGGCCCTTTCGTTAAACCGAAAAATTCGTTATATCGAACTGGTTTTTTAAATTAAAAGTTAGTTTTACATGTTGTAGTATTAAACTCATTTATTGTCTTTTTTATGTCAGTACGCATATTACATCATAAAACACATCATTTGTTTAAAAAATCTGTAATAAATGATTGTTTGTATGAAGTTTGCAAACTTTTTTGTACTGCATCTTCTTGAAGTTCTCTTAAGACTAAAGATTTACTGCAATCAATTTCGTTTTGAGCACACCATAAGATACAGGTTTCAAATCCTTTTATAGCATCTGAGTGCTTAATTGTGGGCTCTATTAACTCCACTGGTGGATCAAAAATTCCATTTTCTTCACCTTCAAAAACGGTATGGTCTACAGCGTCCACATTCCATACGTTTATATCGTTTGCAGTAAATGTTTCCTGAAAATTTATTAATGAACTTTAAACAGTTTTTAAATTTTGAAATGTACTCACACTTGGAAATACCGCGCTTAATAAGCGAATACCACGTCGCATACACTCTACGTCATCTTGATGTCTTAAACATGATAGCGGCACATCATCCTCCTCATCAAAATCTTCATTGTTTGTGTTCATAATCTTATTCCAGCAATTTTCTAAACTTTTATTGTTGACTTTTTTCCAGGAGAGGCTAATGATGTTAACTGCATCATATAAGTTTAGATTTTGTAAAAATGCTACTACATTTTCAGTTTTTGAAGAAATAATTTTTGATAGCAAATGATTCCTATAATGCATTTTAACTATGCGAATGGCATTTTGATCCATTGGCTGTATTAACGGCGTAACATTTGGCGGCAAATACATAGTCCATATTTTTCCATCTTCTGTTATTTTAACGAGCTCTTCAGCGGGCGGATGACTAGGGGCATTGTCAAGGATCAATAGTGCATTAATGGGTAACTTTTTATTCTTTAAAAACTCCTCCACCTTAGAAAAAAAGAGAAACACAAATTCTAAGAAAATTTTAATTTAGTTGTTAAATTTCTCACCTCGGGGATAAACATTTCAAAAAACCATATTTTAAAAATTCCGGCATTCATCCAAGCATTTTTTGAGTGTGTGTAATTTACTGGAAGCACTCTGTTTCTAAACGACCGAGGTTTTTTAGCTTTTCCAATTATCAACGGCTTAATTTTTTTGGAACCAGATGCATTTGCACAAAAAAGGGCTGTAACTCTCTCCTTAGCTAATTTCCTACCAGGAGCGCTGGCTTCTCCGGCATGTACAAATGTTTTATCAGGCAATAATTTCCAGAAAAGGCCAGTTTCATCAGCATTAAATATCGCGTCTTTTGTTAAATGGTTTTGCTTAATTTCACATTGAAATTGATGTTTAAACGGATCCACTAGATCTTGCCGAGATGAAAGCTTTTCTCCTGATTGCTTTAGCAGTCTTATACCAAACCTTTTTTTAAAACGCGAGAGCCAGCCATCACTTGCAAAAAAACCGGAGCCACAAATTCGCTTCTGGATTTCTAAGGCTTTAGTTTTTAACACCACACCATTAACCGGAATATGATTGTTTCTTTGGCATAGAAACCAGTTGTATAATTCTTTTTCCATTCTGGGATATTCACCTTTTTTTAACGATCGTCGATTTTTGGTGCCGTTGTTTGTAGTTTTTAAGTTTTCAACAATTTTATTTTCCATTTTTTTTAGAGTGCATATAGAAGACTTTGGTATTCTATATTTTTGAGATATAATAGAAAGGCTTTCACCTTTTTTCAATGCTTCCAAAATTTTTATTTTTTCACTTAGCGATATTCTTTTCCTTTTAACCATCCTGCCTTAATAACACGTCAAACAAAACTATTTTGTTATGCTTGCACCTAATATACATTGTTTTCACAATAAATACAAACACAATAAAAAGAAGAAAAAAACTAGCGGTACTGTAACGACTTTTGGCTTTGCTTTTTACTTTAGCGTTCGTTAAACCGGGCGTAAAATTGTTGATCGTTCGTTATATAAGGTAGTTAATGAAAAGAATTTGCTCATTCGTTATATCGGATTTTCGTTAAAGCGAGTATTCGTTATACCGGGCTTTCACTGTAGATCAGTAATATAAACGAATAATTCAATCAATGATGCAGACTTTAAATCTTTGTACAATTCAAAACAAATTACTAAATGTAATAGTTATACTGTAGATCAGATACAAAGAATAATTAAATAAAAAAACCAGGATAATTATAATATAGATCAGTAATATAAACGAATAATTCAATCAATGATGCAAACTTTAAATCTTTGTACAATTCAAACAAATTACTAAATGTAATAGATCAGATATACAGAATAATTATATAAACAAAAACAGGATAATTATAATATAGATCAGTAATATAAACGAATAATTCAATCAATGATGCACTTTCAATCTTTGTACAATTCAAAACAAATTACTAAATGTATGGTCACTATGGTGTGACATAAAAATAAGGCACGATTTTTCTGCCATCACACGCTTTCCCTACCTCGCCCAGATTGACGTAACTCAGAGCTTTTGGAGGGTGACCCGGCCGCTCTTGGCGATAATGACGCGGTATGTTACGGGTCCCACCGTGTGGAGGAATTTCTTACGTTGGCCGTTATGGTTCTTTTGGGCCGCTTCGATGATTCGTTTAAGCTCTTTCGGCCATGATTCGCTTGCCGAAGGGGAGTCAACGGTAGTTGCCGGTGCCCTGGGGACCCCGTTTGGACTGGAGTTCTCTGCAGATGGCGGTGCTGACATCGTGATGGCTGTTGTTGCGGGGAGCTGGCACTGTAGTGTTTGGGTTATGGCTGTCTGATGTACTGGTGAGGATAGGAGGCTGGATCTATCGCTTGAGGGGCTGGACAAGTTGATTGATGAAAGTGAAAGGGTGGTGTCGAGGGACAAACAAGGCGATACGGATGCTTGCGGGCTGGTGGTATCTTCGGACAATTGTCTACCGCATGGTGGTTCAGGTGTACCACCTCTTGATCCATAGGGGCTCACCGCGCATGGTACTGGATACGGGATGCTTATGGTGTCATAGGTATGGCTGGACGAGCTATTCGACTCTGTTTTGACTGGCGTTACCTCTTTCCATTGTTCTGACGACACGCTGGAGGTCGTGCTGGGGCTCTTTATCTCATTGACTCGGGCATTGTCGATGGCTACCCACTCGGTGCACCGATTCCACCAGAAGCGGTACGTGATAGTACGTTGATAGCCCTCGTGTCGGGCACATGTGTGGCACCTCGAGTCCTGCACGTCGATAGTGAACCACCCCTGGGTTTTCCCTCGGGGGCTCGACGTCGATGTGGTTCCGGAATCATTGGGAGATGGTGGTATCTTCATCTGGGTAGCCACGGTTGTGTCGAACTCACCAAAATGCGCCCGGAACATTTCCTCCGCCTCGGGAGACGTATCCTCATTACTTGGGTAACTTAGGGTCGTGCTGACATCGTCTTCGTCCCCCTGGGGTTGGGTGACGTTAACTCCGGGGGAATACGTCCGCTTGCGTCTCCGACCGGGGGTTCTTGGTATGCCTGGACCCGCGGGCAGGGGGACAAACCACGGGGCCTCATCTTCCGTTGAATAGACGGTACTTTCGCTGGGGGTTCTGAAGACCCAGTCTGGTAGATCCCCTCCTGGAGTTGATGGTATGGGTTGTTCGGCCTCTCGGTTAACCCTGTCTGGCTTTGGACTGTTGTCTCGTTGCCCGTCACTGTCACTATCGGAGGTTAAACTAATGGTCTCTTGAGGTGGTTCATAATGGGGGTAGAACACGGCGGCTCGGGGGAGCTGTGCCCTTGCCCTGGCGGTGGTAACGCCTGACGGAACGGTTCCACCCTGCCTTGGCTTGTTGATAGGCTGGCTTGTGCTCATGCGGTAGCAAGTGGCTGTCTTTCGGTTTTGCGGGTACGGAACTCTGTTGCCGGTACCTACTCGACTGCGAGCGGGCAATTCATCGTCAATGAAAATCGTTCGGCGCCTCTTAGCTTGTTCCTCCTCCATGCGCTGTCGGAACTGAGCACTCGTCTTTTTAAAATGTTGTTGCTGTTGATTCATGTTCATCTTCGGGTTTTTTCTTTTTATTTCCTATCTAAGAATAAATGAAATGGAAAATATTAATTAACAAAAATTAATTAATACTGGAGTGTGAATGATAACATTTAAGGTCACTAATGTGAGCAGTTTTCTTGTCTTTATTTACAACGTGTTCTAATTCTACAATAACAGGTGATTTAAACGATTTCACTGTGTAGGGGCCTCCAAATTTTGGAGCCAATTTA
This sequence comes from Melanophora roralis, assembly GCA_963583895.1. Classification (NCBI taxonomy): domain Eukaryota; kingdom Metazoa; phylum Arthropoda; class Insecta; order Diptera; family Rhinophoridae; genus Melanophora; species Melanophora roralis. The sequence continues at coordinate 8,227,850 of OY757192.1, forward strand.
GCGGCGAACTTGTCGACCGCTTTTGATAGGGGGTGTTGTTGCAGCCATACGGTATCTTCTACTCGCGGCTTCCAGGGACGTCGTCGTAGGTTATAGTGGCGCTTCTGATCTACAGAGGCCTTAACGAGATTTCTCCTGACGATGTTGAAGATTTCCTGCCTTTCTGCAAGGCGATCTTCTGGTCGTACTATTGCTGCTCCTGTGCCTGCCGTCACCTCGTCGTACAAGGTTTTTGGTAAACGGGGTTCCCTACCCTGCGTGAGGAAGGCTGGCGAATACCCCGTGGATTCTGACACACTTGAGTTTATGGCCAGCATTATCTCGGGGAGATACTCGTCCCACGTATTGTGCCGTTGATCTGACAGTTGTGCCTTGATGGTTTTCACAGTACGGTTGGTACGCTCGGTGGGGTTTTCCTGCGGCATATATGGTGCAGTTAGCTGCTGCTGAATCCCCGTGTCCTGCAAGTATCGTGTGACCAGCCGGGAGGTGAACTGAGTGCCATTATCGGAGATCAGGACCTTGGGTGCCCCGTACCGCGACAAAATGCGTTCTCGAAACGCCTTGATAACTGCCTCGGCGGTGGCTTTGCGCATCGGCACCAACTCTGTCCACTTTGAAAATCGGTCAACAATAACAAGAAGCATGGTGTTACCATGCTTGGATCGTGGCAGTGGTCCCACAAAGTCAGCACATACGGTGGCCCATGGCTCCTCTGGAACTCTGGTAAGCATTTCCCCAGCTGGTTTCAATTGGCTCACTTTAAATTGCTGGCAGGACTGGCACTTTTGCACATAACTCCTGATGTCGCGGAACATCCCTGGCCAGTAGTATCGACTAGCGACCCGATGTATGGTTTTACGGATGCCCAGGTGTCCGGCGGTGGGTTGATCATGGTTCTCTGCCAAGACACGTTTTCGATCTGCAGCTGCCACACACAGTTTCCACGGTGTATCGTCTTCATCGTTGACTTGCCGGGGAAAGCGTCGATACAATTGGCTGTTGATAACAGCATAATTGGCGTATTTCTGTGGTTGTTCGTTTACTTCTTTGATCATTCTCTGCAGCCACCCGCTTGGGGCTGCTTCGCATAAAGCTAGGTTTGCTGCCTCGACTGGTTGGCGTGACAGTGCGTCGGCTACTACATTGCTCTTCCCTTTACGATATTGAATGGTGAAGTCGTACTGTTGCAGCTCAAGTGCCCATCGGGCCAATCTTCCGGTTGGGCTTTCGAGGGAGTTCAACCACTTAAGAGCGAGATGATCTGTCACTATGGTGAATCGGTACCCCTCAACGTACGCTCGCATCTTTCGGACTCCCCAGACGATCGCTAGACACTCTTTCTCCGTGGTTGAGTAGTTTTTCTCTGCCTGATTTAGATGTCTGCTGGCGTATGCAATCACCCGCTCAATACCTTCAACGTCCTGCGTTAGCACGGCGCCTAAACCGTAGTCGCTTGCATCGGTTTGGAGGGTAAATGGCCTTAAGAAGTCGGGGCAAGTTAATACTGGTGCAGTAGTTAGTCGCTTTTTAAGAGCCTCGAAAGCTTGTTGTTGTTCGGGTCCCCATTTCCAATGCCGACCCTTTTTTAACAACTGTGTTAGCGGTTGGGAAATATTGGCAAATTCGGGTACAAATCGCCTGTACCAGGAGGTGATTCCCAGAAATTGCCGGATCTCTTTGACGTTTTTCGGTGGTGGTATCTGGGCTACCGCTGCTACCTTATCGGGATCGGTTTTAATGCCTTGGTCGCTCACCACGTGACCGAGATACTTCGTCTCTCGAGTAAAGAACTTACATTTTTCTTCATTGATTCGTAGGTTTGCCGCCCTTAATCTACGGAAAACCTCTCGCAAATTGCTAATATGATCCTCTAAGCTGTTCCCCACTACAATTATGTCATCTAGATAAGCAAAGGCATAGGGTTCCATTTCTGGCCCAATAACGCTATCTAGTGCCCGCTGGAAAGTTGCCGGAGCCGAGTGCAGTCCGAAAGGCATCACTTTCCATTGATACAATCCGCGGCCTGGTACTGCGAACGCCGTGTATTGTTTGCTATTTGGGTCCATGGGGATTTGCCAATAGCCATTTTTTAAATCTATACTACTTATAAACTTTGCATTACGTAATTTATTTAGAATTGTATCAATACGAGGGAGAGGATAAGCATCGGGTACTGACCTGAGGTTTAGTTGCCTGAAATCCATGCACGTTCTCCAGGTGCCATTCTTTTTCTTGACCAGGGTGATGGGGAAGCAGTAGGGGCTATGGGACCGCTCAATGCATCCCTGTGCGATCAGCTCATCCACCTCTTTGTCGATGATCGCTTGCATGGCTGGGTTTCGAGGAGCATACCGGATTTTAATGGGTCGGTCATCAGTGAGAATGATTTTATGTGAGGCGATGTGGGACACTCCATGTAGCCGCTGAAATTTCGGGAGTTCTTCTCCTAAGAATCTTTGTATCATCGCTTGCTCCGTCTCAGCCGGTAAGTCACTACTGATCGATCGATTACCACTTGCTAACGGCTTCCTGGTATCCGCAGCGTGCCCCTGCTTGGTTGGAGGACTCTGCTGCGAAGGAATACTGGATGTGGGCGACTCGTCGACTGCCAATCTTCGGGCTTCGACTCTGGAGCAGTCCAATGTCAATCCAGCAATTTGTATGGTGGTGTTAAATTGTCGCAAAAACTCAAGGCCGATGATAACATCTTCGCTAGCTTCTGGCAGAACAAGGAATCGAGATTTCTTCGTTAGATTCCCAAGCTGAATTTGTAGTTCTACTGCTGTTGAAACCTTACAGGTGGAGCCGTTGGCTAGAATAACGTCTAGCTGTTCCGGTATCAAGCGTGGGGTCGGCCGCAATTGGCGGATGAAAGTATGATGGATAAAATTTCGACTGGCCCCGGTGTCGATGATGGCCGTTACTAGGGTATTTGCAATTCGCATTGATGCGGTTAATCTGGTCTCTTCGCTGCGTAGATGTGTCGGGAGTGGTGAGGATTTACGTTTCCTTTGGGGAGGCCCGACCATCCTCAATTCGGTCGGCCCCCGTTGGCATTTTCCGCCCGGCGGTTGTCGTTTTGAGGGCAGCGAGCGGCATGATGCCCCTGGTTTCCGCAGCGATGGCAACGATTTTGGCTGTTGGGTGGGACATTTGGCGTCGTGCGACCGGCCCCAGGCTGCGCAGGGAGTCTGAACCCTGGAATGCTCTCCAGATCTTCTGCCATTCGAATGAGTTCTGTGAGGGAGACAAAATCTTTTTGGCGGATATACCACTGGTACTCCGCGCGCGAGTTACGGAAGATACGTTGTAACTTTTGGCCCTCGGTCATCTCTGAATGCCTCATCAAGTTCTGGAGGGCGAGTGTGTAGTCCTTAAAACATTCTCCAGGGAGCTGCGACCTAGCACGGATGTCATCTTCCAGTTTCTCTAAGTATCTACTAGGGAGAAAAAAAGCGAGAAAATCAGCTTTAAATACTTGCCATGACTCCCAGTGGGCGTTATTGTTGCGGTACCAAACCAGAGCTCGCTCGGATAAGAATTCGGGCATCACTCGGGGCAGGTGGTCAAGTGTGACCTCGTAGATTAGCGCCAGTTCTTCAAGGCGTTCAATAAACGCCAGCGGCTCACTGCCGCCACTGTACGTGAGACCCCACTTTCGCACTTGGTCGAGGAGTTTGACTCGTGCTTCTACCCCTGTGCCACTAGGAGCTGGAACGCCTCCTGATGGGCGTCGTACCCTTTGCTGATGTTCACTTCTCGACGGGGAGGTATTGGTAGTACTACCTCCGGGCACTTCTAGTGTACTTACGGTTTCAAATTTCTGTTGCAGTTCCTGGAGCCGGGTGGTCACCTTGAAATCGTGTTCGCTACCGATGAATTGCGCAAATTTACGGCGTAGTTCCTCAACCGTACCGGTGGTGTCGAGAGCGAACTCGCTCATATATGCCAGCAACTCATCTCGTTTTAGCGGGTATATCCAGCCTGTTCGTAACATCTTATTGTTGATTTCTAACTCTTTACGAGTCTCCGTCATACTGCTCAAGAATTTCTAAATAGATTTATTATTATTGTTAAAAAATTTTCTTATTTTTAAAATAATATCTTTCTTCGTTTGCCAATATAATAATTGTACAAAGAAAAGGGGTGGTTTATATCGTGTATAGTAAAAAAAATTGGGTTGCTTATTATCAGGCGAGCACGCCGCTTAGCTATGGCTAACAAGCCGCAGTTAAAGTGAGAATAATAAAATTTGCCTTTATTCACAGCTAACAAGCCGTTTATGTCAATCAATTTATTCTGTCTTCTTAATTAAATCTTACAGCTATTTATATCCAATTCTTAATCTAAAAATCTTAACTTAAATATGCTTATGACTTAATTTTACTTCCTACTTATCGTCGTAAGCGTAGTGTGTGGTAATTTACCCTTACTTCAGCATTTTTGGTTATTATGTCAATTCTTACTTATGTTGAAATTTGATTCCTCGCGCCGTTAGGTCATTGAAATTTCTTGTTTATATTATTGCGAATTTTAAGCAATACAAAAGTGACCGACATTAATTGTTGAGTCATTGAAACTTATTGTTTATATTAATTATTGGGAATTTTAAGCAATACAAATGTGACCGACCATTAATTGTGATAAATGTAACCAACACACTACACCTCCGCTCTTAAGAAAAATCCATACAATTCAAATTGGAGGATTTTTTTTTTTTTTTTTTTTTTTTTTTTTTTTTTTTTTTTTTTTTTTTTTTTTTTTTTTTTTTTTTTTTTTTTTTTTTATTACTTATTATAAGTATTAAATTTAATGTTAATATATATTGTTAAATTTATATTTATATAAGTGTTCTCAAATTTCTTTTATACTTTATATTTTTTTAGTCTGTTTTTATGAATTGATTTTATGTTTGTTTTTACTTTAATTAATACATTTAAATCATCTATATCTACTACTTCATATGGTCCGTCATAAGGTGGTTCATGTTTTTTTCTATTTTCAGCTTTGACCAAAACTAAGTCGCCTACTTTTAGTTCTATATTATTTGTGTTATTTAATGAGTCTATACTTCTTTTATTTTTTATAGTTTCTATCAAGTTTTTAGTATTCTCTAAAGAATGTTTTAGTCTAGTCTTGAGTTCATTAGCATAATTTTCAAAATTGTAAACCTTTGGATGGTTCATGACTTCATCTCCAGGTAGACTTGGTAATTTTCCAAAAATGAGTTCAAAAGGTGAATATTCAGTATCTACATGAGGAGTTACATTGTACGCAAAAGTATAATAAGGTATCCATTTTTCCCAATTGTCATTTTGTACAAATGATAAAAAGTATTCATTTAGAACCCTATGATTCCTTTCTACCGTACCCAACGTTTCATGATGATATGGTGTAGAAAAAACTTGCTCAATCTTCAATAATTCACATACTTCTTTCAACAATTCATTTTTAAATTCTGTGCCGTTATCTGATTTTAGTGTGCTAAATAAACCATATTTAAGGATTAAATTCTCTACTAGTGCTCTGGCTATTGTCTTTGCCTCTTTTGTTTCCATAGGACATGCAATTACGTATTTTGTCAATTCGCATTGCATTGTTAAAATATATCTAAAATTGCTTACTGGACGTAAAGGACCTACAGTGTCAATTACTACAGTTTTAAAACTATCTATTGGAGTATCTGTAACCCTTAATTGTTCCTTCGTATGTCTAGTCTGTTTATTACGTTGACATAAATCACATTTAGTCACATATTCTTTTACATTTCTGTTCATATTCTTCCAAATGTATTTCTGTTTTAATTTCAGTAAAGTTTTCTTCACTCCGAAATGTCCTCCTTGAGGTGTGTCGTGGTATAATTTTATCAATTCCTGTCTTCTATCTTCATTTGTGATGTTCTGAGGTTTTCTATATAGTAATATAATTATGTCATCTTTATTATTTTTGTTTGCTTCATTATATTTGGCCTTAAATTCATCCGCGGGTATTATATCAAATATTGCATCATTTCTCTCGATTGCAAATTTCTTATTTCCTGTATTTTTTAAATATGATGATAGTTTCTCCAAAAGAGTACCTAAATACTTTGGATTATCGCTACATCTAACACGTGTTTCATTATGCATTCTATAATATTCTACTATATGTTTATATAACTCTTTAACATCACTCTCTGGCCTTTTTTCTAATACAAATTTTAACTTCGTTGCGCGCTTTATATCATTTATTGACGTGCAATCCCACATATGGAGTTGATCAGTCTCCTTTTGAGATTCACTCATATCATTTTTATTCTTTACAATATTTTCTTCCGATGACTTTTTAATCATACCTCTTGTAATAACTAGTGTCTTCTTTACCTTCTCGTCATTTTCCGTTGGTATCATACTTTTTAGTGTAGTAGAATTGATTTCTATCCTTGATAATGCATCGGCATTAGTATTATGTGTTCCTTTCTTATATACTATGTCAAAGTCGTAGTCAGAAAGTTCCAGTCTTATCCTCGTTAACTTAGAACTTGGGTTTTTGTGAGAGAATAGTGAAATCAAAGGTCTATGATCCGTTACAACTGTGAATTTTCTACCATATAAATACGGTCTAAAGAATTGTATGCCCCAATATATGCCTAATAATTCTTTTTCAATCACAGGTTTATTTTTTTCGTGCTTGTTTAGAGATCTACTTGCATATGATATTGGTAAATCATTTCCTATTGGACCTTGTGCCAAAACTGCGCCCAGTGCAAAATCTGATGCATCTGTCGTCAAAATGAATGTTTTGTCAAAGTCTGGATATTGCAAAATAGGGGGTTCAATAAGCTTGTTTTTTAATGTTTCAAATGCATTATGGCATTCTTCCGACCATTCAAATTTTGTTCCTTTTTTCAACAAATTATTTAAACAATTAGCAATATTTGCAAAATCCTTGATGAATCTTCTGTAATAGTTACAAAATGCTATAAATCTTCTTACATCATCAGTATTTTTAGGAGTAGGATATTTGGTGATTACGTCATGTTTGTTTGGGTCTGGTTTAATACCATTTGATGTTATCAAATGTCCCAAATATGTAACTTCCGATTTCAAAAAATGACATTTGCTTGCATTCAATTTCAAGTTATACTTAGATAACCGGTCGAAAACATTGATCAGATTGTTGTTGTGATGCTTCAAACTACATCCAAAAACTATTATGTCATCAACATATACGAATGCTTCAGACTCTAGTCCAGCCAGTGCTATTGTAAGCATCCTCTGAAAACTATTTGAAGATATTTTTAGTCCGAAAGGTAATCTTGCATATTGGTAATGACCATTTGCTGTTGAAAATGCTGTAAATGGTCTTGACTGTTGATCGAGTTCAATTTGATGAAAGGAACTTGTCATGTCCAGAGTTGAAAAATATTTAGCTCTCCCTAGTCTATCTAGAACATCATCTAAACGTGTTAGTGGGAATTTGTCATTTACTATTTTGTCATTGAGTTTCCTAAAATCAACGACTAGTCTCCATTTTTTTATATCACCCTGGCCTTTCTTAGGTACCAATAAAAGTGGAGCGTTGTAAGGACTTGTGGATGGCTCTATTATCCTTTGTCTCAATAAACCCTTTACTTGGTTATTTATTTCCTCTGTATGCGTTTGTGGTAGTCGATAGTTCTTTATATAAACTGGATTTTTGTCATTTAATTGAATAGTTTGATTGTAAAAATTATTGGTTGTCAGGTTCTCACCTTCTAAATGAAATATATGTTGATATTTTTTTAATATCTCTAACAACTCCATCTTTGCTTTCTCGTCATTCCTCTCTATATTGCATTCATTCACTACTTTCTCAAATCTTTCTTCACTATATTTCGCATCAGTTTTGTCATTGCTTGTTTTGTATATATCAAAATTTCTTAAAGGAACAGTTTCAACTTTCAAATTTTCTAACTTTATGGTTTCATCAGTAACGTTTAATAACTTGATGTGTTTGTATCCATCTTTGGGAATTATGGAATTTGCCAAAAATACCCCTTTTCCAATTTCACGATTGCATATTACACCATCTTCCTCAATATTTATCTGTAAAGGTATAACTATTTCGCTTCTTGGAGGAATTTTTATTACATTTATCTCAAACGTGTCGTTGTGAATAGGTAATGTCAAAGTTTCATTTTTCGTATTGATGGTTAATGTGAATGTTTCATAGTCTATATTACAATTGTACCTTAATAGAAAGTCTCGTCCAAGTATACCGTCGGTGTGAATAGGAAAATTTTCATGTACCAATTGTATTTTATGCTTAAGTAATGTATCGCCTATCTGTATAGTTATGTTAGTGGAACCTAAAGATCTTATTTTTTCTTTTGTAATCCCTGTTAAGCAGCAATAGTCATCTGGATCTTCATCATGTTCATGTAATAAGTCTTCCTTGCACAGTGAGATGTCAGCACCCGTGTCTATTAGAAATGTTAATGCACGGTGTGTATTCTCTATGTTTAACTTCACATAATTTTTTAGATCTGATGAAATGCTAAATACTGCTCTTGAAGCTACTGATCTTGTTCCGGAGGACCTTGGTATTCTATGGTCTCCGGACCGTGGGAGTTTCCCTGGTCTTGTTCCACAAGGTTTATGTTTTGGTTTCTGCTACCATTGTAGTAATTGTTATTACCATTTCTGTTACGATTATTACTATTACGATTATTATTATTAGTGTTCCCGTTTCGGTAACCATTACCATTATTGTAGGTGTTACTACGGTAATTGCCACTACTATAGTTGTTGTCTCTGTTGCCATTATGATTGTTGTTGTTGTGGTGGTTGTTATTATTATAATTTGCCCTATTGTTATTCCTTCTATTGTCATAAATATTTCTACTATAATTTCTTCGATAATTGTTGTTGTTGTTATTATTATTGTACCTATTTGTAGAATAGTTGCTATTTATGTAGTTTCTGTAATTATTTCTATTTGCTGTTGTTTGGAACATTATTTGATTTTGTCTCTTGTCTGTTGATGTTTCCATGGCTATGTCAATGGCTTCATTCAGAGTCTTTACTCTACTAGCATTAATCGTCCTAACAATATCTTGGTCTTTTAGTCCGTTCTTAAAAGAATTAAATGCAATTACGGCATTGGTTTTACTGATTGCTTCTCTATTGTCTTCCCCAAGTGAACTTATTTGGATTTCATTTAATTCCGTAGTCAATGCTTCTATCTTATCAGCAAATTTCCGGATAGTATCTAACTGAGTAATCTTTGTCAGTTCGTTTAGAATAACATTTGGTGACTTTTTTGTCTTGTAAGTCTCTTTCAAAGTGGAAACTAAGGAGTCTATGTTAGTAGGAACTAAAACTTGTCTTAACTTGGTTTGCACTTTATTTGAAATTTTGGTTTTATATACAAAATTAAAAAATGAATTGTGTTTTGTTGGAGTTAATGTGTCTTTAATTATTTCGATGTTTGCTACAAATGAATTTAATTCATCCCTTGTACCATTGAAAACCGTTAGCAATTTTGAAATAGATGCTAGTTCTGTCGTGTTCAAATTTTCGTCTGTCATGGTGAAATTTTCTAATTGTCCTTCTAATAGCTGAATTTTCACTTTATCTTCGTGGCTCCGTAATATCTCTAATGCCCTTTCTTTTTTGTCTCCAAATCTCAGGATATGTAATTGTCTTTGTTGTTCTCCTACTACTTTGTCTTCTAATAATTTTATTACTCTCTTTTCTAATTCTTCTATTTCCAATCTTTTACTTTGAATGGTATCATTAGTGTACCCTCTTGATAGTGACTTTTTTGCATTGATTATAATAGAATCTATCAGTTCGTATATTTCTTCCATTGGTCATACTAAAAATGTATTTTATAAACATATAAATTTTCTTTTTCTTTTTCTTTTTATTTATTTATTTTTTTTTTTTTTTTTTTTTGTTTTCGTTTTGCATTTTTGATATTGTTTCAAAGTTAAAAAAAAATATAAATAGAGTTTTACTAGACTTTAATGTTAGAAGTTAGTAATATTTTGTTCTTCAACTTATTGTCCAAAAATTTTTTATAAATTTTGTGAATTTTAGCTAGTACTATAAATAAGAGCAAGACTAATATTATATATAGAACTGTTGTCTGACTGACGTTTATCTTGTTGGTGCTGTCGTTATTATTAGAGATTATTATCTCCTCGTTTTTTGAGCCCTGATTCCCCATTAATAATTTTTTGTGGTCTCGTTCTTTGCTCTGCTTTTATTTCTGCCAAAATATTTTTCAAACTTTTCCTTAGGGTGTTGTCTGTAGTTATTGCCAGTACCCTGTGTATTTCTGCAGCCTTTTGCCTCAGTTTCACCTTTCTTCCGCCTCTTGGTTTATGCTGTTTTCTCTCTTCTTTCGGTGACGCAACTACCGGCCTACTCTGACGTTGTCTATACTCCGCTATTGTGATAGGTCTGGGACCTGCTGTTTTTGGCGTAGGTGTGTATTTGGGATAGTCTTCTGTTGTTTGGGCTTCCGGAATATATTCGTCCACTGCTAAATTCTCGTACTTCTCAAAAATGTTATCAATTTCTTCCTTCGAGACTTCGTCTCCACTGAGAGAATTCATTTGTACCGAATGGGTAGGATTAATTAAAAGTATTTTCAACGACTAGGATCGAGAGGGCAGGATAATGAGTTGCAGGATCGAAATTTGCAGGATCGCCATGTACAAAGAAAAGGGGTGGTTTATATCGTGTATAGTAAAAAAAATTGGGTTGCTTATTATCAGGCGAGCACGCCGCTTAGCTATGGCTAACAAGCCGCAGTTAAAGTGAGAATAATAAAATTTGCCTTTATTCACAGCTAACAAGCCGTTTATGTCAATCAATTTATTCTGTCTTCTTAATTAAATCTTACAGCTATTTATATCCAATTCTTAATCTAAAAATCTTAACTTAAATATGCTTATGACTTAATTTTACTTCCTACTTATCGTCGTAAGCGTAGTGTGTGGTAATTTACCCTTACTTCAGCATTTTTGGTTATTATGTCAATTCTTACTTATGTTGAAATTTGATTCCTCGCGCCGTTAGGTCATTGAAATTTCTTGTTTATATTATTGCGAATTTTAAGCAATACAAAAGTGACCGACATTAATTGTTGAGTCATTGAAACTTATTGTTTATATTAATTATTGGGAATTTTAAGCAATACAAATGTGACCGACCATTAATTGTGATAAATGTAACCAACACACTACATAATTATAAACGAAAGAAATAACAATTACAATGATAACAATTTTACAATAAATAGTTTTTTTTTTCCCAGTTTATCTCATAATCCAACGATTATTTAACTTGTTTTTTTTTCTTTGATTTACAATTTACCGACGCACATAGGGGTTTTTTGCCAATCTAGCCGGACATTAAGCAAAAAATGAAATTTAAGAAATGTAAAAATTAAAGTACGCAGATCGACAGATAACCAAATTCTGCATCGGATAGTGAATTTTTAGGGCTTTTGCTTGAAATTTGTCGTTTTGGGGCGCTGTTAAAGTCAGGAAAGTTGAGTATATTGCATGCGCTTTTATTGACTTTTTACGGTTTTGAGAGGTTTACAACATATTTTTTTGTGGCTAATTGAATAAAGATTTTACAATGATTTTTGGTTTTTTCTATCAAAAACCATATTAGCAGTTATGCTGTTTTATTTTTTTATTTTTTTTAAATTTTTATGATAAAAAAAAATTCGTTTGAAATCAAAAAAACGGATTTTTTATTCACTTTTTTGTAAAAAAAAAAAAAATAAAAAACTTTTTGAAAGTCAGAGTAATCGCGATCCCAAAAATGTTATACTTCACGATAAAATTTGAAGTCTCTATTTTTAGATTGTGAAAAAAAACGTTGCGCGTTTTTGCGCCACTTTTTTTGGCGATTTTTTGAAAATTTTACCTTTTTTCTGTTTTTGCTTATCTTGTATATTTACATATGAATACTTAAGAAACCCTTTGTCAGTCATAAAAGTTATTTATAATTGTACGAATGTAGATGTTTTTCATATAATTATTGCAGGTACATTGAAATAAATTTTTAATATGTATATCTGTTTTTTACCTGAGTAAAAAAAGGAATGTGGAAACAGTAGTTTTTACCCACCCATAAATGGGTTTTAGCCACCTGTGCAGCTGTTTTCTTAATGATGCTATTTTATGGAACAAAATAAATGTACCTGTCTTAAATAAGTTTTAATTTAAAAATATTCTTTGGAAAAAAACAAATCTGTGCTTCAGGTGCTCAGTTTTTAAATATATATATTGTGGGCATTGCACAAAATTCTTTTCAGAACCAATTTAAAGCTTCGAAAGTGAAATGGAAAAAGTGTATACAAGATTAGAGTTATTCCAAATAGTACAGGAATGTAAAGATAAATCTGTTGAAGAAAAATTTAAATTTTTAGATAGAAAATTGTGCGAAATTTCAAAATGTCAAGGAGATAGTGACATCTCAGCGGTAAAGGAGTGTATAAAGAATTTTAAAAAATACATTGGCAGTCAGCACAAAGGAAATATGACCGATTTTTAAGCTTGAATGCCACATGGCTGGAAGGAACAGTGACAGTCCCTCTATTTGGCAGTTCGTCCTCAAAACGACTACAAAAGCCATTCGTTGAACTGACCGAAAGAAGTAAGAGAAGAAAAACTGAAAAATTGCGAACTCAGTTCGATGCTGATTTATTAATGCATGCAGCCCAAACACAATTACAAACATGTGGGAAAAAAGATGCATCAAGTCTGCTTAAAAAAATTGTGTCTTCCCCGACAAGAGCTTCAAAGTTGAAAAAAGCATACAAAGCTGTACAAGAAGAAAAAGTAAAACAGCTAACACCCCTTAAGGCTCTTTCTATATTTGTGGAAGCTGATCTTTCTCGAAAGCAATATGAGATAATCCGCAGTGCCGATAAGAAGGTTTACCCTAGCTACAGTGTTCTGCAAAAAGAAAAAAGTAAATGCTATCCTCCAAAAGAATCGTATGAAATAACAGAAACATGTGCTCAAATTAATCTTCAAGACTTGCTTAATCATACCGCAAGTAGATTACTAACATATTTAGAAGATGTTTTATGTGATTCAAAAACAGAAGATTGCAACTCCTTTGAACTAATAAGCAAATGGGGCTGCGATGGCTCACACCAGGCACAATTTAAGCAAAAGATGGAAAATGATGGCTCAGATTCTCATATTTTTCAGAGCAGTTTTGTCCCAATTCGACTGATATGTGGTACAAAAAAAAAAATACTGTGGCAAAATCCAACCACTTCATCACCCCGATATTGTCGACCTATTCGCATCAGATTTATTAAAGAAACTGTGGACGTAATCCAAGAAGAAATTGACTATGTACAAGATGCTGTTAGTAAATTACAAGAAACAATTTTTTTACTGGATGGAAGTTTGTATTCCGTAAAACATGCAATGCTATTTACAATGGTTGATGGGAAAGTATGTAATGCCGCAACGCAAACCACGTCCACAATGAAATGCTATATTTGTGGGGCTACTTCAAAAGAATTTAACAATTTAAGCATCAAAAGAGATATAGACGCAAATGCCCTTTCTTTTGGATTATCTACTTTGCACGCCAGAATTCGTCTATTTGAGAGCATAGTACACCTGTCATATAAGCTCACAGTGAAAAAATGGCAGTTAAAATCTGATGCGGACAAAGCAATTGTTAAAGAGAGAAAAAAAAATATTCAAGCAATATTTAGAAGTGAATTAGGGCTATTAGTGGATGTACCGAAAACTGGATTTGGAAACACCAACGACGGTAACACCAGCAGAAGATTTTTTTCCAATCCTGAATTAGCTGCAAAAATAACTGGAATTGAATTTGATTTCATCTACCGAATCAAAGTTATTATTGAAGTAATATCAAGTGGTCACAAAATCCATCTACACAAGTTTGCCGATTATTGCTTGGACACTGCAAAACTTTATGTTGCTCTATATCCCTGGCATCCTATGACACCTACAATGCACAAGATTTTAATACATGGAGCAACTGTTATAAATGAGGCATTGTTGCCTATTGGGCTTTTATCAGAAGAAGCGGCTGAGGCACGAAACAAACATTTTCGGCTTTACAGGCAGAGGTTTGCAAGAAAGTTTTCAAGAGTTGAGTGTAACAGAGATGTTTTGAATAGGCTTTTGCTTAGTTCTGACCCACTGATGACTAGCATAAGACCAACTCCAAAAAGAAAGTCATTACCATTCACGAAAGAAGCCGTTTCTTTGATGCTTCCACCTGTACTTGATTTCGAAGAGGATTCAGATTCAGAAGATGTCTTTGAAGAAACAGACGAAGAAGAACAGTGGCACCCATCACCTTAGTGCAAAAGAGGAGTTTATTTAAAAAAATTAGTTGCTGTTTTTATATGTACATATATAAAATTTATTGTTACTATTTTAAATAAGTTTTTGTTATAAATATATTAATTATTTTCAAATAAATTAAATACTATAAAATACAAAAAAGCGGCAAACAAGCTTAAAAATGAATTTTTTGTGAAAATTAGCAAAAAAAAAATAAAAAAAAAATTTTTTTTACAGGATCGTTTCGTGAGGGGGGGCATTGGAGAAGTACCCCCCTCCTCCCACAAAAGCTTAATAAGATATTTTTTTTGGTATTTAGGCTTAAGTTATCCATTTCTATTATTAAAAACATTATTTTTGCCAATTTCATTTTATGGAACCGCCCACAAAGAGGGGGGGGGGGCAAAATGAAATTTTACCATCTCCTGTACCAAAGTTTAGATTTTTTAACTTTCGCCTGTGTTTAAAATTGCATTTGCTTAACGAAAGTTCAGGAAATTTAAATAAAAAGCTGAATTTTTCAGAGGTAGCATTAGTTCTTCTAAGGGGAACTTTTTTCCCCTTGGTTCGATTTTTGTTTTTTTTTAAGCTTAGTCAGCCTATGACCCCAATACATGTTTCTGCCAAGTTTCATTGATCTAGGGGCACGCAGTAACTTTTAAGAAGTAATATAAATTAAAAAAAAAAGTGATGTCCGGCTAGATTGGCAAAATACCCCTATGTGCGACGGCGACCGCGCGATTATTCTGCCGATTAACGAAATCGTCTATTAGCGATAAATGTTTTTTCACTACACGCGGTAGTTTTATTATCACTGCAGGCACAAATTTTTTTTTTTTAAATTGTCCCGAATTTTCCCGACGGCACAGACTCGTTTATTAAAATACAAAAAAAAATTGTTTTTTTCTCTTTTTTTTTTGTTTTTGGTTTCTTTTATATATATTTTTCTGTATATATAATTTCCACTAGTTTTTCTTCTCTTTACATTCAGTTCTTTTTCTTTTTTTTTTTTTTTTAACTTTCCCGATGGCACGGACACGTTTATAAAAAAAATTGTTTTATCTTTTTTTCATTGGTTTTGTTTTAGTTTTTTTTTTTTTTGATATTTTCTTAAAAATTTTTTTTTTCAACAACGTTTCTTTTTTTTTTTTTTTTGTGTCAAAAATTTTCCACAATTATTTTCATTTTAATTAAAATTCCCCTTTATTTTTTTCTTACACTTTTTTCTCCAAATTTTGTTTCAGTTTTTTTTTTTTTTTTTTTTTTTTAGTTTCTTAAAATTTCTTTTCAACAACGTTTCTTTTTTTTTTGTCAAAAAAAATTTTCCACAAATTCCACATTTCCACAACTATTTTTATTTTAATTAAAATTCCTTTTTTTTTTTCAGCTACTTTGTTTTATTTTTATTCCGACGGTATATTCAATTATTATTTTCTTTTTTTTTTTCACTCACTGATCACTGCTTTTCTAAGCGGTCCCTGCTCGGGCGCCATTGTAACGAACCTTTTTCTCAGCTGGGGTACAACTCACCGTTGTCCAGCGTTCCGTCACAAAAATTTATTTTCTCGTGACCGCTTAGAAGGAAAAAGCAGGATATTTGGCAAGTTCACAAATTTTATTCTCTTATTTAACTTACTAAAGCTACTTTATACGGTACGATACATTAACGATGGCGGCTGAACGTTGGCGTGATTATGGCTTGGGCAGGTATAACGACCGTAGACAGACCATCTTTACACGATTACTGGCCTCAACCGTATTCAACCTACTTACACTGCGATCCTGTGCGTTGACGAATCTGCGGGATAACCACGGAGACGTCAACCACATTCCACGCACGGTCACACTAGTGTATTTGCTAGGTAGGCGAGTCTGCGGGATAACCACGGAAACGGCTACTTCACAACGACGCTAGCGTTTTTACTGCCTAACTTCTATTACGGCACTGTGCGTAGACGAATCTGCGGGATAACCACGGAAACGTCAACCACATTACACGCACGGTCACACTAGTGTATTTGCTAGGTAGGCGAGTCTGCGGGATAACCACGGAAACGTCTACTTCACAACGACGCTAGCGTTTTTACTGCCTAACTTCTATTACGGCACTGTGCGTAGACGAATCTGCGGGATAACCACGGAGACGTCAACCACATTACACGCACGGTCACACTAGTGTATTTGCTAGGTAGGCGAGTCTGCGGGATAACCACGGAGACGTCTACTTCACAACGACGCTAGCGTTTCTACTGCCTAACTTTTATTACGGCACTGTGCGTAGACGAATCTGCGGGATAACCACGGAGACGTCAACCACACTACACGCAAATACAATAGTTTCTTTATTAGGCAAGAGACTCTGTAGTATAACCCCGGAGGCTCTTACTTCACAAAGCAACTAGTTAACTACTACTACATTTCTACTATATGATCTTACCTGCTCAACCGCCAGCCAACAATTAATCTCTTTCTACTGCGAGGCCGCCTTTTTATACTCTTCATATCGGTTGCACATACACACAAACCCACATCAACAAACACAGCATACACGCTAACAAACAGCGTGTTGCTGTATCTGTCACCGCATTGGCCGAGAGGTGCTGTGCTTGTCAAAGTGTAAATCGAGCTGTGTTTAATTGGGTGTGCAAACCGACACGGCCACGCACTGTTTTATCTATTAATACTATTTTCTTGATAAAGCCGTGCTTTCTACTTAATATTAAAATCTCATAAATATAATGTTTGTACAATTTAAAACAAATTACTAATGCAAAAAAAACCAGGATAATTATAATATAGATCAGTAATATAAACGAATAATTCAATCAATGATGCAGACTTTAAATCTTTGTACAATTCAAAACAAATTACTAAATGTAATAGTTATACTGTAGATCAGATACAAAGAATAATTAAATAAAAAAACCAGGATAATTATAATATAGATCAGTAATATAAACGAATAATTCAATCAATGATGCAAACTTTAAATCTTTGTACAATTCAAACAAATTACTAAATGTAATAGATCAGATATACAGAATAATTATATAAACAAAAACAGGATAATTATAATATAGATCAGTAATATAAACGAATAATTCAATCAATGATGCACTTTCAATCTTTGTACAATTCAAAACAAATTACTAAATGTATGGTCACTATGGTGTGACATAAAAATAAGGCACGATTTTTCTGCCATCACAACCTAAAAATAAAATGGTTGAATTGGAGCAGGGGAATAACCTTTGATACGCTCGATCTCAGAAACTATAGGACCTATCTATCGACGTTTTTTACAAAAATAATTTACATAATAATGTCTTCATATTTAAATAAAAGTAGTTGGATAGGAGCAGGAAAAGACCCCATGCCAATAAGTTTTTTGTAAATTCTTGATACAAAATATCTCGGAAACAGGTAGAACTATCTGGCCTAAACTTTCTACAAGGTCTGTTGGCAACCTTGGTTGTAAAACGTACATTTTTTCAGTGTCTTAAGTTCTGCAAAAAATTTATTAAATTGTGGCTAAATACTGATTTATATATATGTGATTGAGCTCAAAATATATTAAAGAAGCAAAACTGTCTTTGAAAAACTCAAAATATGTCTAAAAAAGTAATCAGCAGAAGTTTTGCAAATAAAAATAATAAAAATACATGCTATCAATGCGAATATGAAATCAAAGAAGACCTAGATGATTTTATAGAATGTGATAAGTGCGGGAAAGTCTTTCACTCAAAATGCTCTGGTTTAACAAAAAGAGAGTTTAACAAACTAATAAAAGATGAGAAGCAAGTTTTTGCATGTCAATTTTGTAAAGAAAGTGGTGGAGAAATAAACGAAGAATTAAACACAATCAAAATAGAGTTGAAAAAACTTGAGAAATTGAAGTTACTTGATGATTTGATGGAATCAGTAAATTATATGTCAAAAAAGTTTGATGAAGTTTTAGAAGATGTTGCAGTTACCAAAAAGAAAATTGATGAAGTAACAAAAGAGAATAAAAAGTTAAAATGTGAAGTGAAAGCTCTCAGGTCTGCAGTAAAACTATTAAACGATAGCCGTGTGAAAAATGATTGTGTCATTAGTGGTTTGGAAGTGGCAAGTGGTGTTAATGCTAAAGATGCAGTTTTTAAATTGTCTAATGATATTGGAGTAACATTCGAAACAAATGATGTGGAAGAAGCGTACTTTATTGGAAATAGAGATATGAAGGAGAATAGCAAGAGAACTGTTGTTGTGAAATTCTCGACAAAAATTACTAAAGAAAAATTAATGTCTTCAAAATTTAAGTTGAAGGAGAATGAGAATACGAGTAAAATATTTGTTAATGACTACCATAGCAAGGAAACCTTAAACCTGTGGAAACATGCTAAGTCTTTGAAATCTGTTGGCTATCAGCATGTATATGTTCGAAATAATAAAGTTTTTTGTAAGAAAAATGACAAATCTAAAGTCCAAATAATAATATGTGAAGATGACGTTGATGAGATGTTATTAAACGCAACAACAAATAGACACTTGAAACGTAAATCATTAATGCAAAATAGAAGTGAAGTTCTTAATGATAGTGATGATGGTGCAGCTTACATTTCCTCGTAATAAAGAAGTTATTTTATTTATTATTTATATTATATTTCTTTGCAATTATATTACTGTGTTAATTTTATTATTATAAAATTTCATGATTAAAACTCGATATTTCAAAAAAATTTCAGAGTATAGAGATCAATGTTGTGATATGAATTCTACTTTTTTAAACATATTAAGTATAAATATCAGAAGCGTTTCTTCTGTAGACAAATTTAACCAGTTTAAATCCTTATTGTCTAGTTTTCATAAATTACCTGATGTGATTGCTTTACAGGAAACATGGTTTGATAAAAATTTGTTACAATTATATTCCATACCTGGTTTTTGTGCAGTTCATTGTTGCAGAGATGATAGCTATGGAGGTACATCATTGTATGTTAGTAAAAACTTGTGTTTTTCTATTGAAATTTGTAGAAGTTTAAACTATGTTGAAATAATTGGCATAACTTTAACGAATATTAAAGTTTTCTTTAAACCTGTGACACTTATTTCCTTTTACAGGTCACAAAAATGCAGGGTTGTTGATTTTTTGAATACACTTGATAATACTTTAAATGATTATGCTCGAAATTCATTAATTATTGTAGGCGACTCGAACATAGATTTATATAGCAATCAGTACTCTAATGATTTGTCCATAATGTTTCAAAACTTTGATTGTTATAGTGCACATAATTTGGTGACAAGACCTATTAGCAACACATGTATAGATCATGTTTTTAGTAATTTTGTTGAAAAAATTTTTATTGATTCAGTCGAATGTCAACTATCTGACCATAACATACTGTTTTGTAAGGTTTTAAGTGCAATTAGAACTGATAAATATGTTGAAAAATCAGAAATTCACTGTAATTATGATAGTGCTAAAGAATATTTGAGCAGTAATTTGCCTAGTAATTTTACAACGTTGGATCCTCAGGAATTGACAGAACAACTGGTTTCTTGTATAAAAACTGCGATAAATAATTCAACTTCAGTTTCAAATTATAGAAAACCACTCCGTTTTGAGCTGACTCCTTGGATTAATACAAATCTTCAAAAACTTATTATACTAAAGCAAAAGTTACTGAAGAAAAGACGTAAAAATAGATGCAATCAGAGTCTTGATGATACCTTGAGAAGATTAAGTAGAGTTATAAAAATGGCAAGTAATGAATGTAGGGATAATTACTATGTACAAGGTTTAAATAAGGCTGGAAATGATCCCAAAAAGTCTTGGAAATTTATCAATACTGCTTTAGGTCGTGTAAAAAGTACTGAGTTAAATTTAAATGACTCCCAAGGTGTAAGAATAAATTCAGACTTGTCTAAAGCCAATTATTTTAATAATTATTTTATAACATCTGTTAGAAATTTGAAAAGTCAAATAGAAACACAAGAAGAAGATACATTTAACTTGTTAGGGACTATGGATGAAGTACCTTGTCATTTTAGCCTCGATGTAGTTAGTATTGCTGACATTTTAGAGGTTATCACGAAACTCAATGTAAATAAGAGCCCTGGGTGTGACAATATTTCACCAAAATTTATTAGGATATGTGCTGAGGAAATTGCACCAATCTTAGCTGACATTTTCAACAAGATGGTAACAACTACAGTGTACCCTGATGTTCTAAAAATTCATAAGATAGTCCCAATACCAAAAGATGTGAATGTTTGCACTGTTGAGAAATATCGTCCAGTTGCGGTACTATCAACAATTGATAAAATTTTTGAAAAGATTATCTATGATAAATTATTTTCTTACATAGAAGCAAATAACTTATTATATAAATTACAATTTGGATTTAGGAAAGGTTGTGGTACAGAGGATGCGGTCTTAAATGTAGTCCAATATATTTGTAATGGCTTAGATCAAGGCTACTGTGGTGTTGCTGGCATTTTCTTTGATTTTTCCAAAGCATTTGATCTAGTTGACCCCAATATTTTATTGGAAAAATTGTCATTCTATGGTATAAAGGGCAAGGAGTTATCCTTATTTAAAAATTACTTATTAAATAGGAAACAATATGTTCAGGTCAAAGAAGACACCAGTTTTCTATGCCCTGTAAACTATGGAGTTCCACAGGGAAGTGGATTAGGCCCCTTGTTATTTTCAATATACATAAATGATTTGAAAAATCTCAATTTGACTGGGAAAATATTTATGTTTGCTGATGATGTTTGTTTATTTTACTATTTTAATCATGATTCAGTGTTGAAAACATACATTGAAAGAGATGCTGTTTTGATTTTTGAATTTGCTCGTTTGAATCGTCTAGTACTCAATAATAATAAGACAAAGCTAATTCGTTTTAGACCCAATCCTGTCTTTAACAATTTTACTGTAAATATAAATGGTACATCTCTAAGCGAAACTTACTCTGTAAAATATCTTGGCATCACATTACAGAGTAATCTTTCATGGGACTTACACATAATGGACCTGAAGAAGAAAATCGCTCCAGGAGTTGGAGTTTTATACAAGTTTAAAAACAAATTAAGTGTAAGTACTAAAGTAATGTTATATCAATCTCTAGTACAATCACATTTAAATTATATGGGAATAGTGTATGCTTACAATGAAAACAGTAGCATTTTAAAGTCTCTTTAACGCATGCAAAACAAAGTTTTAAAAATAATTCACAATCTACCAAGATCTTATGCAACAATTTCTCTGTATAGAGATATTTGTAAAACAGTTCTACCAATTAATGGGCTCTATACAAATCAGGTTTTGAAATTTGTTTTTAAATCCTTGCATAATATTGGTCATTGTACTATATCTTTTATGCAAAATCAATTCAATTTTAATACGAGAAATGCACAAAACTTAAGAATACCAAGATGTAGACTGGAGAGGACCAAGCAACGTATCGATTATAGTGGTAGTAAGAAATATAATGATTTACCTCCTAATCGAAAATCGATTAATAGAATTTCACTTTACAAAGCTTCCTGCAAAAAATACCTGCATACCAATATTGAAATGCTTCTTTAATGATAATATAATTTTTTAGTCATAATTAACAATATATATATATACATATATATATATATATATATATATATATATATATAGATATATATATATATATATATATATATATATATATATATATATATATATTGTATATATATATATATTTAAAAAAAAAAATTTTATTGTCCTTACAAATCTAAAATGAAAATGTGTACATTTTGAATTTATCTATTAAGAATTTGCCTCAATAATGCCCGTATGGCGCTGGGGCTATAAATTTAAATATTGTATATATACGTTATTTTGTACATTGAAATTAAAAAATAAAAAAATAAAAAAAAAAAAAAAAAAAAAAAAATATTTCCACTGTGATATTTTTATTCAAAACAAAAATTTGTTTGACAGAAAGGCGCATCATCCCTACAAACGTTAAAATATTTTTTTATTTTAAATTTAAGGATAGCTATCGACTTGGAATTAAGAAGTTAGTAGTTTTATTATATTTGTTTTTAAAAAATTGCTTGAATAGATCAGATGACTGGGTATACAAAGAGACTAATGTAATGGGTAATATAGTGCTCTTACTTGTTTATAATCAGATTATGCTTTAAAACCTTGAGGTGAACTACCTTGCTATTCACTTTTATCATCACGTCATATGGAAGTCACATAAAAATTCAAAGTACCACAAATGAAATAAAAAGCAGCCCAAATTCATTAGCTAGTTGTCCTTTTTTCCGTCTCGAAATCCCAACTTATGTGAACAAGTATTTAAAAAAGCTGGAAACACATACAAGTTTGGACAAGCGAAGTATCTTACAGAATGGCAGATTCGTTTAAAAAGAAGGAATACGGTTTCTCTTAAATGAAACAATTGGAATTGTTTTATACTTTAATATGAGAACCTAAGTTTAAGTCTGGTGCTAGCTGGACTAATATTCATTATATATTTTTAAAATCGAAGCACTTATTGTTAGTTTAAAAAAGTTAAGATGAAAAATATGTTTAAAAAATACTTACATATCCAGCAGAGTTGGTGTCTTTTAGCTTAAAAGTAAATCAGAACTACTAAAAAACTTTTAAAAACATACTATGAATAGAAGAAAATATTAAGCTGCTATTAGGACCCCTGCAGCCAGTTCCTATATTATTTTTTAATATTATCTGTAAATTTATTTACATTAATTAAATAATAAATAAATAAATTAAGTTGGTATAGATATATAAGTTGCAATGAATGTTAACAGCCAATACTAAGTACATATTTTTTAATAAGTTCTGGGGGCAAATTACGGCATTCGATTCTAATCGAAATTCTACTCGATCCATCGAGTTGTCAATGCTTTTAATATACATAGTAATTCTTATAAGAATTTTTTTATTTTCGATTTGAATCGAATGCCGTAAATTGCCACCTGATGATAATTTCTGGATTTGATTTGTAAAATTTATTAATATAATTAAATAGCTTCTTTATTATAAAAAAATGAATTGAATGAACTTGAGCCAAAATAAATTAAGTCTGTCCCATTTAGTTATTTTTTAACTTTGTGTTAAATTACAGAATTCTGGTCTTGAAGGTCTGAACATAGCATATTTGGTATAACACTGTTATTGTGATTAAGTCATAATAACATTTTTTTTATTATTAGCTTACGTCTCTATTAATGAACCAAAATATTGTATTAAGACATCAAACTTAGCCCACAAACAACTTTGTCTTCTTTTGTTTTTTTAATGCATAATTAAACTGGTTTGGGCTCAATGCGGTTACAGTTTTGTCTTTCTCTACAATTTTGTCTCTTTCTCTCAATAAAAATGAGTTTTCTTTTATCCTTTTTCTTGCCTTTATATATATATTTAGTTAAAATGGTTTAGTAAACATACATATGTATTGATGTATGTATGTACATGTAGATACATACATATTTAAATACATGTTGAATCAAGTTTGTTTGCTACTATGATCATTAAGTGAGTCATTAAGACGTTCAATCGGTAAAATTTTTTATATGTATTGTTAAGATAGAGTCGTCTTGGTTGCAAACAAGGCATCGCAAGAAAAAAAATTAAGAGAGTCGTTCTTTTACTCTTTATTTCTTTTATATGAAGTTTGACACTAATGCATTAAACACATTCAAGCTACAAGAACACAGGAACACACGAACACAAAAGTTCCTTGCTAAATTTGTGTCCGACTGGCTGCTACTGAAATATTTACTAGACTACCACTACAAAATAAACATATGAGCCATATGACTTTCAGTGGTGCCACCTAAAGTCTTTTTGTATTGTTTACGCTATATTTTTTGCATCTTACCGTATTGGCAGCACTAATCTGTTAACCGTCGCGTATAAAAATAGAAATTAGTTTAATTTCGACCACGCCACAAAATTAGCATTGACAGCAACCCGTAGTTGTGTTGCATTGTAGCAATTAAAAAATTATTCTTATAAGCACACGTGTATTCTATTTTTAACTGGTTGTGTTCGGTAGCCTGTGGCGAGGAATGTATTTAATGCTTAAAATTGGAAAATATTTTCAAGTTTAGTGTCAAACTTGATATAAAAAATAAAGAGCAAGAGAACGGCTCTCTTAATTTTTTTCTTGCCACTACCTTGTATATATATGCCTTGGCGGCCACCTTGTATGGATATGCCTTGGTTGCAACTTTCCGCTTAAACGTACAACACTCTCTTAATACAGGGATGCCAACTTACTTAAAAAACACCCTTTGATATTTGTTACAATGTTGGAGGTTAAAGGGAATATGACCATACATTATTTAAAAATGCAAAAATATATTACTAGCTTACCCTACCCGGCGTTGCGCGGAAATAATCTTAAGAGGTAAAACTTTAAAACAATTCGCGTATGTTCTGGATTCTACTTTGAAGTAAAAGTAATTTGTAACCACTTTAATTGAAGCATTGAT
This sequence comes from Melanophora roralis, assembly GCA_963583895.1. Taxonomy (NCBI): domain Eukaryota; kingdom Metazoa; phylum Arthropoda; class Insecta; order Diptera; family Rhinophoridae; genus Melanophora; species Melanophora roralis. The sequence continues at coordinate 8,252,682 of OY757192.1, forward strand.
GTTTAGCATTTTACTTTTTACGTTTCATTTACGCTTTCTTTTCGGACATCAAATTTTAGTGAATTGATTTGTTCTAGAAACTACTAAACCGCAAAAAGAAGCAGTTTAAAAATAATTTTGAATTTTTTTGTGAACTTGAAACGTTTTGCAGGAATATGTAAGTATTATTACTATTACAATTAAATAAACGCTCATATTAACAGTTTTTTGTTTTAAATGGAAATTTTACATATCTGTAGGGGAAAATACAAGAATACTACGCAGGATGCAATATTGTTGCGCTTTATGCAAAACCATTCAGACCTGGCAAAAGGATTTGCAAAAGAAGACCGTGTAAAATTAAAAGAGTTGTAGAAAGAACTTACTGTCGAATTGAATAGTAATGGACCTCCAACAAAGGATACATTTGGTTGGAAGAAGGCAAGATATGTATATACATTGTTCAAATAAAATGAATAAATTTTAATTGGCTGATAATTTTTTTATAGGTTTAGATGGATTGGAAGGCACTAGTAAGGCGAAAAGTCACACATAATAGCTCGGAGGCTAGAGTGACTGGTGGAGGACCATTCAACATGTTTGTCCTTACAAAAAATGGAAGAAACTGTTGGCCAACTGTGTGGGATTTTTAAAGTTATCGAAGGCGTTGAAAATGTTTATTTTACTATTTTAATCATGATTCAGTGTTGAAAACATACATTGAAAGAGATGCTGTTTTGATTTTTGAATTTGCTCGTTTGAATCGTCTAGTACTCAATAATAATAAGACAAAGCTAATTCGTTTTAGACCCAATCCTGTCTTTAACAATTTTACTGTAAATATAAATGGTACATCTCTAAGCGAAACTTACTCTGTAAAATATCTTGGCATCACATTACAGAGTAATCTTTCATGGGACTTACACATAATGGACCTGAAGAAGAAAATCGCTCCAGGAGTTGGAGTTTTATACAAGTTTAAAAACAAATTAAGTGTAAGTACTAAAGTAATGTTATATCAATCTCTAGTACAATCACATTTAAATTATATGGGAATAGTGTATGCTTACAATGAAAACAGTAGCATTTTAAAGTCTCTTTAACGCATGCAAAACAAAGTTTTAAAAATAATTCACAATCTACCAAGATCTTATGCAACAATTTCTCTGTATAGAGATATTTGTAAAACAGTTCTACCAATTAATGGGCTCTATACAAATCAGGTTTTGAAATTTGTTTTTAAATCCTTGCATAATATTGGTCATTGTACTATATCTTTTATGCAAAATCAATTCAATTTTAATACGAGAAATGCACAAAACTTAAGAATACCAAGATGTAGACTGGAGAGGACCAAGCAACGTATCGATTATAGTGGTAGTAAGAAATATAATGATTTACCTCCTAATCGAAAATCGATTAATAGAATTTCACTTTACAAAGCTTCCTGCAAAAAATACCTGCATACCAATATTGAAATGCTTCTTTAATGATAATATAATTTTTTAGTCATAATTAACAATATATATATATACATATATATATATATATATATATATATATATATATAGATATATATATATATATATATATATGTATGCTAGACGCGCAGTTCGGCTGCACAAATGTATATCACTTTTTTATGGGTTATTTTACATAATTTAAAGAAATAAAGATATCCCAACTGAAATTTTTATATAGATCCTATATAGATCGAAAAATAGCGACTTTTAGTAACTATTGCATAGTTTAAATGCATGGTTTTATATATCGCATGGTTTCTATGCATGCAGTCAAATTATATAATACGTCGGTGAAAAAAATTATTGCCAGATGTTTAATATATATTTCTGCATTTTTACTACCGGCGTTATTTTCTTCAGCTTGGCCACGATCTTTATATGTTTTATGTCAGGGGCAGGGTACACTAATACAAGTAGGATCAAGGTGAATTTAAGAAATTCGCCCCTGAATTTTTGTTTTATGTTTGATAAAGTAAATGTCAAAAAAAAATTGAAATTTCAAACAAAATTAATAAATCTGACAACCACTTTCAAAATATTTCAAGGCGAATCCATAGTCAGCTGGGTTCTTAACACCTGTATTAGTGTACCCTGTGTCAGGGGTGCTAATTTCTTAATCACTAAAATCGCTTTAAGATATATGTTTTAAAAATTTTGTTAAAAAAATAATGGAATAGTAAAAGTTTAAACAAACATTTATCAAATGCTTAAATAATTTTTAATCGATAAAATAATAAATACGGAAAATTAGTTATATTAAAAAATGATTATATGAAATTAAACGTTATTAAAAATCAGATTACTTTAGGTACATAAGCAAAATAGTTAAATTAATAACGTAATCTGGTTGAATATGCCTAATACTAAGACTATATGCTAATGCGCTGTGTAGTTTATGCTAACATTAGACATTAATTTTTGATCAAAATACACTATTTTTAAGGGTTGTAAGCGCAATGTGTGAATTCATATTTGTACTTACTTGAAACTCACACAAGTCGCATAGTTATTAAATGTATAACATTTTGGAAAGGCAGTTTTCAAGCTATTAATCGATAAATTTAGTTTAAAAACCTAATAAAGTGGCAGAAAATGGACAAACAAAAAGAAAATATTAAGTGAAAAATTTTTCGTTAACGCATCGTTTTCGGGATATAAACTTTTATACTGTCGTGTGATTCCTTGTTTGCAGCATAAACATAGTAAAAAGGTAACCGATGCAATTCTTAGTAAAAAACTACATTGAGCATTGGAAAATTAAAAATTTAGAAGATAATTTTTCAATTCAAAAGTTTCGAAAAAGCATTATTTTCGAATTATGATCTTGGCTTATATTATGTCTCCTAGAATAAAGTTAAAAAACTTCATAAAGCGGTAGATAATTAAAAACGAAAAGAAAATATTATGTAAACAATGTTTCGATAACGCATAGTTTTTGGGGTATGAACTTTTATATTGTCGTGTGATTCCTCTTTTGCCGCATTAGCATAATAAAAAGAAAACCAACACAATTTAAGTAAAGAACTACTTAGAGCATTAGAAAATTGAAAATTTTGCAGATAATATTAAATGAAAAAAATTTGAAAAGGCATTATTTTTATATTATAATCCTATAGATATTTTACAAATATGTATATTACTGTAATCTGGTCAAAACAAAATTTAAAAATAAAACGAAAGTAATAAGCAGAAAAATTTTTGTAAAATATTCTTAAATATCTTCGTGTGATTTATTGTTTGCCGCATTAAGATAGCAAAAAGAATACCGATGCAATTAAAGTAAAAAAAATCTACATCAAGCGTTATAAAATTGATAATTTAGTAGAAATTGTTTATTGTAAAGTTTAAGAAAGGAATAGTTTCGGGTTACAAGTATATATATAAAAAAATGACGGATATTGGCTAATATCTAGCTTATTGGAATTAACATAGTGAAACTATGTTGACCAGGTGGTGTTACGAGCACAGCTGATCTACTTTTTTTATGCATAAATCGAGGCTGGTTTGTCAAAGTTGCTTATTTTTAAATATCTTTTTTGACACCTGAGCCAATGAAAACGAAAATTGATTTCACCACAATTTTGTTGTTGAAGAATCACTTGCACCTGACGCCTTATTGCGCCATGGGAATTAAGTTAAAAAAACCACTATAGACGTTTGAAAATTGAAAAATAAAAAGAAAATATAATTTCTTGTTTGCCGCAGAAATTGATGAAATTAATACTAAAAAAACTACATGGATCATTTAAAAATAAAAATTTAGAACAAATAATTTAACGGAGAACTTCGAAAAAACATTATTTTCCAATTCTAAACCTATAAATTTTGGCTTATATCTAGCTTATTGGAATTAAGTTAAAAAACTACATCAGCGGTAAAAATTTAAAACACAAAAAGAAAATATAACATAAAAAATGTTTCGCAAATTCATATATTTTAATATACTCATAACTTTTACATAATCGTGTAATTTATTCTTTCCCGCATAAACATAGTAACGCCCCGTCCAAATTAGCAATAAGGCAATAACGTCGGAAGAATAACGGGAAATTATTGCTTATTGCCTCGCCTATGTTAAGGGTATGGGAACATGTATTTATCTTAATTCAATATAAAAAACAAAACAAATCAGAAAATCATCGTTTTTTTTAAGGAAAAATTGGCAGAAATTATTAATTTTTTATCGCTTTGTATCACTTGGCGTCCTTTTTTAAATGTCACTTAAAAATTACAATTGAGTTTGACGTTTTATGTCCGCAATAATTGCTTTCGGAAAATGATTGACAATTATTGCTCAATAAAATGTTGGCAATAAATATGTACGCAATAGAGCAGTCCACAATAGAGATATCATAATCTTGACATTTGCTGCAATATATGTTAACATATATATTGCTAATGAAGACTAGGGGTAAAGATCATGGCGCAATAATGCATTAGGTGGTGGTTATTCTACAACACCAATTTTTGGTAAAAAAATTTTGGTTTTTGTTGTAGTTTTCGTTGGCTCAGGTGTCAAAAAAGATATGTAAAAGTAAGCAACTTTAACAACCCAATCTCGGTTTATGCATGAGAAAAGTAGATCAGCTGTGTTCATCACACCACCTGGTCACAAATTCAACATGGTAAAGAGAGTACCGATTGTAAGTCCGGAGGCAAACACCTCGACTTTAAAAAAATTCAAACTCATAAGGTGCAACAAATGTTAAAGTTAATCGTCAAAATTTTTTTAATATTGTGATTATGTATTCTTATTCCGCCATGATTGCTTTTGCTCAAGTACATTGAATAAGGTAGAAGCAACTGATCAGGTGACTTCAATATCGGCCTTATGTTTTGTAGCCTTGCAAATTTTTAATGTTGTATTATGGTTGTGATACCCGTGTGTATATTGTTGAGTCGAGGTCACCCATTATTTTTGCATTGTAGAGTTAAAGTAAGTGATGCCAGAGTGAAATGTATGAACAATAGAAAATTGCAATATATGAAGAAAACATTACATGGGAAATATATCAGAAGCCATAATATTCGGGTTGTAAGGCTTTTATATTAATATGTGATTTGAAACTAAGTTTTATTACATTAACTAAATTAGTAACAAAATTGCTAGACAATATAAAAAAAATATTTGATTAAAAATTTCTCGAAACGACATAGTTTTGGAGCTATGGATTTTTATTTTGCGATTTTGGGTTTGATTCTAGTTTAAGTAGGTACCTTATCTAAAAAATTACAAGATGTAATAGAAAATGAAAAATTATAAAGAATTTTTATAATGGGAAAATATGAGAAAGGCATAGTTTTTAAGTTATGGACCTACAAAACTTATGTATATAAATAAAATTTATTTATAAAAATGCTGTGCCCCATCTTCACGTAACCTAGCTTTGTTACACATAAATTCATTTGGAATGATCGAAATATTAAAAAGTATAATATTGAAAAATGTTTGGAAAGGCAAAGTTTTCGATTATGTGTATATACGTTTTTTATAAAAAAATGCCATTTTTCGGTTTGAATGGAGTTAAATTAAATTAGTTTAAAAATGCAAAAGGTGATAGAAAATTAAAAAATATGAAGAAAATATAAAATGGAAAAACTATCGAAAAGGCATTGTCTCAAAGTTATGGACTTATTAGATTTTAATATAAAATGCGCTTTTCGGTTTTACACAAGTTTACTAAAATTAATTAGAAGCTGCAAAAGGTGATACAAAATTGACAAATAAATAAAAAGTATTATCTCTCAAAATTATCCGAAAGGCATAGTTTTTGTGTGTAACTTTCTTGAATTGCATATAAAGCTTTGATGCCAAACAATTTTTTATTTTTTAACTATTCTAATGACTATAGAATACTTTGTACTAAAATACGTTTTACGTTCTTTGTTTAAGTCCAATTTGCTTTTAATTTATTTTTTTATATTTAGTCTCAAAGTAAAACGTAGTTTAAAAGGTCTTATTTATAAAATAATTGTTACGCTTAAAACTTAATTGTTTTTGTAATTTGACATTTTAATAGGTAAACATATTTAAGAAACAAATTTTAATTTATTTATTTTTGTGTATTTAAATGTGTATGTATATGCAATTTCGGAAATATATTTTTATTTTTCATAAAAAATACTATAGATCTATTAAGGGCTTATTTGACATATTCATGTACAATATCTGTCAAATAATCCTTTGATAAACCTAAAATATCTTTTTATGAATTCATGTGTTAATGTGTAATTAACATGTGTAAAGATGTTATTATATTAAGTAATATGGCAGTTCTAGATATACGTTGCAATACATGTAATATGGCAACGTATGCAAAAACATACACTAATTAGTACGGTACTTGCAGCCTTTTATAACTCTTCAAATAATCCAGGCATGGATATATTTAAAAAAATATACAAAAGGCTGACAAAAAATTGTACGTGCTTTTTCTGTTGTAACAAACAAACCACATCCAAAATTTATACTCAAAGCACTTGCTTATAATAGAGTAAAATAATCTTTATGTTACAAATAGATATTTTTAGAGGACACATTTTTCTGTCAGCATAAAATTAAAATTATGTCATGCATTTACAAAAAACTTTGTACATTTTTTTTAGAAGTGAGATAAAGCACAAACCATTTCATTGCTTTTATATTGTTATATTTATTTTAATTTTGAATAAATTACTTGTCCTTTATGATGTATGGGTGACTGTTAACACGTACAACAAAAATATTTTCAGATGTAAAAAATTGAGAAAACTAATTTTCAAATATCCATCTCTGATATAGGCATTAGTACAGAGTATATACATATATACACACATAACAAATCAGTGCTGCTAAAGTAGCTGACACAATATTGCTAAACAGATTTACAGTGATCAATCCACTTATGAGTTGGTCGTAATTTTACCAGTACATAAATAAATAAAACTATTTTTTTATTATTGTTTTAATTGTCTGATGTGAAAAATATGGTTTTGGCTTATTGGCAAAATCTTCTATAACTTAGTAATTTCGTCAGTTTATTGTCCCCCTAGACTCCATAACGCGGGATCAGTACAACAGTTTTTACAAATCCTTAGGTCCCCGCTTCATGGCTGCTGGAGACTATAATGCATACGTACTTGGGCTCCCGTCTCATTAGTCCCAGAAGTCGTGTCTTGTATGATGCCGTGTCTGAAATAGGGCTTTACGTTATTTCAACTGGACAACCAACCTACTGGCCAACGGATTACAACAAAATTTAAGATGTAATCGATTTTGGCGTAGCAAATGGTATATCCCCGGAGATTAATAAGGCTTAGGCCTCCTTACCCACAATAGTCTCTATTTGCATTCCTTAACAAATAGCAACTAGTGATTTTTTCTTATTTAAAAAAGTAAATTAGTTAAAATATAAAAAATATATTAGTACCCACTGCTCGGAGAACCAACCGCTAAAAACTTCCGGAGACATAGATGATTGTCTGAGCGTCCTTAATGAAAATATGAAAAAGGGCGTTGAACATGCGTCCGTATGAAGAGTTAGGACGATAAAGAGATGTCCGTCGATCTGTGTAGGTGTGTATCCGTCTTTTGGTTGAGATTATCTTTTAAAATCCTATACATGTTGGTCATATGTGTGTTTGTATTCGCTTCAAAATTTGCTTAGATAAAAGCCATAAACACAAATTTTTACACAAAAATGTAAATTTATTAGCTTTTGGATTATGTACGGACATAGTTTACTAATTTTATAAAATGGCTTTACAGTCACTTATGCAAAAGAGAAATCGGTCAAGGTAAATAGTTATAGGAGATAAAAGTTTTTAAAAAGAGTATATTTTTTATATTATTAAAGTTTTTTAGGCTTTTAATCAACTTTTTAGGCCCAAAAGTTATTTTTGAAAAAACTTGCAAGATCGTAGTGAAGCTGACAGAGATATAAACACCAATATCAAAATACATATGTATCATCAATCTATATATGGATAAATTTAAGTAGGTTAAATTTTACCACATTCAACGCAAGAAACTAATATATTACCTGTGAATGCAATATCTACAAATTATGAATGAATCGTAAAAGTGGCAAGTGAAGTAAAATACACCGCGTCTGAAAGCAGTTTAAGTATGTACCTGTGCCTTTTCTGCATTTCTGTTTGTATGTACAAGGCAAATTGAATAACTGGTGCACTCAAGCTAACAGCTGATCGTCACCGCTTTTGTCAAAATTGTTTTGTTTTATTGGTAACCATGGTAAACCCAAAAAAACGATTGTGAGTTTTTGAAAATTTTTAAATCAAATATTAAAAAAGAACATAAAGAATTAAACAAAATAACGTTCTCTTGTGCGGCACAAGTGAATATATTATGAAGGAAGTTGTTTCGATGTGCCAATATTGAAAATTTCAAAACAACGGAAAAAAGTGGTGATGTTTTGTGTGTATGACGATTAAATGTGTGGTGCTTTAATATAAAATGAAATTTTCACTTTTTAAATGTGTAATTTATTTCTATTATTAAATCATTGCTAAAAGTTCCATTGCATTTGTACTATTTTTTAGTCGCAAATATGAACTTAGTCTGTTGGTTAGTTTGCAATGTTTTGTATTGTAAATTCGCCTTAACTATGATGGTAGCTGCATACTATTTTGGTGTTTGTAAAATCGAGCACTCCTGGTAATGTGTTCGCCTTGGTATGTATATCCCTACCAGAACAGTGACAGTCATATGACCGACACAGATGACCGGTCATTATTTTCTATCATTTTATTAAGGGCGATGTGAAAAAAATTACCGAAACTTTGTGTACGTGTGATCTTGCATCTCTCTCTCGCACCTTCAGATGTGAAGGAAATATTGGTCACAAATGACTGAAAAAAAATGTTTTAGTGTTAGTTTCGTTCACAAATTCCTTGTAGGGTATATCTCTCAACTTTAATGACAAATAAAGTTGAGCGTTTCTTACTCAAGCGCTTTTTATAAATCTATTTAGCAATAAAGGTGTACATCACTATAGCGATGTTGCCAAATTATTTAAACAGAATGAAAAATTAAATTTGGCAATAGAATTTTTTCCATCAAAAAAGTTACCAGATCGCTATAAGTTTGTTCAGTTTGTTACTTGGATCAAGTTAACAAATATAAACTAAAACTTTTCTAATATGTGAACAAAAGTCTCAGATATTATTAATAATATATTATTTCAAAAAGTTTATTGAACTTAAACATGAACGTCAAGTATTATTCACAGTTATTTAAATTTGTTGGTGGCTCAGTCTAGATAAAGTTTAAAACTTTTAAATTAATTTGTAAAATAGCATAAAAATTGACATTTTTTCAGAGCAAATCTTGCTGTCGATGTTTTTAATAATTTTATGTTGTTTTAAACTTAAACATTCTTTATCGGTTTTTCGAATTTACATTTTCGTTCCATTCGGTAAAACATTACTAAACGACAAGTTAAGAGTTTAAAAATATTATTAGTATTATGTTTTATTGAAGGAAAGAGCTTAATTTTAAAACTTTTTTCATTGTCTCTGAATAGGTAAATTTCATAGAATATTTTTCCGGTATTTTATATCAGTATTTTTTTGTGTTATTTAAATTCCGTTTTGTAAAATAAGTTATTTTTGTTGTTAAAGTTAAGTTAAAACCATGCAGATACAATACGCAAAATTTTTTTACATCATTGTTTCATAGGACGAGAACTGACAACCTGGTTAATTTTTAATTAAATGAATAACATGAATCATTACATACCCCAAACTAGAAATTGTAAATTATTGTTTTTTAAGGTAACATAAATAATTAGATATACATATGTGTAAGTGTATGTATGTTTATAAATATCAAACGTATTTAATTAAAAAGTGACGAATATAGGTTTGAATATATACATATATGTATTTATGTTTATTGGTTTAGTAGCTATATCGGGAACGATAGTATATTTTGCATCACCTTGCACTTTGAATTTTTAAAGCAATACAGGTTATTTTTTCAAATGTACACACCTTTCGAAACGATGTTTTTGTCCAGATTAAGTAAGCACATACAACGCTACCGGGTTTTCAATTATTGTATTTTATTAAAATAGTGAGAAGAGTTGAGCGTGGCACCAGAAATTTCATTAAAGATTATGCCCTATGTTTCCGCATATAAAACACAATTATACAGATATTTTTTCTAATGATAGGTGACAACCTTTTCTATTGACAGGGAATTTCTTATATTGTGTATAATGTTACTATAATTTGTATTGTTACTATATAACATATATTTGAGAACATGGGGGATTTTTTTTAATTTCTAGCAATTTGTGCTGCCACACAGTATGTAGTAAGGTAACACCAAAATAGTTAAAGGTATAGCAACATACATATAAAAAAACTCTAACGGTATAATACTTTTTTTGTTTGCTAGAGCACATGGATAAATTATTGCGCCATGTTAGAGCATTACTTAAAATTTAAACGTCGTGGTGAAAAGACATAATTTGAATTCTTAGAGTTTACTTGAAAGCGTGGTTTTTACAGTTTCATAAATTATTCGTAGATCGAATTTTTTTCCTTCAAGTAAGTACATATTTCTTTATGGTTTAGTTTCATTAATTATTGTAAATTCTTCATAATTATAGATAAACATATGTACATATATGTTATAAAACGTTGGTACATATTCTATGATAAACCTAACCTAATTGTTTGGCTCCTAAACTCTTGATACCTTAAGGGCAAAAATAATGCTTACGGGGATTAACCATCTTTACCATCTAAAAAACTTTGTCGCTTAAACATTCTGGCAATTAAATGCCTTAAGAATAAAAAACCACTTGGATAGCATCATACATATAAAAAAACTCTAACGGTATAATACTTTTTTTTTGTTAGAGCCATGTAAAGTTTACTTCAAAGCGTGGTTTTTACAGTTCTATAAATTATTCGTAGATCGAATTTTTTTCCTTCAAGTAAGTATTTACATATTTCTTTATGTTTTTGTTTCATTAATTATTGTAAATTCTTCATAATTATAGATAAACATATGTAAAACGTTGGTACATATTTGATGATAAACCTAACCTAATTGTTTGGCTCCTAAACTCGTGATACCTTAAGGGCAAAATTAATGCTTAAGGGGATTAACCAGCTTTAGCACCTAAAAAGCTTTGTCGCTTAAACATTCTGGCAATTAAATGCCTTCAGAGTCACAATATCTTAACAAACCACTTAACGTCTTAACAGCTCTAAGATAATTGTTTGCGGCATAAAAACTCTTGCTATATAATCGTCTTTGACTTCATCAAGTAAGTGCTTTAATCTTTGCAAAATATTTATGGGATTCACAAGGTGTTCTATTTGTCCTATTGTCATAAAATTTTGAAAATGGTTTAACAACCTTTACCAACTACTGGTCACTCGGTGACAATTTAATAAGTATTTTAAACGACGTAGGTAGTACTTTTAAGGAACGATTTTTGTATGAAAAAGAAAAAAAACCATTGTGAAATTTAATAGCAATAGGACATAATAGGACACCTTGTGAATCCCCTAATTTTAATTGTTAATATACAACTTTATTCTAAACATGCAATTTTACAAAAAAAAACTTTTTTAACTTTTTAAAATTATAAGTTTAATTTTTTTCGTGTTTTCTACAAAATTGTACGTGTATAAAATTTAAATTTACATTTTTTATACGAGTATGTAACAGAAAAAATTTTACACTTTTTTTAAACAAACATTTTTTAAAAATTTTATTTTTTTCAAGCAATATTTTATTAGACCCTAATATAATTGTTATCTGGTTTTTACATATGTATGTCAAATAAAAAAAAAAAAACAAAAAATCAAAAAATTGTTTTGCTTAATAGCAATATTTTTTTTTTCTGAAAATAGTAGGCATTTTTTTGCAAATAAATTTTTTCAGAAATCTAATAAAATTGTGTATCTAATTTTAAAATCTTGTTTATAGGACCAAGATCAGTAAAGCATTTAACTGAGTCAATAATTTGTTGGTCTAAAATCGGTCCTAAAACAAAATTGTAAAATCAGATACACAATTTTATTAGATTTCTGAAAAATGTATTTGGAAAAAAACTATGCCTACTTTTTTCAATAAAAAAATTATTGCTTTTGAGCAAAACAATTTTTTGATTTTTCGTTAATTTTGTTAAGCATAAAAATCAGATAACAATTTGATTAGGGTCTAATAACATATTGCTTGAAAAAAATTTAAATTTTTAAAAAATGTTTGTTTAAAAAAAGTGAAGTTTTTTCTGTGTAAGGTTGTAACCAATATTTTTTATTAACAATTAATTTATTGTTATTAAACTATTATTAAACTTTTTACTTAATTTTAATATAATTTTTTTTAATATGAACGAAAACTATTCACGAACAAAATATATTTTATAGGAAACTAAAAATTTGTATAAATAAAAACATCTTATTATTTTTTGGCGGAAAGTATTTATGAATGGAATATATAATTTTGAACATATTATGACTTAACAAAATATTCGGTTTAGATTTGTTAAAAATTTTTGAGTTAAAGAAACACAGAAATTGATAAATTTTCCACCCTAAAATCTTTTTATCTTTTTATTCCTATAATATCATTGAAAAACTCAAAATTGATAATTTTCCATTTACAAAATAACATTGTGAATAGAATAATAGAAATTTGATCACACTTTTATAAGAGAAAAACATTAACAACACTTTTTTATACCCTTCACATAGTGATAGGGTATATATCACTTTGTCATTCCGTTTGTAATTTCTTTATTATTCATTTGCGACCCCATAAAGTATATATATTCTGGATCCTTATAGATAGGGAAGCCGATTTAGCGATGTCCGTCTGTCCGTCTGTCAGTCTGTCCGTCTGTTGAAATCAAGTTTCCGGAGTCAAATAAAAAGATACAGACCAGTTAATGGTGTCAAACTATTAGAAATATCCTGGAGACAATCGCTATTTAAAATCAGCAAAATCGGATCACTATTGACCGAGATATAAGCGAAAACCCAGAGTAACCCATTTTTTTTAGGACAAAATCCGTGCATATATCCCTATATATCTCAGTAAGTATAGTCACTCTTCCCACAAAACTTGGCACGGATACTCCTAAAGAAGGGACCTAAATAATGGAAAAAGTTTTTTCAGATTGGTCCAGGGGAAGGGGTAGTTTTCCTACAATTGCACAAATTTGGGGAAATATTTTATGCGCTATATCTCGTAAACTATAACAGCTATCGACTTAAAATGTTCTACAAAAAATAATTGTACGCAAAGACCAACGCTTTAAAGAAAAAATTTTTTGAGTGGGGGCAAAAATAGGGGTAGCTCCCATACAAATCGACAATTATTATAAAATATTCGATACGCTATATCTCGGAAACTATAAAAGATATCGAAATAAAATGTTCTACAAAAAATAATTGTACGCAAAGACCAACACTTTAAAGAAAAAATTTTTTGAGTGGGGGCAAAAAAAGGGGTAGCTCCCATACAAATCGACAATTATAATAAAATATTCGATACGCTATATCTCGGAAACTATAAAAGATATCGAAATGAAATGTTCTAGAGAAAGTAATTGGGCGAGAATGCCTACGCTTTGAAGAAAAATTTTATTGAGTGGGGGCAAAAAAAGGGGTAGCTCCCATACAAATTAACAATTATTATAAAAAATTCGATACGCTATATCTCGGAAACTATAAAAGATATCGAAATGAAATGTTCTAGAAAAAGTAATTGGGCAAGAATGCCTACGCTTTAAAGAAAAAATTTTTTTGAGTGGGAGCAAAAAAAAGGGGTAGCTCCCATACAAATTAACAATTATTATAAAAAAAACGAGACGTTATATTTTGGAAACTATAAAAGATATCGAAATAAAATGTTCTACAAAAAGTAATTGGGCGAGAATGCCTACGCTTTAAAGAAAAAATTTTTTGAGTGGGGGCAAAAAAAGGAGTAGCTCCCATACAAATTAACGATTTTTATGAAATATTCGATACGCTATATCTCGGAAACTATAACAGATATCCACATCAAAAGTTCTACAAAAAGAAATTGGAACACAAGGCCTACGCTTTAAAGAAAAACATTTTCGGATGGTGGGTGAAGAAGGGGTAGCTCCCATACAAATCAACAATTTTTATAAAATTTTCGATACGCTTCTGGAAAACTATTACAGCTATCGACTTCGAATATACTACAAAAAGTAATAATCAAATAATTTATACATTTTGGAAAAAAAGTTGGAGAACAGCAGCGGGACTAGAACATTTAATAAGTTTTATTAACCTTTAAATATGGATAATGTCGAAAACTTTTAAAACTTTCGACCTCAAATCTTCTTCATCTATTTCTATTATTCATACGAACGTTAAAATTTTGTTATTTTTTCTATGGGCTTTAAAACTCGCACAAGGTTTTTTATTATATTATTTGCAGTACAAAATTACTCGGCTGGGTATATTTAAAGGCCAATGTGAAGGGTATATAAGATTCGGCACAGCCGAATATAGCGCTCTTACTTGTTTTTGATTATTGTAGATTTCTACAAATTTCTATATGCATAGGTATGACAAATTTTATAAATTTTTATACCCTTGACATAGTGATAAGGATATATGTATATCAGTTTGTCATTCCGTTTGTAATTTCTTTATTATCGATTTGCGACCCCAATATGTATATATATAGGTATATAGATAGGGAAGTTGATATAGCCATGTCCGTCTGTTGAAATCAAGTTTCCGGAGTCAAATAAAAAGATACAGACAAGTTATTGGCGTCAAACTATTAGAAATATCCTGGAGACAATCGCTATTTAAAATCAGCAAAATCGGTTTTTTATTGACCGAAATATAAGCAAAAACCCAAAACAACTCGTTTTTTTTAGGACAAAATCCTTCCATATATCCTTATATATCTCAGTAAATATAGTCACTCTTGCCACAAAACTTGGCACAGATTCTCTTAGAGTAGGGATCTCAATAGTCAGGGGAAGTGGTATTTTACCTACAATTGCACAAATTTGATAAAACATTCGATGCGCTATATGTACCTCGGTAACTATAACAGATATCGAAATCAAATGTTCTACAAAAAGTAATTGGGCAAAAAGGCCTACTCTTTAAAGAAAAAATTTTTAGGGTGGGGGTTTGAACAAAGGGAAGCTCCCATACTATAACTGTAACAGTTATCGACATCAAATGCTATAAAAATGTAATTCGACGACAAAATCTACGGTTTGAAGAAAAAAATTTTTGGTGGGGGCAGGAGAAGGGGTAGCTCCCATACTAATCGAAGAATTTTATGAAATTTTCGATATGCTATATTTTGGAAACTATAACAGAAATTGCCTTTAAATGCCCTGCAAAAAGTAACAGAATAATAAGACCTACATTGGAAAAAAAGCTTTTTGGGCAGGGGCAGGGAAAGGGGTAGCTCTTATACAAACTAACAATTTTTATGAAATTTTCGATACGCCACATCTGGGAAACTATCACAGCTATCGACTTCGAATATTCTACAAAAAGTAATAATCAAATAATTCATAATTTTTTGAAAAAAGTTGGAGAGGAGCAGGGGGACTAGAACATCCCATAAAAATTAACAACTTTTATTAACCTTTTAATATGAATAATGTCGAAAACTTTTATAACTGTCGACCTCAAACGTTCCTCATCTATTTCTATTATCCATACGAACGTTAAAATTTTGTAAAGTTTTCTATGGACTTTAAAGCCGGCACAAGGTGTTTTTATTATATTATTTGCAGTACAAAATAACTCGGCTTGGTATATAAAGAGACCAATGTGAAGGGTATGTAAGATTTGGCACAGCCGAATATAGCGCTCTTGTTTTTTTTTTTTTATATTTTGTGGTGACATCCTGATTCATTTAAATTTCATCTGTAGGAAATAAAAGATATTTTTCAGTGACTTTTGTTCGCTTTCTATTAGTAATATAAGATTTGTAAAAGGAAAAATTATCAAAATTTTTTTTCAAAGATAGTCTGAAATACAGTTCTCAGACTACATACCTATGTATGTATACCAAAAAAATTTTAAATGCAGAAATATATCAAACTTTTTTTAACAAGTTTTATATTAAAGGTTTTACCTATAAAACGTTGGATGTATTGAATGTTTATTGAATTTTATAGAATGTAAATTAAAATTTTTATTTAGTTATTGACAATTTTAAGCATCTTTTTTTAACAAAAATTTTTCTATTGACATACAGTGTTAGCTCGCTAATCCGAATTAATGATTGCAGACCCTGATTCGGATTAACAAGATATTCGGATTACTGAATGTACTGTTATTATGTATTATAATTCACTATATTCGAAAATAAAACACAAGCCAGGATTTCAAAACAATTTTATTTTATTTTTGTTAATCAATAATTAAAAATTAAAGCTTTTTTTTAAATAAAAAATATTTTTTTTTTACATACATAATTTATGTGTTTTATGTGCACTTTTTTTGCCATATTACAAATTTAAATTAATGGTTTCGC
Source organism: Melanophora roralis (assembly GCA_963583895.1). Classification (NCBI taxonomy): domain Eukaryota; kingdom Metazoa; phylum Arthropoda; class Insecta; order Diptera; family Rhinophoridae; genus Melanophora; species Melanophora roralis. The sequence goes on from OY757192.1 coordinate 8,269,200, forward strand.
GACTAATACCATTCAGCAACTAAACTATTTCTTACAAGACAAAACAAATATAATTATTTACGTTCATATACATATGTATGTATGTACAATGTTAATCATAGAAGGCTCTGCATCTCAATGATGTCCCGTTAGTTTTCAAATTCCACACATGGTTTTGTAAAAAAACTGACACAATAATAAAAAAGCAGAAAAATAAAAATTCGGTTTAGCGAGCTTGCAATCAATGCGAACTATAGAGTATGTAATACATCATAAACTCAATTCGGATTACTGGATAATTCGGATTACACTCCTTCCGATTAGCGAGCTAGCACTGTATATTAATATCAAATAGAAAATTTTTTGGCAAGAACTTTTTTTGTTAAAAATAAATTAATAATAAATTTTTAGTTTTATGTTAATTTTTGCGAAAAGTTTGTTTTGAAATTTTTTTATTAAACTGTTTTTTTATTTTCAGATAATACATTTAAAATTGACTGTTTGATTATTTTTTTTTTACAAGAGTAAGTACTGATTTCATTTAAAAATTGATACTCTTAGGTATTTAACAAAATTAATTTTTAGATGTTTTCCTTGGTAAGATTCCATAATGACCAATTTTCGGTCGTAAAATCCACCAAAGTCGAGCAGGTCGTGCGAAAGACCTGCATTGTAAAATACAAGGGAGGGAAATACTCAGCTTTCCTTATAACTAAAAGCGGTGAGTGAATTGTTGATTGCATATCCTAAGTATTTATTTTAGATCATATGTATAGGATTGTAAAATTTACACTTTATCTTAAAATTTGAACATAGAAGGAGCCCCATTAAATTTTTTAAAAATAGCTACAATTTAAACGGCCTTAAGTTTTATAATACTCTAAAAACCTACCACTAAATATAAGAAAACAACCATCATATAACAACTGAACTGAATATGCATGCAGGGATAGCACTTTGATCAGATTGAGCCAAAACTTTTAACTTTGTTTATAATCACCCCTATTCTGCATTTTTAATTTGAATCGAAATTTTTTCCGTCGGTCTTCTTTACTGTGGAATATTTCGGCCACAAATAACTTTTTCTTAGTATATACTAGACACCTGCATGGCTATATTCATTTCATTTGATACTTTTTTGAAATTCGAAAGTTTAAGAGATAAATTCCGCGCATATTTTTTACCTCTTTGATATCGCTTTTTTGGTAGCACATTTAAATTTTCATTTAAGGCCTAATAAAGGTATATATTTTATTTGTTTTTGTTTCATTTTAAGACAATCTCTCTGAGTTAAAAGAGATTCAAAGAGCTCAGAAAACAATCTAGGAAGATAAAATTTGATAAATATTTATAATAATTCTCTGACCAATATATTATTTTAGTGGTAAAACTTTTTTATTTGACCCATTATAAAGAGCGTTGTCAATTTGTATGATTTTAGATAATGAGTTTGAACTCATTCACTTAAAACTGAAAAAAGAAAAAGAACTGTCCAAACTCGATAGTAATGTGTTTTTTGATAATGCCATAACGGCATATGCAATTCCACCAATTCAAATAACAATGAATGACAACAAATCACAAAATACCACTACTGAAACATTAAACTTGCCACGTGACATAGTAATTCCTCATAAAAGCAGCACAACCGCTTCACAAAACAGTTCAGAAAAATTAATTTGCCAGGTTAATACAATAAATGAAACGAAAACGCTCTTTTCAACGTCCGACACTACCGTTATTGCTGATGCAACTTCACCGATTCGAAAGGCCTATAATGACCACAACACCACTACTTTACAAAATAGCTCAGAAAAAACTGTTTGTTATGTTAGTACAATAAATGAAAATAAAGAAAGGAAAACTAGTTCTTCTGCTTCAGATACTTCCGTGATTGCTAATAAAATTTTACCAATTAAAAAAGCCTTAAATGAGAATCAATTACAAAATGCTGATAGTGAAACATTAAACTTGCTCCGTGACAGAAAAATTTCTCATCGTAGCAGCACTACGACCTCTCAAAATAGTTCAAAAAAACTAGTTGAAAACAATGGAGGGAAATTTAGTTCTTTATCGTCAAATACTACCGTTATTGCTGATACAAGTTCACCAATTCAAAAAGACTCCAATGACAACAAATTAGAAAATACTACTACTTAAATATTAAACTTGCTGCAACGTCACAAAGCAAATTCTCATCCCAACAACATTACGACCTTGCAAAGTAATTCACAAAAATTAGTTAGCTACGTTAATGCAAAGAATAAAACTAAAATTGGTTCTTCAACGTCCGACACTATTGTTATTGCTGATGCAAATACACCAATTCGAAAGGCATTTAATTACCACAATACCAATACTTTACAAAATAGCTCAGAAAAAACAGTTTGTTACGTTAGTACAATAAATGAAAATAAAGAAACGAAAACTAATTCTGCTTTAGATACTTCCGTTATTGCTAATGAAATTTTACCAATTAAAAAAGCCTTAAATGAGAATCAATTACAAAATACTGATAGTGAAACATTAAACTTGCTCCCTGACAGAAAAATTTCTCATCTTAGCAGCACTACGACCTCTCAAAATAGTTCAAAAAAACTAGTTGAAAACAATGGAGGGAAATTTAGTTATTTATCGTCAAATACTACCGTTATTGCTGATACAAGTTCACCAATTCAAAAAGACTCCAATGACAACAAATTAGAAAATACTACTACTAAAATATTAAACTTGCTGCAACGTCACAAAGCAAATTCTCATCCCAACAACACTACGACCTTGCAAAGTAGTTCACAAAAATTAGTTAGCTACGTTAATGCAAAGAATAAAACTGAAATTGGTTCTTCGACGTCCGATACTATTGTTATTGCGGATGCAATTTTACCAATTCGAAAAGCCTTTAATGACCACAATACCACTACTTTACAAAATAGCTCAGAAAAAACAGTTTGTTACGTTAGTACAATAAATGAAAACAATGAAACGAAAACTAGTTCTTCTGCTTCAGATACTTCCGTTATTGCTAATGAAATTTTACCAATTAAAAAAGCCTTGAATGACAACAAAGAACAAAAAACTACTACAGAAACATTAAACTTACCAGGTGACCAAATAATTTCTCATCTCAGAAGCACTACGATCTCACAAAATAGTTCAAAAAAGTTAATTTGTAATGTTAATATAGCAAATAAATATAAAGAAACGGAAACTAGTTCTTCAGAAGAAAATGATACTGCTTCAGATACTAACGTTATTGCTAATGAAATTTTACCAATTAAAAAAGCCTTGAATGACAACAAAGAACAAAAAACTACTACAGAAACATTAAACTTACCAGGTGACCAAATAATTTCTCATCTCAGAAGCACTACGATCTCACAAAATAGTTCAAAAAAGTTAATTTGTAATGTTAATATAGCAAATAAATATAAAGAAACGGAAACTAGTTCTTCAGAAGATAATGATACTGATAGCAGTTTTGTGGCTGAAACTAGGTATTCAGAATCTGATAGTTCTTCTATGTCTATTTATATTTCACCAAAGAATAACACAAAGTTTCAAAGGACTAGTACTAAAGCTTTAAACTTTCCACGCGACAAAGTAATTGGTTTCTTTAACAGCACCACTACCTCACAAAGTGGTTCACATCAACTTTTTAACTCGAACTACGAAGAAAGTAATAAAACACAGGGAACCGTTTCTGATTTAAGTTCTAGTTTTAAGAATACAAGTACTTTTTCCGAGTATATACCAGACTTATCGGCTGATGTAAGTGAAGTTTCTGTAGGGAAGTCTAACAAAAATATAACGGGAAAAGATAATAGTATAAATGAGATTGATATGCCGCTTAATGTAGATAAAATAGTGGTTCCATGTTCAAAAGCCAAGAAAAGACACTTTTGCGTTTATTGCAAAAAAATGCAATCTACCATTAGTCGGCATTTCTTGTTGAAACATAAAAATGAAGAGGAGGTTAAAAGAGCTTTTTCTTTTCCAAAGTATAGTCAAGAACGTTTGAAAATAATGAACGATATAAGAAAAAGGGGTGATTTTGAGCACAACACATCTGCTAGATACAACACTGGAGTTCTGATAGTAAGCCGGCAACAACAATCTAAATACCAAAAAGTGGTTGATGATTATGTCTGCTGCAAAAGTTGCAAAGCATTTTTTTCCAAAAAATCTATACGAGTTCACAAAACAAGTTGTGGTTCTTCTAAAGGCAAACGTTGCAATCATATTGATAGTCGTAGACTTACACAATACATTCATCCGGCAGCAAATAACATTTTAAAAACAACGATCTTTCCAGTTCTTCGAAACGATGAAATAACAAAATCAATTAGGTATGACGAGCTTGTAATTAAGTTTGGGAATTATTTGTCGGAAAAACATTCATTGAAACACCAACACGATTTGATTCGAGCAAACCTAAGACTACTTGGTCGTTTTATTATTGAAATGAAGAAATTAGATCCTGCCATAAGCGAGTTGAAAAATGTTTACAAAACACACTTGTATGACAAGTGCATTAACGCAATTCGAAACGTTGCTAATTGGAACGAAACTTTAAGAGAATTTAAAACTCCGGCGGTAGCACAAAATCTGACATCCCTTATTAAAAAATGTGGCAAGAGAGAAAGAGTAGAGCTAATTAAAGAAGGGCGGGAGGATCTAAAAGCAGAAGTACAAAACTTTCTCATGCTGTGGGAAGAAGAGATTCCGTTAATAAACAAAAAAGCGATTGAGGACCAAACAAATCAAAAACGTGTTAAAAAAATTGTTTTACCATCGAAAGATGATATCAAAAAGCTATATGTTTATTTAAAGGAGAAAATTTTAACCGCTATGGAATTTCTCTTAAACGAGTTTTGTGAAAGCAGATGGGCCGAGTTAGTCCAGGCTACGCTAGTTTTTATTCAAATATTTAACCGAAGAAGGGCTGGTGAGATAGAGAGATTAACCATTGAAAACTTTCAAAGTAAAGAATCAATCACGGACAACATCGACAATGATATCCTGAAAAATGTTTCAAAGGATTCCATACAATTTGCAAAGCAATTCGTAAGACTTACGTTACGTGGTAAGAGAGGGAGAACTGTTAGTGTATTGCTATGTCCAATAAGCGTAAAAGCCATAGAAATAATTATGAGATATAGAAAAGAAGCTGGCATACCTAACGAAAATACATACATATTTTGCAAATCACCTTTGTCAAAATTAGGAAAAGAATATTACCGAGCGTGTACCTTGTTAAAACTGTTTTCTGAGGAATGTGGTGCACAAATACCTGAAAGCCTAAGGGGAACAACGCTACGGAAGCACATAGCAACGTACACTTCCCTTCTGAATATTGAAGAGTCTTCAGTAGATAGACTTGCTAATTTTATGGGCCACCATAAAGATATACATAAAAACATTTACAGAATGCCTGTCCCCGTGGCCGAAGTGACATGCGTTTCAAAATTGTTAATGGCTGCTGTAGGTGACGAAAATAATGTAGAAGATGACGTTGATGAAGTGGATGATGACGCTGAAGTCTCTGAAGAAGAAAATTTTGCTGAAATATGCGATAACCAGGCACAAAATACCATAAACTCAAATAATAGTTCATTATCGAGCAAAAAACGTAGAAGCAGTAAGTTAAAACAAAAAAAAAAAAAAAAAAAAAAATAGAATATGTATGTATAATATGCATATGAATGTATGTAGATAAATGTTTGAGATATATCATAAAATCATTATTATATCCTTAAAACTTCAGTTATACGCATATAATAAGGGTTGTCATAAAATGTAGTTGGTGTTTGAAGCGGGTTTGAAAACGATCAAAAATTTCTTTGGCGTAAATGCCATTCATGACACAATTAATCAGCTATACTCCTCCCTGCAACAACTACAAATTAGAGCTAAAGTGTCAAACAACAGCTCAAAGATAAAAACGATGTGTAATAATTTGGTCGTTTCATTTAAACAGGGAAAACATAGTTTTGACATTTTGGCTCTAATCAGCTGGGCTGACGAGTCTACCTAGTTAATTGTATCATGATGCCATTAATTCGGTTTCATGTTGGAGTTGGAACACTAACTTCCAATTAAAGGAACGTTAAAGAAATTTTTGCAGCTTTAAAACTTAATTCAAAGTGCAATCAGACTCTTGAACCCCGAAAAATGCGTTGAAATTTTAAACTCTTTAAATATTGATGTCTTAATAATCATTTTAAAGATTAAAAAACAATTTTTAAAATAACTTTTATTGAATAAATATAGCTAGAAAAAAGGTGAATTGAATTAAAATTATTTATTTATTCAGCATCTCCCTATGGCAAAACAAAACGTGTGAGATGGAGCAGCGCTGAAAAATGCGCAATCTCAAACATATTTGGCGACATAACAACGTTAAACAAAATACCATCTCTAAAAGAATGCGCTAATGCAATTAGGGAATCACCCGCCCTTGCAAAAAGAACGCCACCACAAGTAAAAACATGGATCGATAACCAACGAAGAAAAAAATAATGTGTGTATGTATGCAAATACTTACAAAATAATGTTTTAAAAATTAGTCTTTTTGTCATTGCTATAAATTATAAAATAATTAATTAATTTTACAAACGAAGTTATATTCTTTAATACTCCAAATTAAATCACATCCTATTAGGCTATAAAATTTTCTAATTAGTGTTCAATTTATAGCGGTAACAAGTAAGAGCGCTACATTCGGCTGTGCCGAATCTTATATACCCTTCACATTGGTCTTTTTACATACCCAGCCTTGTTATTTTGTACTGAAAATAATATAATAAAAACCCCTTGTGCGAGTTTTAAAGTCCATAGAAAACTTTACAGCATTTTAACATTCGTTTGGATAATAGAAATAGATGAGGAACGTTAGAGGTGGACAGTAATGCAAGTTTTTGACATTATTTATATTAAAAGGTTAATAAAAGCTGTTAATTTTTATGGAATGTTCTAGTCCCCCTGCTCCTCTCCAACTTTTTTTTCCAAAATGTTTGAATTATTTGATTATTACTTTTTGTAGAATATTCGAAGTCGATAGCTGTTATAGTTTCCCAGATGTAGCGTGTCGAAAATTTAATAAAAATTGTTAATTTGTATTGGAGCTACCCCTTGTTCACCCCCCCACCCAAAAAATTTTGTCTTTAAAATGTAACTCTTGATATCCAATTACTTTTTGTATTAAACTTGATTTCGATATCTGTTATAGTTTTTAAAATATAGCTTATCGAAAATTTCAAAAAATTGATATTTTTTGTATGGGAGATCCCCTTTGTTCACCTCACCCCACACCCAAAAAATTTTTTTCTTCAAAGCGTAGGTTTTATTGTCGAATTACTTTTTGTAGAACATCTAGAATATATATACTTTATGGGGTCGCAAATCGAAAATAAAGAAATTACAAACGGAATGACAAACTGATATATATCCTTATCACTATGTGAAGGGTATAACAAAATATTATAGAGGATGCTAATAATCAATATTAGTCGAACATTTTTTAAACAACCATTCGTATTATTATAATTTTTCAAAGTTTTGAAAACTTTGCAATGAACAAAAAAAATTAATTTATTTAATTAAACCTTTTCGAGTTACAAAAGCTATGGAAATACGGTTTAATATACTTTCAGGATATTACAAATATTTTTTAACAGTAGGCAAATCTAATCATTTGTTTCTTTCAGAAAACACAACAACCAGCATTATTTTAAACAATATCCAATTGATGGGACTGCAGATTTGGCCGAGAATGATTGCGCGTTTGTAAACGAAATAATTTATTTAAAATTCAAAACATCTATTTCATTTCTAGAATTTACATTACAACCTGGATACAAATTACGGCATTCGATTTGAGCCGAAATTTTAAATTCTTATTATAATTCTTATATTAAAAGCATTTAAAACTCGATCGAGTAGAATTTCGTTACGAATCGAATTCCGTAATTCGCCCCCTGATAAAATTGTTTGCTTTAAAAAACCAATTTTTAGTTTTGAAAATTATTAAAGTTGTGATTTATTTATGTAACAATAATATATTTACACTACCTTAATTCTCATCTAAGTTAAATGCCAAAAAAATTAGTTTAAATTTTTATGAGTGTCAAAAAAAAATTTGAAATTTTTATTTTTAGTATTATTATTTTTACTAATTCTAAAAGTTGTAAAACTGGTACAAAGTGTATGGCAATACAAAAACAAGCATTTAATCCGGTAACTTAAAAACTTAAATTTAAAACTCAGACGTTAAATAATATGAAAATAGAAAACGTTATATTTTCAACTGAGGTTAGACAAAAATATTTACAAATGAAAATAGACATGTTATTACACTATACAAATAGGTCTCAGTTGTGAAACTCAGATGACAACTTTATAGCTTTTAATAATAAAAAATAAAACAATATTTAAAATTGAATTTAATTCAAAATAATTATAAAAACATAACTAGTATATATATGTATATATAAATAAAATACATGCTACAAATAAAAAAAGAAATGGGTTTTTATTTGTGTGATATTAAATAAATTAAAAAAAAAACGAATTCATCCAAAATATGCAATGTTTCAAAATACTCCAGCCAAACTGTGCATATTATTGTTAAAATATTGTATATAAATGCAACTTCTACATAAAAAAATGCATGAATGTTGTATAGTTTGAATAGTTTTACTGCTCCAGTCAAAATTTGCAAATGCAGCCAAAAGATGGGATATATTGAAATAATGCAGCCGAACTGTGCGTTATACAAGAAAATAATGTATATCGGTTTATAAAATGAAAACTAATAAATATATTTCATAGTAAAATATTGGCTGAATTCCAAAACGCAGTTTGCTTTGCATTATAAATTTTCAACTTCCTCCCTTATACACTCCTTACAATTTTGACAACGTTTTTTGCTTCCAGGACATTAACATAGCTGCAAACACTCATTTGGAAGTAGAAGATATTATCAAAAACCTCATCTTTGCTTTCAGGAAAATCTTGAAATTTTGTGATGCAAAGCAAACTGCGTTTTGGAATTCAGCCATTCACTACAACGACTGTATAATCTATTTTAATTTAAATATTAGTTACAACTGCTACTAATAATCAAACTCAAAAATCTAACATCAAACAAAATAAGTAATTGGGCTGTGCCAAATTTTTTATACATTAAACAATGGCCTTTTTATATACCCAGCAAAGCGAATCAGCTTAGGGGCTTTCGAAACGTAAATCCTGTCAATAAATTACTTCAGACAATTGTTCCGTTTGTACGAAGGCTACTACTCCTCGCGTTAGAAAAACCAAAATCAATTCTTTTGCCGATTTAAGCATATCCGTCCTGCCGCCTGGTTGTCTTGTAATAAAAGCAAAGGCCGCAATTTTTAAGGTATTTTATAAAGTTTGGCACAAGAAAGTTTTTTAACACAAAGCCCATTGTTTGTAGTAATGATCGGTCGATTTTTTGATTTAGATACGGAATCAGCTTTATCAGCTGTAGTTGACTCCAACTTTAATGACAAAATTTTGTATTTGTCTTACTTTTTGTCACCAAACTAAATTGACAATCAGTTTTATTTACTTAAAATTTAAAAATTGTTTATAAACGCTTCTTATACATGAAATAACAAAACATGAATGTTGTAAGGTTTGCGTAGTGTCACTTCTCGAGGCAAAATTTGCAAATGCAGCCGAAAGATGCGATATATTGAAATAATGCAGGCGAACTGTGCGTTATACAAGAAAAAATAGTATTATAAAGGGAAAACTAATAAAGTGTGTTTCATATGAAAATATTGATTATAAATACTGTATACTTAGGGGCTTTCGAAACGTAAATCCTGTCAATAAATTACTTCAGAAAATTGTTCCGTTTGTACGAAGGCTACTACTCCTCGCGTTAGAAAAACCAAAATCAATTCTTTTGCCGATTTAAGCATATCCGTCCTGCCGCCTGGTTGTCTTGTAATAAAAGCAAAGGCCGCAATTTTTAAGGTATTTTATAAAGTTTGGCACAAGGAAGTTTTTCAACACAAAGCCCATTGTTTGTAGTAATGATCGGTCGATTTTTTGATTTAGATACGGAATCAGCTTTATCAGCTGTAGTTGACTCCAACTTTAATGACAAAATTTTGTATTTGTCTTACTTTTTGTCACCAAACTAAATTGACAATCAGTTTTATTTACTTAAAATTTAAAAATTGTTTATAAACGCTTCTTATACATGAAATAACAAAACATGAATGTTGTAAGGTTTGCGTAGTGTCACTTCTCGAGGCAAAATTTGCAAATGCAGCCGAAAGATGCGATATATTGAAATAATGCAGGCGAACTGTGCGTTATACAAGAAAAAATAGTATTATAAAGGGAAAACTAATAAAGTGTGTTTCATATGAAAATATTGATTATAAATACTGTATACTTAGGGGCTTTCGAAACGTAAATCCTGTCAATAAATTACTTAAAAAAATTGTTCCGTTTGTTCAAAGGCTACCACTCCCCGCGTTAGAAAAACCAAAATGAATTCTCTTGCCGATTTAAGCATATCCTTTTGGCCGCCTGGTTGTCTTGTAATTAAAGCAAGGGTCGCAATTTTTAAGGTATTTTATAAAATTTGGCACAAGAAAGTTTTTTAACACAAAGCCCATTGTTTGTAGTAATGATCGGTTCATTTTTTGATATTGATACGAAATCAGCTTTATAAGATGTAGTTGACTCAAACTTTAATATAACAAAATTTTGTATTTGTCTTACTTTTTGTCACCAAACTAAATTGAAAATCAGTTTAATTTTCTTAATGTTAAAAAATTGATAATAAACACATCTTATACATGAAATAACAAAACATGAATGTTGTAGTAAAGTTTGATTAGTGTCACTTTTCCAGGCAAAATTTGCAAATGCAGCCAAAAGATGCGATATATATAAATAATGCAGCCGAACTGTGCGTTATACAAGAAAAAAAAATAGTATATAAAATGAAAACTAATAAAGTGTATTTCATATGAAAATATTGATTATAGATACCGTACACTTAGGGGCTTTCAAACGTAAATCCTGTAACAAAGTTACTTCAAAAAATTGTTCCGCTTGTTCAAAGGCTACCACTCCCCGCGTTAGAAAAACCAAAATGAATTCTCTTGCCGATTTAAGCATATCCTTTTGGCCGCCTGGTTGTCTTGTAATTAAAGTAAGGGTCGCAATTTTTAAGGTATTTTATAAAATTTGGCACAAGAAAGTTTTTTAACACAAAGCCCATTGTTTGTAGTAATGATCGGTTCATTTTTTGATATTGATACGAAATCAGCTTTATAAGATGTAGTTGACTCAAACTTTAATATAACAAAATTTTGTATTTGTCTTACTTTTTGTCACCAAACTAAATTGAAAATCAGTTTAATTTTCTTAATGTTAAAAAATTGATAATAAACACTTCTTATACATGAAATACCAAAACATGAATGTTGTAGTAAAGTTTGATTAGTGTCACTTCTCCAGGCAAATTTTGCAAATGCAGCCAAAAGATGCGATATATATAAATAATGCAGCCGAACTGTGCGTTATACAAGAAAAAAAATAGTATATAAAATGAAAACTAATAAAGTGTATTTCATATGAAAATATTGATTATAGATACCGTACACTTAGGGGCTTTCAAACGTTAATCCTGTAACAAAGTTACTTCAAAAAATTGTTCCGTTTGTTCAAAGGCTACCACTCCCCGCGTTAGAAAAACCAAAATGAATTCTCTTGCCGATTTAAGCATATCCTTTTGGCCGCCTGGTTGTCTTGTAATTAAAGCAAGGGTCGCAATTTTTAAGGTATTTTATAAAATTTGGCACAAGAAAGTTTTTTAACACAAAGCCCATTGTTTGTAGTAATGATCGGTTCATTTTTTGATATTGATACGAAATCAGCTTTATAAGATGTAGTTGACTCAAACTTTAATATAACAAAATTTTGTATTTGTCTTACTTTTTGTCACCAAACTAAATTGAAAATCAGTTTAATTTTCTTAATGTTAAAAAATTGATAATAAACACTTCTTATACATGAAATAACAAAACATGAATGTTGTAGTAAAGTTTGATTAGTGTCACTTCTCCAGGCAAAATTTGCAAATGCAGCCAAAAGATGCGATATATATAAATAATGCAGCCGAACTGTGCGTTATACAAGAAAAAAAAATAGTATATAAAATGAAAACTAATAAAGTGTGTTTCATATGAAAATATTGATTATAAATACTGTACACTTAGGGGCTTTCAAACGTTAATCCTGTAACAAAGTTACTTCAAAAAATTGTTCCATTTGTTCAAAGGCTACCACTCCCCGCGTTAGAAAAACCAAAATGAATTCCCTTGCCGATTTAAGCATACCCTTTTGGCCGCCTGGTTGTCTTGTAATTAAAGCAAGGGTCGCAATTTTTAAGGTATTTTATAAAATTTGGCACAAGAAAGTTTTTTAACACAAAGCCCATTGTTTGTAGTAATGATCGGTTCATTTTTTGATATTGATACGAAATCAGCTTTATAAGATGTAGTTGACTCAAACTTTAATATAACAAAATTTTGTATTTGTCTTACTTTTTGTCACCAAACTAAATTGAAAATCAGTTTAATTTTCTTAATGTTAAAAAATTGATAATAAACACTTCTTATACATGAAATAACAAAACATGAATGTTGTAGTAAAGTTTGATTAGTGTCACTTTTCCAGGCAAAATTTGCAAATGCAGCCAAAAGATGCGATATATATAAATAATGCAGCCGAACTGTGCGTTATACAAGAAAAAAAATAGTATATAAAATGAAAACTAATAAAGTGTATTTCATATGAAAATATTGATTATAGATACCGTACACTTAGGGGCTTTCAAACGTTAATCCTGTAACAAAGTTACTTCAAAAAATTGTTCCGTTTGTTCAAAGGCTACCACTCCCCGCGTTAGAAAAACCAAAATGAATTCTCTTGCCGATTTAAGCATATCCTTTTGGCCGCCTGGTTGTCTTGTAATTAAAGCAAGGGTCGCAATTTTTAAGGTATTTTATAAAATTTGGCACAAGAAAGTTTTTTAACACAAAGCCCATTGTTTGTAGTAATGATCGGTTCATTTTTTGATATTGATACGAAATCAGCTTTATAAGATGTAGTTGACTCAAACTTTAATATAACAAAATTTTGTATTTGTCTTACTTTTTGTCACCAAACTAAATTGAAAATCAGTTTAATTTTCTTAATGTTAAAAAATTGATAATAAACACTTCTTATACATGAAATAACAAAACATGAATGCTGTAGTAAAGTTTGATTAGTGTCACTTTTCCAGGCAAAATTTGCAAATGCAGCCAAAAGATGCGATATATATAAATAATGCAGCCGAACTGTGCGTTATACAAGAAAAAAAATAGTATATAAAATGAAAACTAATAAAGTGTATTTCATATGAAAATATTGATTATAGATACCGTACACTTAGGGGCTTTCAAACGTTAATCCTGTAACAAAGTTACTTCAAAAAATTGTTCCGTTTGTTCAAAGGCTACCACTCCCCACGTTAGAAAAACCAAAATGAATTCTCTTGCCGATTTAAGCATACAAAATTTTGTATTTGTCTTACTTTTTGTCAACAAACTAAATTGAAAATCAGTTTAATTTTCTTAATGTTAAAAAATTGATAATAAACACTTCTTATACATGAAATAACAAAACATGAATGTTGTAGTAAAGTTTGATTAGTGTCACTTTTCCAGGCAAAATTTGCAAATGCAGCCAAAAGATGCGATATATATAAATAATGCAGCCGAACTGTGCGTTATACAAGAAAAAAAATAGTATATAAAATGAAAACTAATAAAGTGTATTTCATATGAAAATATTGATTATAGATACCGTACACTTAGGGGCTTTCAAACGTTAATCCTGTAACAAAGTTACTTCAAAAAATTGTTCCGTTTGTTCAAAGGCTACCACTCCCCGCGTTAGAAAAACCAAAATGAATTCTCTTGCCGATTTAAGCATATCCTTTTGGCCGCCTGGTTGTCTTGTAATTAAAGCAAGGGTCGCAATTTTTAAGGTATTTTATAAAATTTGGCACAAGAAAGTTTTTTAACACAAAGCCCATTGTTTGTAGTAATGATCGGTTCATTTTTTGATATTGATACGAAATCAGCTTTATAAGATGTAGTTGACTCAAACTTTAATATAACAAAATTTTGTATTTGTCTTACTTTTTGTCACCAAACTAAATTGAAAATCAGTTTAATTTTCTTAATGTTAAAAAATTGATAATAAACACTTCTTATACATGAAATAACAAAACATGAATGTTGTAGTAAAGTTTGATTAGTGTCACTTCTCCAGGCAAATTTTGCAAATGCAGCCAAAAGATGCGATATATATAAATAATGCAGCCGAACTGTGCGTTATACAAGAAAAAATAGTATTATAAAGGGAAAACTAATAAAGTGTGTTTCATATGAAAATATTGATTATAAATACTGTATACTTAGGGGCTTTTGAAACGTAAATCCTGTCAATAAATTACTTCAGAAAATTGTTCCGTTTGTACGAAGGCTACTACTCCTCGCGTTAGAATAACCAAAATCAATTCTTTTGCCGATTTAAGCATATCCGTCCTGCCGCCTGGTTGTCTTGTAATAAAAGCAAAGGCCGCAATTTTTAAGGTATTTTATAAAGTTTGGCACAAGAAAGTTTTTTAACACAAAGCCCATTGTTTGTAGTAATGATCGGTCGATTTTTTGATTTAGATACGGAATCAGCTTTATCAGCTGTAGTTGACTCCAACTTTAATGACAAAATTTTGTATTTGTCTTACTTTTTGTCACCAAACTAAATTGAAAATCAGTTTTATTTACTTAAAATTTAAAAATTGTTTATAAACGCTTCTTATACATGAAATAACAAAACATGAATGTTGTAAGGTTTGCGTAGTGTCACTTCTCCAGGCAAAATTTGCAAATGCAGCCAAAAGATGCGATATATTGAAATAATGCAGCCGAACTGTGCGTTATACAAGAAAAAAAAAAATTTTTATAAAGGGAAAACTAATAAAGTGTATTTCATATGAAAATATTGATTATACATACTGTATACTTAGGGGCTTTCGAAACGTAAATCCTGTCAATAAATTACTTCAGAAAATTGTTCCGTTTGTACGAAGGCTACTACTCCTCGCGTTAGAATAACCAAAATCAATTCTTTTGCCGATTTAAGCATATCCGTCCTGCCGCCTGGTTGTCTTGTAATCAAAGCAAAGGCCGCAATTTTTAAGGTATTTTATAAAGTTTGGCACAAGGAAGTTTTTCAACACAAAGCCCATTGTTTGTAGTAATGATCGGTCGATTTTTTGATTTAGATACGGAATCAGCTTTATCAGCTGTAGTTGACTCCAACTTTAATGACAAAATTTTGTATTTGTCTTACTTTTTGTCACCAAACTAAATTGACAATCAGTTTTATTTACTTAAAATTTAAAAATTGTTTATAAACGCTTCTTATACATGAAATAACAAAACATGAATGTTGTAAGGTTTGCGTAGTGTCACTTCTCCAGGCAAAATTTGCAAATGCAGCCAAAAGATGCGATATATTGAAATAATGCAGCCGAACTGTGCGTTATACAAGAAAAAAAATAGTATATAAAATGAAAACTAATAAAGTGTATTTCATATGAAAATATTGATTATAGATACCGTACACTTAGGGGCTTTCAAACGTTAATCCTGTAACAAAGTTACTTAAAAAAATTGTTCCGTTTGTTCAAAGGCTACCACTCCCCGCGTTAGAAAAACCAAAATGAATTCCCTTGCCGATTTAAGCATATCCTTTCGGCCGCCTGGTTGTCTTGTAATTAAAGCAAGGGTCGCAATTTTTAAGGTATTTTATAAAATTTGGCACAAGAAAGTTTTTTAACACAAAGCCCATTGTTTGTAGTAATGATCGGTTCATTTTTTGATATTGATACGGAATCAGCTTTATAAGCTGTAGTTGACTCAAATGACAGAATTTTGTATTTGTCACCAAACTAAATTGAAAATCAGTTTTATTTACTTAAAATTTAAAAATTGTTTATAAACGCTTCTTATACATGAAATAACAAAACATTAATGTTGTAAAGTTTGCATAGTTGAACTGTTCCAGCGAAAATTTGCAAATGGATAACATATATATATATATATATCGGCTTAAAAATGAAAACTAATAGTGTATTTTATATGAAAATATTTATTATAAATACTGTGTAAGCTATTTACATTAAAATATTAGTTATAACTGCTACTATTACTAAAACTCAAATATATAACATCAAACAAAATAAGTAATTGGGCTGAGCCAAATTGTGTTTACATTTCACAATGGCCTTTTTATATACCTTAGCCAAGCGAACCAACTTAGGGGCTTTCAGAACGTAAATCCTGTCACAAAATTTCTCCAGAAAATTGCTAGAATAGCCAAGATCAATTCCTGAGCCGATTTAAGCATATCCGTCCGGCCGCCTGGTTGTTCATATATTCTTGTGATTAAAGCACTTGGTACAAGAAAGTTTTTTAACACAAAGTCCATTGCTTGTAGTAAAGATCGCCCCATTTTTTGATGTAGATACGGAATCAGCTTTTTTAGCTGCAGTTGACTCGAATTTTAATATGACAGCCACAGCTGATTCGAATTTCACTCCTTTTTGGCAGCAACTAGTGCATTGAATAAAAAAAATTATTCGTCCATATTTTCATATACATAGCTCCCATACCATAAGCATTTCGGATAAAACTGACTTGTATTTGACTCCATTTTTATAAAATCCTGTATTTGTGTCAAATAATTGGTCCATATTTTTATAAAGCCCCCATCTTAACGTCTTCCTGGAAAAAGCCTTTTGAGCTTAAACTGGCTTGATTGTTACTCTATTTAAGTAAAATTTTCCACATGAATATTTTTTTACATCCACAACTAGTGAATTAAAATATGATCGGCCCACTTTGGATATCGCTCTCATACAAATGTTCCGGCTTTGACTCAAATGTTACTCTGTTTTCAGGAAATTTTTACACACGCGTCGTAATTTATTTCACAAACTAATAAATTGCGCAAAAATAAAATGTTTTTGAACTTTTGTTTTTATCTTAATTTCTTTTAAGAAACACGGAGTCGTCTATTTACAAAATCATTTAGCGGCGTCAGCTAAAAAAGGTATAAGTAAACCGGCGTTAACAATGACAATTTTTAAGTAATGTCTGGTAACACTTCTAACAAAATTATTTAACATAATTGCAAAATTAATATAAATAAAGCCCATATATCGGGAAACTAACCAAATCAGATAGATATACTGCCATTATAGCATCAATATAAAAGAAAAAAAAAATTTTTTTTTTTATGCATCCAAACTAACATGCATCCGAACTATGCGCAATATACATAAAAAGTTTGGCTGCTGCAGCCGAAGTATGCAAATGCAGTCGAAATATGCGATGTTTCAAAAAATTGCAGCTGAACTATGCATCCCGCATACATATATATATATATATATATATATATATATTGTATATATATATATATTTAAAAAAAAAAATTTTATTGTCCTTACAAATCTAAAATGAAAATGTGTACATTTTGAATTTATCTATTAAGAATTTGCCTCAATAATGCCCGTATGGCGCTGGGGCTATAAATTTAAATATTGTATATATACGTTATTTTGTACATTGAAATTAAAAAATAAAAAAATAAAAAAAAAAAAAAAAAAAAAAAAATATTTCCACTGTGATATTTTTATTCAAAACAAAAATTTGTTTGACAGAAAGGCGCATCATCCCTACAAACGTTAAAATATTTTTTTATTTTAAATTTAAGGATAGCTATCGACTTGGAATTAAGAAGTTAGTAGTTTTATTATATTTGTTTTTAAAAAATTGCTTGAATAGATCAGATGACTGGGTATACAAAGAGACTAATGTAATGGGTAATATAGTGCTCTTACTTGTTTATAATCAGATTATGCTTTAAAACCTTGAGGTGAACTACCTTGCTATTCACTTTTATCATCACGTCATATGGAAGTCACATAAAAATTCAAAGTACCACAAATGAAATAAAAAGCAGCCCAAATTCATTAGCTAGTTGTCCTTTTTTCCGTCTCGAAATCCCAACTTATGTGAACAAGTATTTAAAAAAGCTGGAAACACATACAAGTTTGGACAAGCGAAGTATCTTACAGAATGGCAGATTCGTTTAAAAAGAAGGAATACGGTTTCTCTTAAATGAAACAATTGGAATTGTTTTATACTTTAATATGAGAACCTAAGTTTAAGTCTGGTGCTAGCTGGACTAATATTCATTATATATTTTTAAAATCGAAGCACTTATTGTTAGTTTAAAAAAGTTAAGATGAAAAATATGTTTAAAAAATACTTACATATCCAGCAGAGTTGGTGTCTTTTAGCTTAAAAGTAAATCAGAACTACTAAAAAACTTTTAAAAACATACTATGAATAGAAGAAAATATTAAGCTGCTATTAGGACCCCTGCAGCCAGTTCCTATATTATTTTTTAATATTATCTGTAAATTTATTTACATTAATTAAATAATAAATAAATAAATTAAGTTGGTATAGATATATAAGTTGCAATGAATGTTAACAGCCAATACTAAGTACATATTTTTTAATAAGTTCTGGGGGCAAATTACGGCATTCGATTCTAATCGAAATTCTACTCGATCCATCGAGTTGTCAATGCTTTTAATATACATAGTAATTCTTATAAGAATTTTTTTATTTTCGATTTGAATCGAATGCCGTAAATTGCCACCTGATGATAATTTCTGGATTTGATTTGTAAAATTTATTAATATAATTAAATAGCTTCTTTATTATAAAAAAATGA
Organism: Melanophora roralis; assembly: GCA_963583895.1. Lineage (NCBI taxonomy): Eukaryota > Metazoa > Arthropoda > Insecta > Diptera > Rhinophoridae > Melanophora > Melanophora roralis. Next base: position 8,288,097 of record OY757192.1, read on the forward strand.
ATTGAATGAACTTGAGCCAAAATAAATTAAGTCTGTCCCATTTAGTTATTTTTTAACTTTGTGTTAAATTACAGAATTCTGGTCTTGAAGGTCTGAACATAGCATATTTGGTATAACACTGTTATTGTGATTAAGTCATAATAACATTTTTTTTATTATTAGCTTACGTCTCTATTAATGAACCAAAATATTGTATTAAGACATCAAACTTAGCCCACAAACAACTTTGTCTTCTTTTGTTTTTTTAATGCATAATTAAACTGGTTTGGGCTCAATGCGGTTACAGTTTTGTCTTTCTCTACAATTTTGTCTCTTTCTCTCAATAAAAATGAGTTTTCTTTTATCCTTTTTCTTGCCTTTATATATATATTTAGTTAAAATGGTTTAGTAAACATACATATGTATTGATGTATGTATGTACATGTAGATACATACATATTTAAATACATGTTGAATCAAGTTTGTTTGCTACTATGATCATTAAGTGAGTCATTAAGACGTTCAATCGGTAAAATTTTTTATATGTATTGTTAAGATAGAGTCGTCTTGGTTGCAAACAAGGCATCGCAAGAAAAAAAATTAAGAGAGTCGTTCTTTTACTCTTTATTTCTTTTATATGAAGTTTGACACTAATGCATTAAACACATTCAAGCTACAAGAACACAGGAACACACGAACACAAAAGTTCCTTGCTAAATTTGTGTCCGACTGGCTGCTACTGAAATATTTACTAGACTACCACTACAAAATAAACATATGAGCCATATGACTTTCAGTGGTGCCACCTAAAGTCTTTTTGTATTGTTTACGCTATATTTTTTGCATCTTACCGTATTGGCAGCACTAATCTGTTAACCGTCGCGTATAAAAATAGAAATTAGTTTAATTTCGACCACGCCACAAAATTAGCATTGACAGCAACCCGTAGTTGTGTTGCATTGTAGCAATTAAAAAATTATTCTTATAAGCACACGTGTATTCTATTTTTAACTGGTTGTGTTCGGTAGCCTGTGGCGAGGAATGTATTTAATGCTTAAAATTGGAAAATATTTTCAAGTTTAGTGTCAAACTTGATATAAAAAATAAAGAGCAAGAGAACGGCTCTCTTAATTTTTTTCTTGCCACTACCTTGTATATATATGCCTTGGCGGCCACCTTGTATGGATATGCCTTGGTTGCAACTTTCCGCTTAAACGTACAACACTCTCTTAATACAGGGATGCCAACTTACTTAAAAAACACCCTTTGATATTTGTTACAATGTTGGAGGTTAAAGGGAATATGACCATACATTATTTAAAAATGCAAAAATATATTACTAGCTTACCCTACCCGGCGTTGCGCGGAAATAATCTTAAGAGGTAAAACTTTAAAACAATTCGCGTATGTTCTGGATTCTACTTTGAAGTAAAAGTAATTTGTAACCACTTTAATTGAAGCATTGATGTTTAGCATTTTACTTTTTACGTTTCATTTACGCTTTCTTTTCGGACATCAAATTGTAGTGAATTGATTTGTTCTAGAAACTACTAAACCGCAAAAAGAAGCAGTTTAAAAATAATTTTGAATTTTTTTGTGAACTTGAAACGTTTTGCAGGAATATGTAAGTATTATTACTATTACAATTAAATAAACGCTCATATTAACAGTTTTTTGTTTTAAATGGAAATTTTACATATCTGTAGGGGAAAATACAAGAATACTACGCAGGATGCAATATTGTTGCGCTTTATGCAAAACCATTCAGACCTGGCAAAAGGATTTGCAAAAGGAGACCGTGTAAAATTAAAAGAGTTGTAGAAAGAACTTACTGTCGAATTGAATAGTAATGGACCTCCAACAAAGGATACATTTGGTTGGAAGAAGGCAAGATATGTATATACATTGTTCAAATAAAATGAATAAATTTTAATTGGCTGATCATTTTTTTATAGGTTTAGATGGATTGGAAGGCACTAGTAAGGCGAAAAGTCACACATAATAGCTCGGAGGCTAGAGTGACTGGTGGAGGACCATTCAACAAGTTTGTCCTTACAAAAAATGGAAGAAACTGTTGGCCAACTGTGTGGGATTTTTAAAGTTATCGAAGGCGTTGAAAATGCAATAGATTTCTGTGAGGCACACCCAGAAGACAATATTATAATAGACAGCAGTTATATTTCAGATGATAATGTTGCTTCCACCAGCAAGGCTGCTACTCCGACTCCAAAACGTCAAAAAGACACGAGTTGGAATGACAATATGAAAGAGTGTATGAAGGGCCAGACTGATGCTATGGTGTCAATTGCGCAAACCCTCGAAATGTATGACAATAAAGAGCATATAAAGGGCACAGAAGATTTAAAACGAGAACTTAAGGATACTAATCGTAAACTTAAAGCAGTTAAAAAAAGTATTCAAAATCACATCGAAAAAAAGGAGAAACACTATTTTCGAATGGAGCAGCTAAGAGAGGAGGAGATTGAAATAAAAAGAAAAAAATTAGAAATAGAAGAATTAAAGATCAATTACCATTGAGAAAATTAACGCTTTATAATTGTGTGCCTTATTTCTTTGTTATTTTTATACCCTTCACATAGTGATAGGGTATATATCACTTTGTCATTCCGTTTGTAATTTCTTTATTATTCATTTGCGACCCCACAAAGTATATACATTCTGGATCCTTATAGATAGGGAAGTTGAAATAGCCATGTCCGTCTGTCCGTCTGTCTGTCCGTCTGTCCGTCTGTTGAAATCAAGTTTCCGGAGTCAGATAAAAAGATACAGATCAGTAAATGGTGTCAAACGATTACAAATATCCCGCTAACAATCGCTATTTAAAATCAGCAAAATCGGTTCACTATTGACCGAGATATAAGCGAAAACCCAGAGTAACCCATTTTTTTTAGGACAAAATCCGTGCATATATCCCTGTATATCTCAGTAAGTGTAATCACTCTTGCCACAAAACTTGGCACGGATACTCCTAAAGAAGGGACCTAAATAATGGAAAAAGTTTTTTCCGATAGGACCAGGGGAAGGGGAATTTTTCCTACAATTGCACAAATTTGGTGAAATATTATATGCGCTATATCTCGTAAACTATAACAGCTATCGACTTAAAATGTTTTACAAAAATTTATTGTACGCTAAGGGCTACACTTTAAAAAAAATTATTTTGAGTGGAGGCAAAAAAAGGGGTAGCTCCCATACAAATTAATGATTTGTATGAAATTTCCGATACGCTATATCTCGGAAACTATAACAGATATCGAAATGAAATGTTCCACAGAAAGAAATTGGGCAATAAGGGCTACGCCTTTAAGAAAAAATTTTTCGGGTGGGGGCAAAAAAAGGGGTAGCTCCCATACAAATTAACGATTTTTATGAAATATTCGATACGCTATATCTCGGAAACTATAAAAGATATCGAAATGAAATGTTCTACAAAAAGTAATTGGGCAGGAATGCCTACGCTTTAAAGAAAAAATTTTTTGAGTGGGGGCAAAATAAGGGGTAGCTCGATACGCTATATCTCGGAAACTATAAAAGATATCGAAATGAAATGTTCTACAAAAAGTAATTGGGCAGGAATGCCTACGCTTTAAAGAAAAAATTTTTTGAGTGGGGGCAAAATAAGGGGTAGCTCCCATACAAATCGACAATTATTATAAAATATTCGATACGCTATATCTCGGAAACTATAAAAGATATCGAAATGAAATGCTCTGCAAAAAGTAATTGGGCAATAAGGCCTACGCTTTAAAGAAAAATTTTTTTGAGTGGGGGCAAAAAAAGGGGTAGCTCCCATACAAATCGACAATTATTATAAAATATTCGATACGCTATATCTCGGAAACTATAAAAGATATCGAAATGAAATGTTCTACAAAAAGTAATTGGGCAAGAATGGCTAAGCTTTAAAGAAAAATTTTTTTGAGTGGGGGCAAAAAAAGGGGTAGCTCCCATACAAATCGACAATTATTATAAAATATTCGATACGCTATATCTCGGAAACTATAAAAGATATCGAAATGAAATGTTCTACAAAAAGTAATTGGGCAAGAATGGCTACGCTTTAAAGAAAAAAATTTTTGAGTGGGGGCAAAAAAAGGGGTAGCTCCCATACAAATCGACAATTATTATAAAATATTCGATACGCTATATCTCGGAAATTATAAAAGATATCGAAATGAAATGTTCTACAAAAAGTAATTGGGCAAGAATGCCTACGCTTTGAAGAAAAAAATTTTTGAGTGGGGGCAAAAAAAGGGGTAGCTCCCATACAAATCGACAATTATTATAAAATATTCGATACGCTATATCTCAGAAACTATAAAAGATATCGAAATGAAATGTTCTACAAAAAGTAATTGGCAAGAATGGCTACGCTTTAAAGTAAAAAATTTTTTGAGTGGGGGCAAAAAAAGGGGTAGCTCCCATACCCCTTTCAGACCTGACGCAAAACTATTAGGAATTTTTTTATAATTTTTGAAATATGTGGTCTCTACAGCGTATGAAAATATAATCACTGATTAAGTTTTATCATTTTTATATCCTTCAAGGATTTTCAGGACACGCACAATTGATGCATATCGGTCGATTTTCATTATAAAAGAACTAAAACTGATTTGATATATTTTTTTTAAACTCTTTTATTTGTTGGTATGATACAACTTAAAACAATTATTTTTTTTGTTGAAACATAAAAATACATCGCACTTGATGCATCTTGTGCGTGTGCGCGACTTACAGTCTTTGCGACGGCACATACGGGCTGATTTCAAGTCCAGTTCTTCTGGCCAGTGATTGAAGCCATCCAGCCGTTTTTCGGGACATGGCTGGTCCGCTGGACGATACCTTTTTGGTTGTTGAGTAGTTTCAATCCCGTCATTTTCAGATTCAGATCTCCACTCCATGTTGTTAGTTTTTTGAGTGGCCACCAACGCTTCAGCTAATGCAAGTCTAAAACTTAGTAAATCATGTGTGTCCTTCGGTGGTTTCCCAATTTCCCGACAAGCTTTGCGGTACTCCATCCAAGCGTTGCAACATGCCAAATCTATAAAATGAATAAACACTTTTAATGTCCATTTTCGGGTTTTGAAAAACGTTCGATATGCTTCCATTAGTTGGTCGCAAATGTCCACACCACCCATTGAGGCATTGTACTGCTTCACTATATTTGGACATGCGACGTTGATAAATTTTTTTTCTTTTTTGCACCAACGACGAACATCATTAACGGGAGTGCATCCAAATGCAGATGACCCCAATAAAACTGACTTGGAATCTTTCCACTGCACAATTACAACTGTATCCTCTGGGGAACAGAATTCCTCCATATCTCCCCTTTTCATCCTTTTATCCTCAGTCAAGTTAACGCCTTTTACCCGATTTTTCATTATGGTGCCCGTCCCATAAATTCCCTTTTGAAGAAGCTTATACAAAAGAGGCAGCGTGGTAAAATACCTGTCAAAAAATACTTTGGATCCCTTAGGTAATGTTTGCACAAGACGCAGAACGAAAGCAGGGCCAAGTCCAATATTTTCTTCTGGTAAAGGTGTGGTCTTGCCCTGATAAATTTCGAAATCGAGAACAAGTCCTTCTGATGTGGTCAGTACCTCGTTTTTCAAACCAACACCTGTTGGTTTGTTTGGCAAACTTTGACGTACTGGACAGCGGCCAGTAAACGGTATCATTTGCTCGTCGATAGAATATAGTCCATGCTCTTGCCTCGGAATTTTTAGGCACGCGCTTCTAACTGAATCAATAACTGGTTGCACTTTCCAAAAAACGTTTGCTTTTTTTTCCTCTTCAGTAACGTCATTTTGAACAACAACATGAAAAGCTTCCCGTATTTTGAAGAACCTGTCGCGGCTCATTGTATCCGCTATTATTGGAATTTTGAACTTCTTTTGCCAGTACATACGGAATCTTGGAAAGCGAATGCAACCCATAGCAATATGCATTCCAAAAAAATTTTTAATTTCGCCAGAGGATGTTTTTAAATTTTCTCCCTTCTGCAAAAAATTATACCGATTTGTGCATTCGGCTGCATTTTCAAAAAAGGCATCATTAAAATATGTTTTGAAGTATTCCAAAGGCGTGGCTAAATCTACCACATTATTCTGTACAATAGAAGTGTCCATGAAACGTCATTCAAAATATCTGTAAAATTACAACTTACAATTTCCTCTGTAACAGGTACATCCAAATCTGGTTGGCTAAAAGGTTTCCTTTTCCAAATTTTGCGGCGATCAGAGTTCTATAACAATAATTTATTTCTATTTTATATATTCCACTTGTGCAACAATACTAATAATCATACCTCAGTACGCACCAAGTCTAAATTATCATTGTTTTCTAGCTCAGTAAGAGCTGTACCTATATTTTGATCAACATCTTCTTCCTCGCCTTCACTGTCAGTGCTTTCCCCCGGGGCATAATTTTTGTCCGCTTCTTCATCATCACTGCTAAAATCGAAAGCATCGGAATCTTCGAGCGCTGCCCATATCTCATCATCGCACTATGGTCGAAAAATCACTTTTCTTGGCCAAAACTATTAAAACTTAAAATAACGGAATTTTTAACTAGAATTTGAATTTGCAGTATACTTTAAGTGTTTTTGTATAAAAAAAATATTTTTTTTTTGTAAAAAATTAACAACATTAAAATTTTAATTTAAAAAAAAAATTTACATACAATTGTTTTTCTTTTCTTTCTGAGTTTTTTGAGCTGCTGTCAAAACCGTAGCTAAATATCATTTCTGTTGATACGAAGTTACCCATAATTGTCGCAAATACTTCCTTTTATTAGTGCGTCCTTATTTTTTCCTTTCTTCTGCTGGGTCAACCAAATATCAAAAACTGCTGAATTCTGTAAGCAAATTACGACTGAAAAAAAATTTACTCAAAAACCGCAAAAAACCGCAAATCCAGATAAACATTTTCAAAAACTAAACACTTTAAAGTAATTTTGGTTTTTAATCTTATGCTTAACACTCCTAAACAAAATGTGTTAAGCTTACTCAAACTTAAAAAATAAAATAAATTCCAAAAGGTTAAAGACTTTTGCAAAAAGTTATTTTATTTTTTTGAGTATTCAATTTTTGAGTATTATATTTTACAAAATTAATAAACTTACCATCACCTTCGTTTTCCATTTGAACCTTTATTTAACACGCGTTGTTTTCAGCTTTTACAAGCAAATGAAATAAGCTTTATAAAACATCGAACGCAATTCTGTTTACAAATGAAGCAAACAAATTCAACTTCGATGACTCACCAAATAACGGTGAATTGCATATTACAATAACAAAATTAATTTTTAGTTGTTTTAGAGTGTTGACTACTAGATTTCAAAAACAAAAACATATTTCGTGAGTGTAAACATTTTGACTTTTGGCCAACGAAATGAAATTTCCGACCACAGTGCATCGTTAAGCACTTCTAAAAAAAATTTAAAAAAATCACACACATAAGGCCTGACGCGCACAATTGATGCACTCATTAATATTTTTAAACTAAACCACATTTTTATTGAATTAAACGATTTCAACTGGATTGAATAATTAAAATTTATAATTTTTTTAGTTAAATATATGCACTTCATTATTTGTAAATGATTAGTACTTTTGTAATTAAACACACAACTTACTTCCACGGCTCATTTTGCTAAAACTGAAACTTGACTGAAGAATTTCGCAATAATTCAAGTAACGGTAAATCAAACAGAAGAGATATGTGAGAAGCAAATATAATAAACAAGCAGCACAATTGATGCATGCCAGTCTATTTCAAATTGGGCAAACAGAAGCAAAAATATTGAAACCGAAACCCACCCGCACAATCGATGCATCACGGTCTGAAAGGGATACAAATCGACAATTATTATAAAATATTCGATACGCTATATCTCGGAAATTATAAAAGATATCGAAATGAAATGTTCTACAAAAAGTAATTGGGCAAGAATGCCTACGCTTTAAAGAAAAAAGTTTTTGAGTGGGGGCAAAAAAAGGGGTAGCTCCCATACAAATCGACAATTATTATAAAATATTCGATACGCTATATCTCGGAAACTATAAAAGATATCGAAATGAAATGTTTTACAAAAAGTAATTGGGCAATAAGGCCTACGCCTTAAAGAAAAATTTTTTTTTGAGTGGGGGCAAAAAAAGGGGTAGCTCCCATACAAATCCACAATTATTATAAAATATTCGATACGCTATATCTCGGAAACTATAAAAGATATCGAAATGAAATGTTTTACAAAAAGTAATTGGGCAATAAGGCCTACGCTATAAAGAATAATTTTTTTGCGTGGCGGCGAAAAAGGGGTAGCTCCCATACAAATTAACAAATTTTATGAAATATTCGATACGCTATATCTCGGAAACTATAACAGATATCGAAATCAAATGTTCTACAAAAAGTAATTGGGCAATAAGGCCTACGCTATTAAGAAAAATTTTTTTTAGTGGGGGCAAAAAAAGGGGTAGCTCCCATACAAATTAACAAATTTTATGAAATATTCGATACGCTATATCTCGGAAACTATAAAAGATATCGAAATGAAATGTTCTACAAAAAGTAATTGGGCAAGAATGGCTACGCTTTAAAGAAAAAATGTTTTGAGTGGGGGCAAAAAAAGGGGTAGCTCCCATACAAATTAACAAATTTTATGAAATATTCGATACGCTATATCTCGGAAACTATAACAGATATCGAAATCAAATGTTCTACAAAAAGTAATTGGGCAATAAGGCCTACGCTATAAAGAAAAATTTTTTTGAGTGGGGGCAAAAAAAGGGGTAGCTCCCATACAAATTAACAAATTTTATGAAATATTCGATACGCTATATCTCGGAAACTATAAAAGATATCGAAATGAAATGTTCTACAAAAAGTAATTGGGCAAGAATGGCTACGCTTTAAAGAAAAAATGTTTTGAGTGGGGGCAAAAAAAGGGGTAGCTCCCATACATATTAACAATTTTTGTTAAATTTTCGATATGCTATATCTTCGAAACTATAACAGATATCGAAATCAAATGTTCTACAAAAAGTGATTGGACATCAAGGGCTACGCTCTGAAGAAAAACATTTTCGGATGGGGGGTGAAGAAGGGGTAGCTCCCATACAAATTAACAATTTTTATAAAATTTTCGATACGCTACTTCTGGAAAACTATTACAGCTATCGACTTCTAATATTCTACAAAAAGTAATAATCAAATAATTCATACATTTTGGAGAAAAAGTTGGAGAAGAGCAGGGGGACTAGAACATTTAATAAGTTTTATTAACCTTTAAATATGAATAATGTCGAAAACTTTTAAAACTCTTGACCTCAAACTTTCCTCATCTATTTATATTATTCATACGAACGTTAAAATTTTGTATATTTTTCTATGGACTTTAAAACTTGCACAAGGTTTTTTATTATATTATTTGCAGTACAAAATTACTCGGCTGGGTATATTTAAAGACCAATGTGAAGGGCATATAAGATTCGGCACAGCCGAATATAGCGCTCTTACTTGTTATTATTTTTATTGATATGCAAAACTGAAGTGTTCATTTTTTTTATTTTTAATATTAAAATGTGTAACAAATTTTAATTTATTTTACTATAGTTTAAGTATATATAATGTGCTGCTGCTTTCTTTTTTTATGAATTCAAAATGTGAATCTATTATTTATACAAAGTTATTTTAACTTTTATTGAATAAAATAATTATGTACATACATATATAAAAAATTGAATTTTAATGTTTAACAAACTAAAGTCGATTGGCGATATCATCTTTTATTAAGGTCTCTACGGAATCAGTTATTAATTCATCCCAATCGTCGTTATTAGTTTCATTTATTAAGCTTACTTCTTCTATGTCTTGTACATTATAATGGGTGCATATATTATGCAGTGCGCAACATACATTTATAATTCGAATTGCTTTTAGGGGCTGGTACGGAAGGATGTGAGCAAGGCATCTTAAACGGCTTTTTAGCACACCAATAGTTTTTTCAACTATATTCCGTGCTGATGCATGTCTTTCATTAAATTTGTGTTCACGTGTACCAGCCTGAGGATCTCTATAAGGTGTCAGTAAAAATGGTTGAAGAGCATAGCCTGCGTCACCCAACAAGCAATTGTCTCTTTCTCCATTGCAACGGGAAAAAATAACTGCAAGCCTTACTGACGCTCCAAATTAGAGAATCGTGACTGGAAGTAGGTCGACGGGCATCGACCGCTTTTATAACATATTATAATCACAAACCTATAGAAAATAGTAAATAAATATTACGCTTTATTCCATATTATTTAGTTATTTAAATATACTCACAATCATAACATTTAAGCTGTAGCTACCCTTTCTGTTATAGGGTAAGTTTCCATCATTATGCGGCTTAGTAATTTCCACGTGAGTGCCGTCAACACATCCTATTACACCAGTAGTGCGATTCAGTAACTTATTTTTACGATATTCGTATCGTTAAAATAAGTTAAAAATAAATATAACGATTTTGCGATTCAGTAAAGTTTTTAACGATATTCACTTCCGTTAAAGCCAGCTGTTATTGTTAAGTAAACAGCAAAACTTTTTAGCAATTTTTACAATCGTTATACTTGATAATTTAACGGCAATAATTTTTGTGTTGTTAGTTGTATCGACAAAAGGATATTTTGTATATTATATATTATTTTTACTATGTTTATGATTTTCGCTTTCTTAAAATTTATTTTACAACTAATAAAATACAAACAAAAATCAACTTGTCCACTATCGTTAAAAACGTCTTAGTGAATCACTTAACCGTAGCATCAAACAATAATTTCTGTCGATAAATATGACGATTGTCGAATCGTTAAAAGTTACTGAATCGCACTACAGGTATACCAAATTTTTGCATAAAATAACGCTTAGACATTTTACGCTCATCGTCTTTCATGGTTAAGTTTATCCACCTAGGACAAATATGCTTTTCTAAGATAATAAGCACGCGATTTAAATTTTGCACATTGTACTTCGGGCCAAAGCCACATCTTTGTCTTTCCCAACCCCTCGTTGAAATCCGCCTTTTGCTAAAAATCTCAATGTAGCAGCAAGATGTATTTGTGCCGGGATAGCAGATGCGGGCATTTTTATGTTGTATTCTGTTATTTATTATTTAATATATTTTTTACGCGAATTGGTCAGTTTTTATGTGGAAAAAAATAAGATCACAAATTTTATGATTTATAAGGCAAAATTTTATTTTTAATTTTAGTCACATATGTATCAGCTGTTTGCACTTTTTGTTTTCGGAGACCATTTCATATGAGAAAATTAAACACTAAACCGCTACTTTCGCAGAACATTAGAAATAAAAAGTAAACTTTTCAAATCGGATTTTACTTACATTCTACTACTTTCTTGGAACATGCCTGATTGTCTTATTTAAAAAAAATTTATATAAAACTGTATTCGATTCAAGTCGAAATTTTGCTTGTTCCAATGCTTTTAATATAGAAATTCTTATACAAATCTTTTAATTTCAATTCGAATGCTGTAATAAGCCCTCGAATGATGTTAACAAAACTTTTACATAAACATTCAACCTATTAACATTGTATGTACGTGGAAAAATATGACAATATGGTGTCATATTTTACCTTTCTTGGTGTAACTAGGAAAGTTGTAGGAGTTTTTACCCAAATCTTTTTAAATTTTGTATGGCAACACCCCTAAGGCGTGGTGATAGGGGGTAAATATGTTCTAGGAAAATGTTTGCAAAGGAAAACGAGTTGTTGCCAGTCCTACATTTAACTTATCCGCAGGAACGCTGGAAGCTGTAGGGGAGGATTTTTTAAAATTTTACCAAATTTTGGGAGCCTCCCTTGGCGATGGAGATAGGGAGTAAGTATGTTTGGGTGGGGAAGCTAGTGAGGGCTTGATCCTGCACATTATTTCTTTAAGGTCGAATCTGGGTGACGGTGATGGGGATAGGGGGTAAATGTATTTTAAGAATATGGTTGAAAGGAGAAAATAATGGGGGTCGGTCGTACATCTTATTTTTCTAAGGCCTACTCTGGGAAAGTTATGGACGTTTTTATATCATTTTTGTAAATTTTGTATGGCAATCCCCTTAGGTGATGGAGATAGGGGGAAGTATATTCTAGAAGTATGTGTGGGAGGGAAAATAAATGGGGGTCAGTCGTAAACTTTATATCTCATTTTTGTAAATTTTGTCGGCCAAAAATTTTACCTTTGAAGGAGCACGCTGGAAGCTGTGGGAGCGATTAAAAAAATTTAAAACAAAATTGAACTTTGTAATGGAACCCTGTTAGAGGGCGGAAATAGGGTGTAAGTATGCTCCGCAAAAATATTTGTGGGGCAATATTAGTGGAAGTCGGTCTTAACTTGCACATTATACGGGGCAGCTGTAAAGGATTTAATGTACATATTTTAGAAAAATAAACAGAGGTAGTCTTGGTTTTTGGCTTATATCTCGGTCAGTTATCAGGCGATTTTGCTGTCATAGCGATTTGACTGCAGATATTTATGATAGTTTGATACCACTTATGGGTCTGTGCCACATCGTGGGCTCAAAAAATTTGATTTCAATTATAACACGGACAGATGGACATCGCTTAATCGACTTCCCTGTCTATAAGGACCAAGAAAATATGTAATTTATGAAGTCGCTGATGGATATTAAAGAAATTACAAACTTATACATATATACCCTTATCAGTTATGTAAAGGGTATAATAAGTATTTATTAGCTACCTGATAAAAACGATATTATACACTACGTTGGGAGTTCCTCAATTTGGTGAAAAATGTGTAAATTTTTACCACTTGCTGCCCAAGAACAGGCGACATACTTACAACAGGGGCTCTCCAAGTGCAAATCAGCAGCCTGGAGAGTTTGACCCTAGAGTTTATTAATTGTTAAAGCAATTTATAGTTTAACGGGAAATTGCAAGCGTTTCAAATTAAAAGGCAATCCTTTTGAAATAATTGGTATAAGGAGTATAAAATATTTCGCACAAGTAATAACAACTTAAATATGCAGTAAAATCTTAAGTAATATTGTGGCTTAAACTATGCCTACATTGCATCAGTGCACATTGGTTAAAAATAAATTTTCAATTATCAATTTATTTTATTAAAAATAAGTTATTGTAAATTACTATAACAATGCTCTATCGAATATATGAAATTTATGCATTAAATATTAAAAAAATATATTGAAACCCCCTATGTAAGCCTAAGGATCTTCAAGTTTGTTTAAGACAGGCATATTTATTTGCTTCAAATAAAAATATATTAGATGGGATTGACATGTTTTAGTCAATACAGTGCATAAAAATGAAAAAAAAAATATTAATGTTAAATAAAATAATTATTAAATATTCTAGCTTTAATGGCCTGCAATATCTAGTTCATTGGGGAGTTATATTATACCATAAAGGTTTTCCTGAAGTATCGATTAATTTTAATGGTATTACAGTGGTTGCAAAGAGGTTATACATAATTAGTATTTTGAATAAATTAAAACTTGCTTAAGTTGAGCTTGACCCTACTACCGTCAAATCCATAACTCAAGATTAATTCTGACGAAATAAGTGCTCTATTTTCAATATCCATTACACCTAAAATTACTTCTTTTTGCGATTCTACAATTCTTGCTGCAGTATGTTGCAAGAGCATTTGTAAAGGTATTTTTGCAACTTTTTCACTTACAAATATATTGCTAGGCCTACAGAAAGCTTTAACTGCCAAAAGTCTATAATAGGGTGGAAATATGTTGCAATTTCTTTGTATCTATATTCTCCATTCGAATATTAGAGCATTGCTTTTTTGTGAAGTCGTTTTCAATAAGAAATGCAAGAGCTTTCTAGTCAGAAAATTAAACAGGATCTTTGGAATTTTTACAGCATACCTTTCTGATTTTAGATGGACGCGTTGGACTTTTAATTTTATTTTTTTAAAACAGCAGCTTAATCATTTTTCTCCTTTTTTCGTGCTGAGATACATGCAGCATGAATCAGTAAATCTGTCTCATTTTGCTTTAATGATGAAAGGCCTGTCGCTTCCCTTCTTTTGCTGCGCTCGGACATTTCTATATATGGTAATCTTGGCCGACTAGCTCTTGAAGTACATGGGGCATCTGTTTGCACTTTATATATTTTGAAAATTACTTCAGATGTAAACCACTTGCCATTTCGGGACTTAAAATATTTTAAGGAACTGTGACTTTCTCGCCACTTCTGCCCCAACTCATTACAAAAAAAGCCGCATTTTTTCTTGTAAGTATTTATTATACTTATTAGAAGAGTAGTTTTCGCCGATTGTTTCAAAATATTTGCCAAAAGAGCTTTCTTTTTTTCCCCCATTTTGAAGAATTTTGCAGCCATATTTTAAAAAGATTGGCATTTTTGATGCTAACGTTACCTAAGAAAAAATGATTTATTTTTAAGAATTGAAAAAAATTGAAGGATAAATTTACAAATTAATACTCTTTAGACTATAAGTATTTTCGGATATTTTGTTTCGCACCGGACAAATTTGGACATTTTTTTTAATGTTAAAATTAATTCGAAAAAAAAAATTTTTTTAATATTTTTAATATGCCTTCAGAAAATGCATGTTTTTTTTATTCTAGCTATTATATTTTTAAAAGTTCTTTAGATATATTATAAATACTTTCTTTTAACTTGATAATCCATAAATATTTTAATTAATAGCATGTTTACCGATGTCGAAAGAATACTTTCGTTCACATTCTAAGCGAAAGAAAACTGATTTCGGTTTACCTAAGTATACTTTAAGCGAACGTTCACTCGAAAGACAAGTCGAACGAAAACAATAGCATTTTCATACAAAATTTGGTTTACCTAAGTCGAACGCAAGCTAAATATGCAAACGTAAATGTCAAAATCAGTCACTTGTTATTTTGCTTTCTAATGCCATAAAAGTATGTAGTTTTTGATGTAAATTAAACTCCACTTTGTATTAAAATGCTAAAAAAATATAAGTTAAATATGTTCTCAAGGGTTATTGGTTAAAACATTATATTGTTTAAAGCAAAAATTAACTGAAATTTGATTTAAAAAAAAATCTACAAAAATTTTGTAAGTTTTAATTATGAAATGTTTTCAGTGATGTCAATTATGCCGAATTTTTAACTAATTTAAGACCACTTGTAAGAGTTTGTAAACAAAAATAACTAATTACCATTAAATTAACCAAAAAATAACTGATAATATCTCTTTTAATGTATTTTTGTTTCCTGATTATCTGGTGTGAGTGTTGCGTGCGGGCTAAATACATATTCACGAAGTACCGTAAGAAACACACGATTGTAAACTAATGTTGAACATTCATATATGATCTAAAGATAATCTGCAAAAAAATTTTGATAATGTTTACATTGGCGCATATTCAGAAATGATATCTAAGTGTAAACTTTTTTAAGTACGTATTTAAGTTATTCTTAGTTCATTACTCTCAGCACGACAAGTTTTAACTTAATTATGGGCTGTAACTAAGTGTCAACTAACACATACATTTACAGAACAGCTGATTGATTTCATTTCATTATTTACATACTTGAAAAGTACAACAATTTTTCATCTGGCGACCAATTTAAGTCTCTCTAAAATACCCAAAGTAATAAATACATATTTTTTTCTAACAATAATAATAAACTTACCTTATTTTTTTTACTTATTGCGTCCATTTCGCCCAAAAAAATCACAAAAAACAAGTAAGAGCGCTATATTCGGCTGTGCCGAATCTTATATGCCCTTCACATTGGTCTTTAAATATACCCAGCCGAGTAATTTTGTACTGCAAATAATATAATAAAAAACCTTGTGCAAGTTTTAAAGTCTATAGAAAAGTATACAAAATTTTAACGTTCGTATGAATAATATAAATAGATGAGGAAAGTTTGAGGTCAAGAGTTTTAAAAGTTTTCGACATTATTCATATTTAAAGGTTAATAAAACTTATTAAATGTTCTAGTCCCCCTGCTCTTCTCCAACTTTTTCTCCAAAATGTATGAATTATTTGATTATTACTTTTTGTAGAATATTAGAAGTCGATAGCTGTAATAGTTTTCCAGAAGTAGCGTATCGAAAATTTTATAAAAATTGTTAATTTGTATGGGAGCTACCCCTTCTTCACCCCCCATCCGAAAATGTTTTTCTTCAGAGCGTAGCCCTTGATGTCCAATCACTTTTTGTAGAACATTTGATTTCGATATCTGTTATAGTTTCCAAGATATAGCATATCGAAAATTTAACAAAAATTGTTAATATGTATGGGAGCTACCCCTTTTTTTGCCCCCACTCAAAAATTTTTTTCTTTAAAGCGTAGGCCTTGTTGTCCAAATACTTTTTGTATAACATTTGATTTCGATATCTGTTATAGTTTCCGAGATATAGCGTATCGAAAATTTCATACAAATCGTTAATTTGCATGGGAGCTACCCCTTTTTTTGCCCCCACTCAAAACATTTTTTCTTTAAAGCGTAGCCATTCTTGCCCAATTACTTTTTGTAGAACATTTCATTTCGATATCTTTTATAGTTTCCGAGATATAGCGTATCGAATGTTTCATAAAATTTGTTAATTTGTATGGGAGCTACCCCTTTTTTTGCCCCCACTCAAAAAAATTTTTCTTAATAGCGTAGGCCTTATTGCCCAATCACTTTTTGTAGAACATTTGATTTCGATATCTGTTATAGTTTCCGAGATATAGCGTATCGAATATTTCATAAAATTTGTTAATTTGTATGGGAGCTACCCCTTTTTTTGCCGCCACGCAAAAAAATTATTCTTTATAGCGTAGGCCTTATTGCCCAATTACTTTTTGTAAAACATTTCATTTCGATATCTTTTATAGTTTCCGAGATATAGCGTATCGAATATTTTATAATAATTGTGGATTTGTATGGGAGCTACCCCTTTTTTTGCCCCCACTCAAAAAAAAATTTTTCTTTAAGGCGTAGGCCTTATTGCCCAATTACTTTTTGTAAAACATTTCATTTCGATATCTTTTATAGTTTCCGAGATATAGCGTATCGAATATTTTATAATAATTGTCGATTTGTATGGGAGCTACCACTTTTTTTGCCCCCACTCAAAAATTTTTTTCTTTAAAGCGTAGCCATTCTTGCCCAATTACTTTTTGTAGAACATTTCATTTCGATATCTTTTATAGTTTCCGAGATATAGCGTATCGAATATTTTATAATAATTGTCGATTTGTATGGGAGCTACCCCTTTTTTTGCCCTCACTCAAAAATTTTTTTCTTTAAAGCGTAGGCATTCTTGCCCAATTACTTTTTGTACAACATTTCATTTCGATATCTTTTATAATTTCCGAGATATAGCGTATCGAATATTTTATAATAATTGTCGATTTGTATGGGAGCTACCCCTTTTTTTGCCCCCACTCAAAAATTTTGTTCTTTAAAGCGTAGCCATTCTTGCCCAATTACTTTTTGTAGAACATTTCATTTCGATATCTTTTATAGTTTCCGAGATATAGCGTATCGAATATTTTATAATAATTGTCGATTTGTATGGGAGCTACCCCTTTTTTTGCCCCCACTCAAAAAAATTTTTCTTTAAAGCGTAGCCATTTTTGCCCAATTACTTTTTGTAGAACATTTCATTTCGATGTCTTTTATAGTTTCCGAGATATAGCGTATCGAATATTTTATAATAATTGTCGATTTGTATGGGAGCTACCCCTTTTTTTGCCCCCACTCAAAAAAATTTTTCTTTAAAGCGTAGGCCTTATTGCCCAATTACTTTTTGCAGAGCATTTCATTTCGATATCTTTTATAGTTTCCGAGATATAGCGTATCGAATATTTTATAATAATTGTCGATTTGTATGGGAGCTACCCCTTATTTTGCCCCCACTCAAAAAATTTTTTCTTTAAAGCGTAGGCATTCCTGCCCAATTACTTTTTGTACAACATTTCATTTCGATATCTTTTATAGTTTCCGAGATATAGCGTATCGAATATTTTATAATAATTGTCGATTTGTATGGGAGCTACCGCTTATTTTGCCCCCACTCAAAAAATTTTTTCTTTAAAGCGTAGGCATTCCTGCCCAATTACTTTTTGTAGAACATTTCATTTCGATATCTTTTATAGTTTCCGAGATATAGCGTATCGAATATTTCATAAAAATCGTTAATTTGTATGGGAGCTACCCCTTTTTTTGCCCCCACCCGAAAAATTTTTTCTTAAAGGCGTAGCCCTTATTTCCCAATTTCTTTATGTGGAACATTTCATTTCGATATCTGTTATAGTTTCCGAGATATAGCGTATCGGAAATTTCATACAAATCATTAATTTGTATGGGAGCTACCCCTTTTTTTGCCTCCACTCAAAAAAATTTTTTTAAAGTGTAGCCCTTAGCGTACAATTAATTTTTGTAAAACATTTTAAGTCGATAGCTGTTATAGTTTACGAGATATAGCGCATATAATATTTTACCAAATTTGTGCAATTGTAAGAAAAATTCCCCTTCCCCTGGTCCTATCGGAAAAAACTTTTTCCATTATTTAGGTCCCTTCCTTAGGAGTATCCGTGCCAAGTTTTGTGGCAAGAGTGATTACACTTACTGAGATATACAGGGATATATGCACGGATTTTGTCCTAAAAAAAATGGGTTACTCTGGGTTTTCGCTTATATCTCGGTCAATAGTGAACCGATTTTGCTGATTTTAAATAGCGATTGTTAGCGGGATATTTGTAATCGTTTGATACCATTTACTGATCTGTATCTTTTTATATGACTCCGGAAACTTGATTTCAACAGACGGACAGACAGGCAGACAGACGGACAGACGGACATGGCTATTTCAACTTCCCTATCTATAAGGATCCAGAATATATATACTTTATGGGGTCGCAAATGAATAATAAAGAAATTACAAACAGAATGACAAAGTGATATATACCCTATCACTATGTGAAGGGTATAAAAACAAACTAGAGATGTGTTTTTAGTCAACAAAAATCTATTGAATACAGTGTTGCATTGCTTTTAACAGCTGTTGCGATAGTTATGATTTGTGAATAGAATCTTCTACTATCTATGAACTATTTTTTGGTTTCTGTTTAATAAGTTTCGACTTTAGTTACGATTTCTGAATATGCGCCATTGTATTTTCATTTTATTTGTTTTACTAAATATATTATTTTCCACCTTCTCAAAATACACCAAAAATCAATGAACTTCTTACTATGGGTTTTTACAGACTTTTACGCGTATAAAACTACATTTGATATATAGTTTATAAATAAATTCTTCATATATTTATATTTTATAAATGCAATAAAACCATAAAAATTATAGGCTAAATGAATGGCAAATTCTTTCAATAAGTCGTCATAGCTATGTGTATATTTTGTAAACAAATATGTTACAAAAACAATGATCAAAATTCTAGTTATAGATACATAAAAAATTAAAAAAAATATATTTCTTTGGTTATAATAAGATAACGATTCAAAAGATATTGGTTTTCTTAAAAATATTTACTTAAAAAAGTGAAAAATGAACTTGTTTTGTTATGGAATGAATAACCTTTAGTAAGAAATGCGGGATTCTTCTTTGTTGATTCTTATGATACTTTAGAAAAGAGTCCCCTTAATAATAATTTCTTCTAACAAGTAAAAATTTTTTTAAACAATTAAGTGCTGACTGCGTCATTTTTGTAGCTAAGCCATGGTTTAAATATCCCAAAATCCTAAGACTTGTTAATATTATCATATGTTAATTTTAACATGAAAAAAGGTACACATTATTGAAAAGGTTTTTTTTCTTTGTCTCTTAGTGCTTTATAATTTAGTAAAGTTAGCACCACTGCATTATGTATTAAAATTTACTTATTATGAAAGTAAGTGCATACCGTTAGGAGACAAAAAAATTTGCTACGTAAACTGACATTATTACAAAACTTATATCAAAAAAATATATATATATATTTTGATCCACACTTTAAAGGGAAAAAACAAATTTTTAAAGTAAAAAAGGGATTTGAAGTGTTGATTTTAATGAAAATTTCGCTTAACAAACCTATTGCAAATTTAAAAACTGTTTATGCATATGCCCTAAAGTATGTAAGCATTTTATTATTTTTCTCTGATGAGAACAAACCTGTCAACCAAGGCGAACGAAAGTTGTCGAAATAGGTAAACCCAAATTTATTCGAAAGTGAGTGACTAGCTTTCTTTCGTATAGGTTTTCGTTCGACATCGGTAAACAGGCTATAAATTTTCTTTTTTTTTTGTTTCTAAATTATTCTTCGACCAAACACTTCAAATGCACTGCTCGCACTAAATTGTTTAACAATATCGAAAAGTTGTACGTTTGTCGATGTACACATTAACGGTAAATAACGGTATATAAAAACAAAATATTTTTTTTGTGATTCAAAGGGTCTAATGCATAAAAACGAGTAAAAGCGCTGAGTTGAGGCATGTGAGCAATTGCTCGTAAGTCGAGTTCAATCTAACAGCAACAGCTTTTGCTTAATTTCGTATGCATAAAAATGAGTTCAAACCAATTGCAATTACTTGAGCAAAGGGAGATCAAACGTCTAATTGTTATTGAAGTGCAAACATGTCGTCAAGTGAAAGTGAAGTAGAAGTAGAATCAACTAATAATAATAACACAGAAACTGCCGACATTTCTAAATGTTTAGTAGAAAAACTAAAACAAAATAAATATTTACTAGAAAAAGGTCAATTACCAAGCATTAAAAGTAAAACAAAAAACAAAAAAATATTTTTATATGAGTGCAATCACTCACTCCAATTGCAAATGAAAATGAAGAATTTGCTTCCCATTCCATTTAAGCATCTTTTATTTCATCTGCATCTTTCGGGGATTTTATCCACTCGCTTGCTTTGGCATATAAAAGTTTCGCAACTTCCGCAATAGTTCGTGACACAGTTGATTGATGGACTCCAATATCTGTGGTTATACCTTTTTGGAATCCAGGATCTGCACAAAGTCGTAAATACAGTCGAGTTTTATCAATGTTACTGAGGGCACCACTTAGTGTTTCTTCTGACTCCTCAAAAAAATAATTAACCAACCAGCAGATGTTACTATCATCAAACCTATTATTTTTTAATTTTTTATGTATTGTACAAAAAAAAAATACAACTAATAAATAAAAACGAAAACTCAAAAATACAAACCTGTATAATTTTTTTATCTCCACTTGCTAAATTTGTTTTACGCTGTTGATAACATTTTGTATTATTTTTTGTGACACAAAATATTCAGCCATGATTTCTTTTTAGTGTACGCGAGTCAACTATAAGGCAGACTCAACAAAATTTGAGCAAGTGCTCACAAAAGAAAGCAAACGCTTGTTTTTATGCATATGAAAATGAGCACAAGCTCAGCCAACTTAGTTTAAACTGAGCAAGATTGTCGTGTGCACCTTGTGCAAATGTTTTTCTTTTCGTTACGGGCTGGCAATGCTGTTTGAATTGTTAACAGCTGGAATAAAAATCATAACAGAGAAAGGTAAACAATGGCGTGAATATATGGGTGCAAGTTGCTGAAGATGTTGTGAGGGAGACATCTTGGCGCGTATGGAAGGTGATGTACGGTGGCCATGACGAAATGGCGCCTTACTTACGTTTTTGAGGAGAAAGAAACCGGTAGTGCGCGGTGGTTGTGCTTGCATTAATAAAAGGCAAAGTGGTGAATTTTAAGAAAAATATATTTTATTGAAGTTTTATTTACATACATATAACAATTAAACCCACACAAACAACAAAATAAAAGAAAGACATTTAGTTAAACAACCCCACCAGCCAAAGATAAGCGATGAACCTAAATAAAAAAAAGGTGTCAAACAAGAAAGTGCGGGGGGGCTGATCCAGTGTTTGAGCAAGTGTGTTTGTTACGCCAGCCGTTTCCTGGAAATAAAGCTACCAGTCCAACAAACAAAAAGAAAACGGAATAAAACTTACCCTTCTCAGTGTCATCCACCCGTACCATCACGTAATCCTCATCACCGTCATTGTCGTCATCACTGCCATCAAGTGCACCGCCGGTTGGAGTTTGCCTGCAGCAGCCTCAGTGACTTGTACTCCCATTCCAGAGCCGAAGTGTGCCCCACCAGTAGTACCAGCTCAGGGTTCGTCACCAGACCGCCAACCGGACATCTCAACCAACGAGGACTGACAGACTGAAAATAATAAAACAAAAACCGTAAGTAGGTATTTTACTTTGTTACTTTGTGTTGTAAGGATTTACCGTAGTCCAGTCCTCTGCGTAGACTTTTGGCAGAGTGCGCGCGCCGTAATTTGAGCTCGAAATACGTGCGGTTTCACGTCGCGAGGAAATAAGTACGTTCCTAAAAACAACATCGGTAGCAGAGTCAAATATAGTGCTTCAAAATCCAAATTTTTTTATACTTACCAATACTTTGAGACCGCGAGAGTAAAACGTAACGGACGTCGCCGAATCCTGGAAATAAAAAAAAAACCTGAAAAGAAATAAAAAAAACCCTGAAAAGAAATAAAAACCCTGAAAAGAAATAAAAACCCTGAATTAATTCAAAGAAATAAAATGGATTAATTTAAGAGAAACAAAATTAATATACGCTTAAATAACGTTTTTTATTACATATACATACATACTTACCTGTCTCCATTTTAATAAGCGCCATTGCTCTTAACCTAAAAAGATTTTTTATTATATTTATTTTAATGTCATGTGAATTATATATACTTTAAAATTTTTTCTTGTTAACGAATCAAAACTTACCCCTTAATCGGTTAAAATTTAAATTTTTTATATTGTAAATTTTTGTATACCTAGATTGTTTAAAGTTTTGATTTTTTTTATGCAAACAGAATAGTTAATAAAGTACGAATCCATTATAATGTTTACATGAAAATTTATCTTTGTATTTAATTCCTTAGCAGGATGAGCACCTGAATTTGAAATAAGCGGTAAGTAGGGGAACTCCAGGTTGTTGTAAGGTCGCGTATGGGACATCCAGACCCACTAGACGGATGTCATGGTGAGACCCTTCCGGTCTCGTGTGGGAGGGCTATTCCTGGCAAAACACCAGCCAGAGGTTCCAGTGTGAGTGTGCGTGATATAGCAGGGAACCATTTGCGCCTTCAAGCCCCATTTACTCTTTTCATTAAATAGCTGGTATGGATTTTTTTTGTTGCTAGTGGTAAGTACCGGCCCAGAGAATCGGCAAGAACCACCCCATCTGGCGAGCTCTAGCCGGAGCTAACGCGAGCATACCAGCGCCGCCGACGATCTGGCCACCCCACATCATGATGGCTCTTTGACAGGTGCCACACTTACCACAGTACAAGATGAGATCAAACGTAAGCAGTAAGTAAAAGCAAACGCATCAAATTTTATTATGCATACGACAATCACCTTTTACTCAAAAAATCGAGTCCGAGCTCAAACTCATGTTTTATGCATGAGACCCAATGTGTTGATAATGTCATAAAAAACTAAAAAGAGCAAAACAAGACATTAAAAAAATACATTTTGACCAGAAAAAATGGATTTTTGACCAATATGCAGTGGTAAAAAAAATCTTTATTCAGCATTGGCTACCCTCCTAAGCGCAACTTGCTCTTTAGTTTAAAATTTAAACTTCTTCCGTTACACAACCCCTAAGAGTTTGGCCATGTTCTCTAAGGGTGAACTACAATTTTTTACCGCAAAAAAAATTGCGTTTAGAAAAACAGCCTTTCTTACAGTATATATGTATGTATAATTTAAATAAATATAGCCTCATCCAGCCAACTTTGCTAGAACCGATCCTAGTACTCTTATAGCTAAAATAATAAATATATCAGGAAATTTGTATTTATGTTAATATAAAAATTTAAATATGTAAATGAAAATTTTAGAAAATAAAAATTTGTTTTATTTCAATATTGGTTTTGGCCAAACCAAAAGGGATTTTTATCAAGAATTCAATCTTAAAAATAATTTAAAACAAGAATTTAATTCTTAAAATATAAGAATTTATTCTTGATTAAATTTGACCTTGTAATTAGATTTTTTTCAAGATTATATTCTTAAATTTTAAAAATGAAATCCTAATTTGAGATTATTAACAAGAACAAAATCTCAAATACGAATTTTAAGCGCGATCTTAAAAAAATCAAGATATTATTGAATTAATAATTTCTTCCCGAAACAGACTTTCGAAACTGAAATGACTTGATTTCAAGCATAAAATCTTGATTTTAGAAGATTTTTCCCTTAGTGCAGAACGTTGACATAAATCTACTGCAGAATAAATTTGTAAACAATAACGTTCTACCTTCAGCAAATAACATTTATGACGACCATTGTCATGTTTCAGTAAAAATCCTTTTAGTTTTTGTTGCACTGACAAGCAGGAAGTTCTC
Organism: Melanophora roralis; assembly: GCA_963583895.1. NCBI lineage: Eukaryota > Metazoa > Arthropoda > Insecta > Diptera > Rhinophoridae > Melanophora > Melanophora roralis. The sequence continues at coordinate 8,312,522 of OY757192.1, forward strand.
GAAAGTTTTGCTTTAATAAAATCTAACGACGTTGGAAATGATGGCAAGAGTCCTTTTTTCTTTAAAGCAGTAATTCTCAGGCTTCCACCCCATTTCACATTCTTATTAAACACTATTCTTACAAAATCTATTTTTCCTGATAAGTGAAAGATAGCAAAAATTATTCTTATTCCGAAAGCTACCAGTGATTTCTAACCAATTTTCCTTTTTTATCTTTAGCCATTGAAAAACTAGTTCTGCCTGCAGTCTTATATCTTCTTATCTACACAATAGATCTCAAGTAGTTCAGTTTTACAATGATGTGTCAAGCAAACTTATTATGAACAGGGGGGGTCCCACAAGGCTTTATTATGGGCGTCTTCTTTTCTACCTATATATTAAAGGTCTTATTCATAAACGTACAATAGTGTTTATTAAAGGCTTATTTGACAATTATTCCATATAAACTTGTCAAATAAGCCTTTAATAAACACTATTGTACGTTTATGAATAATACCCTAATAATTTACCTAACCTTTAATTGATAGTACTGCTCATAAGTATGCTGATAGTGTCCAAATTTACACCCCTTGCAACACTTCTGATATATCTTCTTGTTGCAACAAAATAAATGATGACTTGAGCACCAATCCATCAATATCCAAGTGTATTCTCCTTTTTTAAAAATCTATAAGGATTTTTTATGGGTTTCAAATAAAAACTCCCAATAATAACATCTGCTTTTTAACTTCAGCATGCATTCTGGGAATTACTTTTAATAATAGGCTAACTTGGTCTGACCAGTTTAATGCTATTGTAGGTAGAGTCTATGGGATGCTTCGTAATTTGCGATAGACATTCCATTGGCCAAAACTTACCTTATCCCATCACTCTTATACGGTTGTGAAATTTTCGCAAACTGTGATAGCAATGACCTTCGCAAACTTATAATAAATGTAAAAACATAATTCGAATTGCTTCGACAGGCATCGAAAAATTATGAATTCAGCTTTGGTACTTTTTTTGAAATTTTGTACATAAGGAGGTAGGAAAAAGGTCAAAAATTATACATTGTTATTTTTAAGGTACTTTTTGTAAATTCTAAGACAAATAACATAGGACCATAATTCGAACTGCGTTTGACAGGTCTCTAAATATATAAATATTTTCGTAAAAATGCTTCGAAATTTTTTTTAAAGGGTACAAATTATATATTGATACTATTAGGGTACTTTTTTTCTGCTTTTTTATACTAACATACATAGAAATTTATTTGAAATAACTTTTGAAAGGTCTCGAACCCATATGAATACGTGGGAAATTTTATCTATATTGGCAGCAAAAAGGGTAAAAACTATATATTGATGTTTTTATGTATTTTTTGTAGCTAATAATGATAAAACGATAATTTAAAATGCGTTCCACAGGTGTCAAAATAATATGAATATGTTTGTTGTACTTACATATGTACAATTTTCGATTATGAGGGGAAAAAAATAATATTTAGGTACTTTTAAGGAACTTTTTGCATCATCTGACCAATAAATATAAAAAAACTAGCTAAGCCCGGTGTGCTTCGCTACCCCAATCATAGTAAATTTATTAAAATATGTAAACAAAAGAATTTATATATTTTTTAATTTATTGGTTGCCCCACATAAGTTGCAATAAATAATAAGTCAGCCCTACTATTTACTTAGCACATAAAAATTGGATATTTACCAGGCTTACAGTTTTGGAGATATTCAGAAAGCTTTAATAAGCAAAAATCATTTATAAATTTCTATATATAATCTTAGCCCCTTATTAACATATTAACATTTTTTGGTAACCTGACGAATGCAATTTAAACTATGTTTCTACCTTCATTGGTTTCAAAGTTACGAAAAGTACTAAAACGTAATTTTAACCTTTTTTCCCCCTAAGAGTCCAATTATTCAAAAAAGACCCAAAAACGTACTCATATTTTTTAGGCCCGTCGCATCCAATTTGAATTATGTTTCTATCTTTATTGGTTGAAAAGTAACAAACAACACATAAAAAAATCAAAATATATTTTTAACCCTGTTTTCCTCTTTTGGGTCCAAAATAAAAATAGGACGAAAAACGTAATAATATTTTTTTAAGACCTATCGAACGCAATTTGAATAATGTTTATATCTTTATTGGTTTAAAAGTAACAAAAAGTACCAAAAGATAATTTTAGCCCCTTTTTCCCCCATTTCGGACCAAAATGAAAAAAAAACTGCAGATACCTGTCTGTTTGTTTCTTAAGGAAAACGCAAAACTTTTTAAATTTTGTTTTTATCTTATATACATCAAAAGATAGTAGGCTACATGTTTTTCCTTTTTTGTCCCCTATTTATCCCTTTACGGGCCCAATTTCTTAAAATTCGTATGTATTTAAACAAACATGTATTTAGCTCTACGCGTTTGATCAGTATGGCTTTGGGTAATTTGGTTAGGCAATTCATAACCAGACCTTCCCACACAAATGGGCGTAGTGTGGGCGCGGCAGCAAAGATTTCCAAAAAAAACTTGCCAATTGTTTCTTCCAGACTTGTAAAAATTTCAAAAAAATCGATCCACTGGTGTGGACAGCTATAAATTACAAACATACATACATATGTGCATACATACATACATACATGTATACATACATACATACATACATACATACATACATACATACATACATACATACATACATACATACATACATACATACATACATACATACATACATACATACATACATACATACATACATACATACATACATACATACATACAACCTTTCTTTATATAATATAGATACAGGGATCACATATCAAATATTTTTCAAAAGAAGTTCAAACTTCTCTTATATTGTTATATCCAAATTTTATTATGCTTTTGTGCAAATTTTTGTATCTCACCAAAGAAAAAGGTCTGAGACCCACCTCCAATTATACCGATTGACACAGAATCCCTTCCTGAGTCGATTAAAACCTGTCAGTCCATCCGTCCGGCTAGGAGTTAGGCTGAATTCCAAAACGCAGTTTGCCTTGCATCATGAAATTTCATGTTTTTTCTGAAAGCAAAGATGATGTTTTTGATAATTTCTTCTACTTCCAAATGAGTGCTTGCAGCTATATTAATGTCCTGGAAGCAAAAAACGTTGTCCAAATTGTAAAGAGTGAATAAGGGAAGAAGTTGAAAATTTTTAATGCAAAGCAAACTGCGCTTTGGAATTCAGTCTTAATGTATTCTTGTTAGCAAAGTAGAGACCGCATTTTTGCAGATATTTCGATGAAATTTGGAACAGATAAGTTTTTTGGCATAAGAAAAAAGCGTGTTGTTTGTGGTGATGATCAGGTTATTTTTCGACAGAGCTCCAATACAAATGTCCTTTCGGATTAAGCGTTTTGGGCTATAACTGGCTAGAATATGGCCTTATCTTCACATAATTTTGCACGTTCGTCTATCTTTATGTCACCCATTTTTGTACCGAAAATAAATATTAACGGTATATTTTTGAGCTTCATAAAAATAGAAGAACCAATTTGAAAACTTACATTTTTGTGGGCGCTGCAATCCTCCATTTTTGTCCTATAGAACTTCGGAATTAGAGGCCTTCTATATGTGTGCCAATTTTAACAAAATCAGTGCAATTAAAGTACCAGCATAAAAAGTTTAAGTTTTATGGGCGTGGCATCGCCCACTTTTTTACCTTAAAAATTTTAACTTTAAAAGCCGTTTACGTGCGAACTAATTTCCAAAAATCGGCTCCGAAGAGGAATTGAAATTATGTTTCTATCATAATTTATTTTAAGGTTACAAAAAGTACTAAAACATAATTTTAACCCTTTCTTCCCCTTAGGGTCTATAAAATTAAAAAAGTATCTAAAAACGTACTCATATTTTTTAGGCCTGTTACACTTAATTTGAATAATGTTTCTATCGTTATGGGTTTAAAAGTTACAAAAAACGAATAAAAAAATCAAAATATATTTTTAGCCCTTTTTTCCCCTTTTGGGCCCAAAATAAAAAAAAAGTACGAAAAACGTAATCATATTTTTGTAAGACCTATCGAACGCAATTTGAAAAATTTTTCTATCTTTATTGGTTTAAAAGTAACAAAAAGTACCAAGAAGTACCAAAATATAATTTAAACCCCTTTTTTCGGCCTTTCGGACCAAAATTTAAAAAAAAAAACTCCAAACACCAGTCTGTTTATTTCTTAAGGAAAACGCTAAACTTTTTAAATTTTGTTTCTATCTTATAGACATCAAGAGATAGTAGGTTACCGATTTTTCCCTTTTTGTCCCCTTTTTATCCCTTTACGGGCCCAATGTTTAAAAACTCATGTGCATTTAAACAAACATGTAAAGCTTAACACGTGTTGTAAATTTCAGGTATTTAGCTCTACGCGTTTGAGCAGTATGGCTCTGGGTAATTTTGTTACTTGACCTTCCCACAGAAATGGGCGTAGTGTGGGCGTGGCAACAATAATTTCCAAAAAAAAAGTAGCCTATTGTTCCTTTTAGACTTGAAGTAACACTCTGTAAAAATTTCACAAAAATCGATCCACTGGTGTGGCCAGCTATAAAATACAAACATACATACATACACACACACCCCTTCTTTATATAATAGATAATTCAAATTGCGTTCGACATGTGCGGGTAGAAAAACAACCCATTTTTTTTAGGAAAAAATCCGTGCATATATCCCTATATATCTCAGTAAATATAGTCATTCTTGACACAAAACTTGGCACGGATACTCCTAAAGCTTAAATAACGAAAAATTTTTTTCAGATAGGACCAGGGGAAGTGATATTTTACCTACAATTGCACAAATTTTGTGAAATATTTTATGCGCTATATCTCAGAACCTAAAACAGCTATCGACTTAAAATCTTTTACAAAAAGAAATTGGACAACAAGGCCTACGCTCCAAAGTAAAAACTTTTTGAGTGGGGGTAAAAAAGGGGTAGCTCCCATACAAATTAACGATTTGTATAAAATTTTCGATACGCTTTATCTCGGAAACTATAACAGATATCTTAATCAAATGTTCTACAAAAAGTAATTGGAAAACAAGACCTACACCTTTAAGAAAAAATTTTCTGAGTGGAGGCAAAAAAAGGGGTAGCTCCCATACAAATTAACGATTTGTATGAAATTTTCGATACGCTATATTTCTGAAACCATAACAGATATCGAAATCAAATGTTCTACAAAAAGTAATTGGGCAACAAGGCCTACACTTTAAAGAAAAAATTTTTTGTGTGGGTGCAAAAAAGGGGTAGCTCCCATATAAATTAACGATTTATATGAAATTTTCGATACGGTATATCTCTGCAACTATAACAGATATCGAAATTAAATGTTCTACAAAAAGTAATTGGACAACAAGCCCTACACTTTCAAGAAAAAATTTTTTGAGTGGGGGCAAAAAAAGGGGTAGCTCCCATACAAATTAACGATTTGTATGAAATTTTCGATACGGTATATCTCTGCAACTATAACAGATATCGAAATTAAATGTTCTACAAAAAGTAATTGGACAACAAGGCCTACACTTTCAAGAAAAAATTTTTTGAGTGGGGGCAAAAAAAGGGGTAGCTCCCATACAAATTAACGATTTGTATGAAATTTTCGATACGCTATATCTCGGAAACTATAACAGCTATCCACATCATATGTTGCTCTCTTAATCTCGTAGTGTACGGACGTGTCTACGCGAGTGTATATTTGTAATAGGTGATATTTGTAATAAGTTACAAAAAAAAAATTGTTAATATACATACCTACAAGACATAAGTGAGAATCGAAAACAAAAACAAACTAAACAAAACAAAAAAACCAAACGGTTAATGAGTAACAGTAATCGTTGTGACAGTGGGCCTAATAGCCGAAATGCTTACATTGTGTTAAGCTCAGCAAGCGTTAGCAATGAAAACATTAGAGACCCTGAATATAATAGAAACTATTTAAGTGCAAAACCGAAAACAAATACAAATAATTTAAGTGCAAGTGTGCCTAATTTGAATAAATGTACTGAACAAGGGACAAATTTAGCCCTATCTCTGTTTAAAAATTATAAAAAAAATACCGAGGTGCCATCTTCATCGCGGTCTTCTTTATCAAGTTCTGGTGTCGCACCAACAGCTGCTAAAGGCGCTACGGGCCCCATTTCTGCGTGTGCTCCTAAGATCCAGGTAGGGATGGACAGGTACGTAACAGTTCTTAAAAGGGGAAGGAGCCCTAAATCGGCAGAAGCATCTCAACCTGCAAAAATTTTAAAAGACGATGAAAGGCCAACCTCATCGCAAAATCGTTTTGCAATTTTGCAAGAGGATAATGAGGCCCCTGTTAGTGAAAAAAAGTCCTTTAAGCCACCTCCCATTTATTTGAGGGAAAAAAACTCAAATGATCTCGTCAAGTTTTTAGTCGGTTTGATTGGGGAAAATAACTTTTATGTTTCAAACGTTAAACGCGGTAACATATTTGAGACAAAAATTCAAGTGAACCATGAAAACGCCTACCGCGCCACGGTTTCGGAGCTCGAAAAACTCAGAAAAAACTTCTATACCTACCAACTCAAGACCGCAAAAGGCCTTCAGGTAGTTATTAAAGGCATTGATTCTAACGTTGACCCAGAAGAGATCAAGACCAGTTTGCTAAACAAAGGGTTTATGGTTAGGACGGTATCGAATATGAGAAATAGGAAAAAACACCCCCAACCATTATTCCGAGTGGAGCTTGAGCCTGGTGATATCAAATTGAAAAAAAGTGAAACTCACCCCATCTACGATTTAAAATATATTATGCACCGACGAGTCAATGTGGAAGTGCCACATAAGCGATCTGGGCCCGTACAGTGCTTAAACTGCCAGGAATATGGCCACACTAAAACTTATTGTAAGTTGCCTACTGTTTGTGTTGTGTGTGGGGATCTACACGATACGACCAAGTACGACAAGCCAAAAGATGATCCTAGGATAAAGAAATGCAGCAACTGCGGGGGAAACCACACTGCCAACTATAGAGGTTGTCCTGTATTTAATTCAGTTAAGCGATCAACTAAGCCGAAAATAGTTCCTGCCCCTCCCCAGCCTTTAAATATACCAACTACAAATATGCCTCCATTGGCACAACCAACTACAAATCAAGTTTCTTACGCCGCCGCATTAAAGTCTAACCAGCCTAATTCACGTAAGTCTACCCAGCCTACAACACAACAAGAAGTGCCAACTAGCGAACCAACCGGGCCTAATTTTAGCCGCCTGGAAGCCGTAATTGACAATATGGTCACACAATTTACGCAGATTATGGCGCAAATGGCCAACATGATGCAAGAAATGCAAAAAATGCAGTCTGCTTTTCTGCAGGCTATGCTTAAAAGACCATGAACTGCCTCAGGGTTTGTTTCTGGAACGCAAACGGCATCCGCCAACATAAAAACGAGCTCGAATATTTCTTGATGAACCAAAAAATAGATGTTATGTGTATTTCTGAGACTCATATGACATCTAGAAGCACTTTTAAAATTAGTGGTTATTCTTTTTACGATTCAAAGGATCCTAAGGATAGATCATGTGGTGGCTCGGCTATTCTAATCAAATCAAGAATTAAACACCAATGGTTGGGTGGCCTCTCGGAATGTTATATCCAAGCTACGAACGTCTGCATTGATGAATTTTTCCATAACCTTGTTATTTCATCAGTTTACTGTCCACCCAGATTCTCCATAACGAAGGATCAGTACAACAGTTTCTACAAATCATTAGGTCCCCGCTTCATAGCTGCTGGAGACTATAACGCTAAGCACACATACTGGGGCTCCCGCCTAATTAGTCCCAGAGGTCGTGTCTTGTATCACTCAGTGTCGGAAATAGGACTTTTCGTTATTTCAACTGGACAACCAACCTATTGGCCAACGGACAAAAATAAAATTCCAGACGTAATAGATTTTGGCGTGGCAAAAGGTATATCCCCGGACCTTATTGAGGCTGTAGCCTCCTTGGATTTATCTTCTGACCACTCACCCACAATTATCACTATTTGTAGTCCTCACCAAATAGCAACTAGTGATTTTTTCTTATCAAAAAGAGTAAATTGGTTAAAATATAAAAAATATATCAGCTCTCACTGCTCGGAACACATACCACTAAAAACTCCCCAAGAAATCGATGATTGCCTAAATATCCTAAATGAAAACATTAAAGAAGCCGTTGAACATGCTTCTTCAACATACCGTCAGGTCAAATACAACAACATTTTTTCTGTCGATGTTGAGGAGCTTTTATCTGAAAAAAGGAGAACGCGAAGAGAATGGCAACAGCATAGATCGCCCCAACTTAAAACGAAGCTAAAAGAGTGTACAAATCGCTTAAAAACTTGCTGGAGGTACACAGAATTGCATCAATTAAGAAGTATTTGGAAGGTCTAGACGCAACCCCTCAAACAAATTATTCTCTATGGCGATCAGCCAGTCGTCTCAAAAGACCCGTAATCGCAAAACCACCACTGCGCAATCTAAGAGGATCCTGGGCTAGAAATGATGAAGAAAAATGCGATCTGCTCGCAAGCCATTTAAGAAACGTGTTCACTCCTAATACATGCACTGACGTGAGGGAATTACCGCCTGTTGTTTCTAGACGTCCTATAGAAATACGTTTCCGATATTCAGATGTGGTAGAAGCTATTTCTAACCTTAATGATAAAAAAGCTCCTGGCGTTGATAAAATAAGCAACAAAATGCTCATTGAGCTACCTTTTACAGCAAAAAGAATAATTCTTTTTAATTTCAATGCCATAATACGGCTTGAACATTTTCAACCAATATGGAAAGTTGCCTTAGTTAAGATGATTCCTAAGCCTGGTAAAGATCCTTCTAAGATGGAGTCTTATAGGCCTATAAGTTTGTTACCAACTTTGTCAAAACTGTTTGAAAAGCTGCTTAAAAACAAGCTTACTCCTATCCTTAATGAAAACAACTGCATTCCAGATCACCAATTTGGCTTTAGAAGTCAACATAGCACAATAGAACAAACTCACAGACTGGTGCAGGTTATAAGAAAAACTTTCGAGGAAAAAAAGTACTGCTCCGCGCTTTTTATAGATGTCTCTCAAGCTTTCGATAAAGTATGGCACGAAGGCCTGTTAAACAAACTAAAGCTAAACCTTCCAGCTAATATTTTCAACCTACTAGAAAAGTACATAACCGGTCGACAGTTTAAAATCAAAGAGGGAAACCAAATAAGTTCTTCTCAAACAATAGGGGCTGGTGTACCTCAAGGGAGTATACTAGGTCCAGTTCTGTACTTGCTTTACACAGCAGATATGCCAACCAATAGTTTTACACACACGTCGACATTTGCTGATGATACTGCTTTTCTTAGTATTCATAAAGACCCTAAAGAGGCTTCAAACCAATTGCAGCAACACGTAACCCAAGTTGAAAAATGGGCAAAGTTATGGGGAATAAAAATAAATGAACAAAAATGTACCCACGTAACTTTTACTTTACGCAAAGAAACGTGCTCTCCAATTCTTATTAACAACCATATGGTGCCTCAACGAACCGAGACAAAATATCTTGGTATTCACCTAGACCGCCGCCTCACGTGGAAGCCTCATATAGATGCGAAGTTGACGCAAATGAAACTTAAAGCTACACAAATTCATTGGCTAATCGGCAGAAACTCTGTGCTTCGTCTTGATTGTAAACTTCTACTCTACAAATCGATTTTTAAACCAATTTGGTGCTACGGTATACAATTATGGGGCACTGCTTCCGCATCCAACGTAGAAAAAATTCAACGCAGGCAAAACAAAATCCTAAGAATGATAACTGGTGCTCCTTGGTATGTTAAAAACAGCAACATCCACAAGGATCTACAAGTTCCACTAGTTAAATGCGAAATCCTGAACTATGTGGACAAGTATTTAAATAAGCTGGAAGCTCACCCAAATCCGCTCGCCCGAAACATCCTGCAACATAGTGGGCACACCCGCCTGAAAAGGAGGGATACTATTGCGCTTATATGAAGCTTGATAATTAATATGAGAACTTAAATTTTAGTCTGGCACTGGCTGGACTTATATTAACTACCTAGTTTTAAGATTTGAACACTTATTGTTAGTTCGCCACAGGCGAAGATTCAATAATAAATATATGAAAAAAAAAAAAAAAATATGTTCTACAAAAAGCAATTGGGCAACAAGGCCTACGCTCCAAAGAAAAAAAAAATTTGGGTGGGGGGGGGGGGAAGAAGGGGTAGCTCCCATACAAATCAACAATTTTTATGGAATTTTCGATTTTCTATATCTCGGAAACTATAACAGATATCGAAATCAAATGTTCTACAAAAAGTAATTGGACAACAAGGCCTACACTTTAAAGAAAAAATTTTTTGTGTGGGGGCAAAAAAAGGGTAGCTCCCATACAAATTAACGATTTGTATGAAATTTCCGATACGCTATATTTCGGAAACCATAACAGATATCGAATTTAAATGTTCTACAAGAAGTAATTGTGCAACAAGGCCTATGCTTTAAAGAAAAAATTTTTTGAGTGGGGGCAAAAAAAGGGGTAGCTTCCGTACAAATTAACGATTTGTATGAAATTTTCGATCCGCTATATTTCGGAAACCATAACAGATATCGAAATCAAATGTTCTACAAAAAGCAATTGGATAACAAGGCCTACGCTCCAAAGGAAAAATTTTTTGAGTGGGGGCAAAAAAAGAGATAGCTCCCATACAAATTGACGATTTGTTAAAATTTTCGATACGCTATATCTCTGCAACTATAACAGATATCGAAATTAATTGTTCTACAAAAAGTAATTGGACAACAAGGCCTACGCTCCAAAGAAAAAACATTTTTGGGTGGGGGGTGAAGAAGGGGTAGCTCCCATACAAATCAACAATTTTTATGGAATTTTCGATTTGCTATATCTCGGAAACTATAACAGATATCGAAATCAAATGTTCTACAAAAAGTAATTTGACATCAGGGGCTACGCTCTAAAGAAAACAATTTTCGGATGGGGGGTGAAGAAGGGGTAGCTCCCATACAAATCAACAATTTTTATGAAATTTTCGATACGCTATATCTCGGAAACTAAAGAGTGAGATCAAAAAAACCTTAACACACTTGTTCTCTTAAAACTTTTTACCCAAGTATTTTTTGAATTTTTTTTGATCAAGTTACCTTTGAAAAGTATGTCAGTTGTTATGTTAAATGTCAATTTTCTTCATTTGTTGTTAAATTAAGTAAAATGAGTGACGAGAAAAAAGTGCGTACTACAATTATTAAATATTTTCAACAAAACCCAACATGGTCCTACAAAAAGTTGGCCAAACAATCAATGGTCTGCCGTCAAACTGTTTCCAATGTTATTAAACGGTATCAAGAGAACTTGTCCGTTGATAGAAAACCTGGTTCGGGTAGAAAGAAAGGTCCACGTGATGTTTCTAAGGCCAAAAAAATAGAAAGGATTTTCAAAAGAGCTCCCAACACATCCGGTAGGAAAGCAGCCCAGTTAGCTCAGTGCTCAGATTTTTTGGTACGAAAAGTTAAAGCTAATGCAGGTTTAAAAACATACAAGGTTCAAAAAGTTCCTGACAGGAACGCTGCTAAAAATTTAGAGGCCAAAAATAGAGCTCGGAAATTGAAGGCAAGTTTTATAAAAAAATATTCCTGCTGCATAATGGACGACGAAACGTATGTTCTGGCAAATTTTTCGCAACTTCCAGGTCAAAATTTTTATGTTGCTAATGCTCGAGGGAATGTTGAAGAAAAGTTTAGGACCCAAAAGCAGACAAAATTTCCCAAAAAGTTCTTGGTATGGCAAGCAATATGCAGCTGCGGCAAAAGGAGCCAAACATTTGTTACAACGGGCTCTATAAATACCGAAATTTACATCAATGAATGTTTAAAAAAAAGGCTTCTTCCGTTCATAAGAAATCATAAAGTCTCCACTTATTTTTGGCCTGATTTGGCATCTTGTCACTATGGTAAGAAAGCTCTTGAGTGGTACAAAAACAATAATGTGGTATTTGTACCAAGAGAGGCAAATCCTCTAAACTGCCCGCAGCTAAGGCCAGTGGAGAGATATTGGGCTCTTGTGAAAAGAGAACTGAAGAGCACAAAAAAGGTGTCCAAAAGTGTGATAGATTTTAAACGGAGGTGGACTACCAGTTCCAACAAAGTGACAGAAAGCACTTTAAAAACCTTAATGGAAGGGTTTCCGGAAAAGGTTCAAAAATTCATCACTAGTGATTAGAACTATAAAAATAATTTTTTTTTGTAATTTTAATAATAATTTCAAACTAATAAAAATAAAATCAAAACTGTTAGTTAAGTAGTTTTTTTTTTATTTACATTTATGTATGTTAAGATTTTTTCGATCTCACTCCTTATAACAGCTATCCACATCAAATGTTCTACAAAAAGCAATTGGACAACAAGGCCTACGCTTCAAAGAAAAAAAATTTTTGGGTGGGGGGTGAAGAAGGGGTAGCTCCCATACAAATCAACAATTTTCATGGAATTTTCGATTCGCTACATCTCGGAAACTATAACAGCTATCGACTTCTAATATTCTACAAAAAGTAATAATCAAATAATTCATACATTTTGGAGAAAAAGTTGGAGAGGAGCAGGGGGACTAGAACATCCCATAACATTTAGCAAGTTTTATTAACCTTTAAATATGAATAATGTCGAAAACTTTTAAAACTCTCGACCTCAAACCTTCTTCATCTATTTCTATTATTCATACGAACGTTAAAATTTTGTATAGTTTTCTATGAACTTTAAAACTCGCACAAGGTTTTATATTATATTATTTGCAGTACAAAATTACTTAATGACGCGGAAGGAAGAATAGAAAGTAGATTCGCAAAAAGCAGTTTTATTATAATATATAAAGTACAAAATCATTCGGCTTGATCATATGGCTGGGAACTTATAAGATCAATATGAAGTATATATAAGATTCGGCACAGCCGAATATAGCGCTTTTACTTGTTTTTTGTAACTTAGGAAGCGGAAAAAGGCACAAATTACATATTAGTACTATTTAGGTACTTTTTCTAGCTTCTTAGCAAATAAAGGTAGATACATAATCAAAATTGCGTCTGTTGGTCTGGGAAAATTATGAATATGTTTTCTTTCGTTTTTTTTTTAATTTGGACCTGAATTGGTTAAAAAGTGCACAAATTATGTATAGTTATATATAAGAAATTTTTAGGTGCTGTTTGCATCTTTTGAACCAGTAAAGGTAGAAACATAACACAAACTGAGTTAGGAGGTTTAGAAACAATATGTTTTTTGTTTTGTTTAATTTTTTGACCCTCAGGACAGAAAAAAATAGTATACATTGACCCCGAAAGTTCTTTTTTACATTTCGGGTAGTTACTTGCATTGATTTAAAATTGATTTTACATAAAGTTTTTTGTTGTGTATTTTTTTAATTTGAAGAGCAAAAAATTAATAAGTGCCCCCTTGATTGAATGGCAACCACTTGATTGTATTTGAATCACAATTTACAAAATGCTTTCTTTGTGGCGTAGGTATCAGGTATCAACAATTAGGATATAGTTTAAGAATGGAGTTCTTAAAACAATTTTTGCTAACTAAAGCTTTTTGAATATCTCCAATATTATAAAACTGGTAAATTCTTAATTTTTATATGTTAATTAAATAGTAGGGCTGGCATAATGTATTGCAACTTATGTTGGGCAACCAGTAAACTAAACAAGTAAGAGCGCTATATTCGGCTGAGCCGAATCTTATATACCTTTCATATTGATCTTATAAGTTCCCAGCCATATGATCAAGCCGAATGATTTTATACTTTAATATTATAATAAAACTGCTTTTTGCGAATCTACTTTCTATTCTTCCTTCCGCGTCATGAAGTGATCTTGGAAACAAATTAAGTTTTTGTATGACAAGCATTTTTTTATATATTCTTTGGTATAATACAAATAATAAATAAAAGAAATCATAATAAGTACATATATATTGTTACGGAGTTGAACTTTTGACTGGGTATTTAACACGATAATTTTATAAGTTGTGGGGTGTTATTGGTAGTTGTTGTCTGCGCTTAGAAGTTCTTTCGAAATTGTGGCTAACTAGTATAACGGATAACGTAACGAATTAATTTAAATGTACCTGCCATCTAGTAATTTCAAGAATGTACTAGTGTGTATTCGAACTTCCTGGATTATTACAGACAACCAGTTAACAGTTGAGTTGGATAAGTGCTAAATAATAAAGGCGAATAACATTAAGTGTTACAAAGGAGACTTTAAATAAACTTTAAAAAAAATAAACGAAAGTGTGTTTAAGTAAATAAAGTTCTCGTACTGCTGCAATAAATTTCAAGTGTATTTATTATTGGCAATAAAAAGAACCCCCGGTTTATTTAGAGGAAATAAGCCAACGTTTATTAAACGTATAAACGTAACAATTGGTGTCAGAAGCGGAATTGCATTTTAATAAGCAGACATTAAATTTTAGGAGCTTAAAGTTGAGCAGCTCAAGAGAGAGTTGAGTAAGTTGACATTACCGGCAACAGGTAATAAGGCAGAGCTGCAAGGGAGGCTGATTGAAGAATTTAAGCGGTGTAATATCGACATTGACGCTTATGAGTTTGACGAGAAGAAAGAACTGGAGGTTGTTACCTGTACAACAACAAAAAAAATCGATTTAGGTACAATGTTTGCTGCTCTGATGAAAAAAATAGGAACGAAATTCCAAGAAGCTCAGTAAATTTTTGGAATAAATGTCCAGGGAGTTCAGGAAACTCCTAGAGTTAATAATGAAAAAACAGAAATTAAGTTTCGGGAAGTTCAGGAAATTTCTAAAGTTAATTATGAGGAAACTTCTATAATGAATTTTCTGGAAGTTCAGAAAACGTCTAGAGCTATGGAGTTAAAACATTAAAAAATGTCTATAGCTGTGAGCAACAGAGTAGAGGGCATAGTAAAAGAAGTAAATAAAATTGATAAAAAAAACTATCTTACCTTGAAGATGGCATGTTTGCACAAGCAAGCGACTTTAATAGCAAATTACAACTACAACCCAGCAAAAAATTGTCGAGATTTTGTAAGCAGTACATACTTTTTCTAGTATACTAATGCGCTTCGCAGCAAGCATTTATCTATTCCTTTAATAAATGCAATAGTGTATGGCCGTAGATGTAAAACTTTTACTCTTTTACACACTTGCTTACTGAAGTGCATAGTAAAAAGCTCTACTGTAAGGCAGTGAGTAAAAAAAAATTAGTTTTTCGTCAAGTAACGAACATAATAACACGTCAAAACATTTATTTCGATAACGTTATAAATAAAGAAGCACCAAAGTTACATGAATTATCTGCATATTCATAGTGCCGAAATAAGGGCTTAACACGAAATGCAACTAAGTAAGACATCGCAAACAATTATCATGCCATACGTAAGTAGGTTTGTAAGCTTTGCCATCTTGGTATTCCCTTACCTACGGCAAAGCAGCAGCTTTTGCTGGGAAGTCAAAGATGTTGACGGAAAATTCAAAAATATGGAAACAAAAATAAATAGCCCTTAATGTGCGAGTAATTACAGAAATATCGAACAGAATAAAGGCCCCTACTTTTAACTGTAGTGCCCCATTTAATGTTTTTAAGTTACAGTTCGAGACAGTTGCCAATAGAAATGTGCGGAATAATGAAGAAAAGGCCTTAGAGTTGATTTTGGCCTTAAAATGTAACGCAGCACAAGTTCTGAAAAGCATACCTATTGGCTGCAGAGAAAACTATGAGAAAATAATGGTTGCACCACAACGTAAGTATTGCGGCGAACACAAACGAGATATATACCGAATGGAATTGCGAGGTAGAGTACAGAAAGCCAACGAATCATTACAAAATTTTGCAACAGTAATCGAGCTGTTGGTGCAGTTGACATATCCATCCGAGAGCCACCCATTTTTTGATTAGTTTAAAAATGAAACGTTTGTGAATGGAATACGTGATCTTGAAATCAAGCACGCGGTGTTTGGCACACATAAGTCAACTTTTGCGGAAACCGTATCATACGCGTTGACACAGGAGACCGCGAAATTACTATCTAAGCCGCAAATACTTAAGGGGAGAAATCTTTAAATTAGCGCAGAAAAAGACGGAAATATTTTTGATAAGATAAAAAATTCAGTTATACAGTCGTTGGAAGAAAAGCGAGCTACTGCCAGAGTCAAATGCTATAACAGCGGTAAGAGCGGGAATTTTTAGCGAAATTGTAAAGCACCAAAAAAGCGTGCTATATCTGTTTCGCCATTTGGAAACAGCAAACGCGTAAACATGACATCAACAAATAAGTCACCGTTAAACTAACACGAGCTAGCACTACGGGGAAAGAGCTAGCTCCCATAACCAAGGGCCCCACAATCTTCATATTAGTTATGCAACAGAAAAATAGCAACCTTACTGCTTGGGGGTATATCAATAATTTATTTTTATAGACACAGGAGCATCGCAATCTATTATCAGACCCGATTTAGTCAAGAAGACAATTGAACCGTTATATGGCGTAAGTCTACGAACGGCTAGTGGAGAGCCTGCTACTGTCTATAGTAAAATAAACGTAAAAGTAACTATTGCCAACAAAAGTGTAATCATGGGTGCAGATTTTAAAATCAATCATGGAATTAGTCTGCATATGGGGCGAAAGACAATGATTTGGCGGAATATTGAAATACACTTAGATGTTGGTTACAAAGATAAGTTGTCTGTAAGGAAACTATTTGCTATAGGACGTGAGAAAGTACCACCGAAGACCGGGCACATCGGAAGAAAAAGCAGACGTCGTAATTGTTTGACTAACACGCATAGAGACAAGTTACGACTGGTCAGCGACGCAAAGGGACAATCCCGTACGGGCGAAAATTATGTCGGCAAAGGAGGAAGACAAAAGGCAAACCCGTAACCAAATATCAGCGGAAAGTCCACTGATGAAATCATATTGGGCGCTGTGGAATATTCTGCAGTTAATTACCGGATGTCTTTATCGCCAATTGGAAAGCGCTGATAGTAAATCGAAAACAAATTTAATTGTGGCCCCATCCTCTAAAATCGAAGAGTTATTGAAGGAGTTTCATGATGGTCCTAGCGGTGGTCACCTTGGTGTAACAAAAACCGTAGAGAAGATTAAACACCGTTTATTTGGGTTGGATATCAACAATCTTTTACTGATTGGATAACAAACTATGGGCGATGTAACGCAGCCAAAGGCCCAGTAAGAAGAAGTAGGGGATCACTGCAGCAGTATAGTTCAGGTGCTTTCTTTGAGCGAAAAGCGATGGATATAGCAGCACCTTTTCTTTTCAGTGAGGCGGGAAACCGTTACGTTTTAGTGGTAATCGACTACTTTAGCAAATTGCCAGAGGTATACCCGATACCAAACCAACAGGCTAAAAGTGTCGTAAACACGTTTGTAAACAACTGGCTGTGCCGCTACGGTGTTCCGCTAGAATTTCATTCTGATCAGGGCAGAGATTTTGAATGTTCGATATTCCAGGAAATGTGCGAACTATGCGGTATCCCAAAAATGAGGACTACCCCACTTTATCCACATTCTGACGGTATGGTCGAAAGATTTAACCGCACGTTAGAAGAACATCTAAGAAAAGTGGTCAGTACACACAAAAGGGACTGGAATGAGCACATACCTACATTTATGTTGGCATACAGGTCAGCCGTTCATGACTCTACCTCCAGGACACCTCCAAAAATTATGTTTGGGACCGAGCTAAAGCTACCAGGTGATTTAGAAATTGGTATTAAGCCCACAAAAATAGATGAGCATGAAGACGACAAAAAGATCTTGACGATAATCATGAATTCGTACGTGGCCGGATAAAAATGACCAGTGGCAAAATGAAAGCCAGATATGATCTAGCAGCGCAATCCGAAGGCTTTAATAAGGGTCATCCCATTTGAATGGACCATATAAGGTGGTAAAAAGAATAAATGATGTCGAGCATAGAATTCAAAAATACAAAAGCCCAAGATCAAAAATGAAAGTGGTCCATCACGAGCGCCTTGTAATTATAGAAAAATTGAACCTATGCCTGTTCAGGACGAACATACTTAAGCGGGCGGTAGTGTTACGGAGTTGAAATTTGACTGGGTATTTAACATGATAATTTTATAAGTTGTGGGGTGTTATCGGTGGTTGTTGTCTGCACTCAGAAGTTCTTTCGAAATGGTGGCTAACTAGTATAACGGATAACGTAACGAATTAAGGCTTATTTTTATTTATTGTTGAAATAATTGTTTTTAAAACAAATTTTCGCTTTTTAGTTTGGCTTAAGTTCATATAATTTCTTTTTATTAGAAGAAATTATTAATTTTCCGTTAATGTTGAAAGAAACTTTAATTTGAAAAAGCAGATTTTCGCTTTTTAGTTTGGCTTAAGTTCATATAATTTCTTTTTATTAGAAGAAATTATTAATTTTCCGTTAATGTTGAAAGAAACTTTAATTTGAAAAAACAAATTTTTCTACCGATACTAGCTGAGTAGAATGCATTTTCGAAAGCCCCTATTGTATAATATACAATAATAAAAAGCGTTTCATTCCATATGCGAGATGGATGATGCTCGACCGTTAGTTAAGTGTTGCCGAAGAGACTTTTAATACCAAAAAGCATAGTGTATATGAAAAATAAACTTCGTCCTATCTTACAGAATATGAAAAGGGGGAAAACAGTCATGCCGTATCCCTTTCTCTGTTAAATGTAAGTTAAATAGGTGATGTTTACAACTTAAAGACACTACTACCGTTCAAAGAGTACTGATGATGAAATTGCGTAGCTGCTTTCGAAAATGCATTCTACTCGGCTAGTAGCGGTAAAAAAATCTCCTTTTTTCAAATTAAAATTTCTTTCAACATTAACGGAAAATTAATAATTTCTTCTAATAAAAAGAAATCATATGAACTTAAGCCAAACTAAAAAGCGAAAATTTGTTTTAGTAACGAATTAACTTAAATGTAACTGTCATCTAGTACTTTCGAGAATGTACTAGTGTGTATTCAAACTTTCTGGATTATTATACAGACTACCACCAAGTACTATAAATAAACGAACAACACGGTTGCCATAATCAGTTACAGTTTAACAGTTGAGTTGGATATGTGCCAATTGCTAAATAAGAAAGGTGAATAACATTAAGTGCTATAAAGAATACTTTAAATAAATAAGCGACAGCGTGTTTAAGTAAATAAAGTTCTCGTACTGTTGCAATAAATTTCAAGTGTGTTTATTATTGGCAATAAAAAGAATCCCCGGTTTATTTAGAGGAAATAAACAAACGTTTATTAAAGGTATAAACGTAACAATACGTATGCTTGCTGATTTCGGCAAACGCCAATTTATGCATGCATGTGCATTAAAACATATAAACATATGTACATACATTATGTGTACATACATCCATATGACAATATATAACTACGTCCAAGCATACAAGAAACGTTTTTCGTATTTGTTAATGCCCATCCATAATACATGTTTAACACCGTTTTCATTTGTTACATATTTTGTATGAAGTCTGTGTGTTTGTTTAAAAAAACGGAGGCAATCGTAGTTTTTTGCCTGTATCTATGTCCGTGCTAAACCGGTCAGCATGATACACGGACAAGGCTATGTCGACTTTTCTATCTATAACGATCCAGAATATATATACTTTATAGGGTCGCAAATGGATAATAAAGAAGTTCTAAATGTAAACGCTTTTTATTACATCTTTTGATAATAAATAAGGAATAAACAATTTTACTATGATTGTGGTAGCGAAGCCCACTGGCGTTTAGCTAGTTATTATATAAAACTGCGCTTGAGAAGTAGCTAATTATACCCTTCACATAAGCGATATGGGTATATATCAGTTTGTAATTCCGTAATTTCTTTATTATCCATTTGCGACCCCTTAAATTATATACATATGTATATTCTTTATTCTTATAGATAGGGAAGTCGATATAGCCGTGTCCCTCTGTCACTCTGTACGTCTGTATAAATCCAGTTTCCGGAGTCAATTTAAGCACTACGGACTAGGTGTTGATGTCAAACTATCAGAATCATTCCTGAGATGATCGCTATTTAAAATAAACAAGATCGGTTCACCACGGACGTAGATAACCGTAGTTTTTTCTTAACAAACACACAAACTCCATACAAAATAAGTACAAAATGAAAATTGGCAGCGCTGTTAAACATGTGTTATAGTTAGATGGGCATTAGTTGGTTGGACGTATGTATGTATTGCCTTATGTATGTACCCATCCAGAAATTTTTTCATTTTTGAAAAAAATTTAGTCTTTTTCGATTTGACTGCGCGATTAAAAAGGCAAAATATGCGCGCATTTTGTTTTTGAATCTTCTCTTATGCGAACTAAAAATAAGTATTCAAATCTTAAGACTAAGTAATTATTAGAAAACCAGCCAGTGCCAGACTAACATTTTAGTTCTCATAATAGAATTAGTTAACTTCTTCTAAGCGCAATAGTATGCCTCCTTTTCACACGGGAGTGTCCACTATTTTGTAAGATGTTTCGAGCGAGCGGGTTTGGATTATTTAAATACTTGTCCACATATTTCAGTATTTCGCCTTTAACTAGTGGAACTTCTAGATCCTTATGGATGTTGCTGTTTTTGACATACCACGGAGCACCAGTAATCATTCTTAGAATTTTATTTTGGCGACGTTGTATTTTTCTGTGTTAGAGGCGGAATCAGTGTCCCATAATTGAATACCGTAGCACTAAATTGGTCTTAAAATCGAGTTGTATAGTAGAAGTTTGCAATAAAGACGTAACACCGAGTTCCTACCAATTAGCCATGGGTTTGTCTAGCGTTTAGTTTCATTTGCGTCAACTTCGCATCTATATGTGTTTTCCACGTAAGGCGACGATCCAGGTGAATACCAAGATATTTTGTCTCGGATCGTTGGTTTTTAATAGTGATTGGAGAGCATGTTTCTTTGCGTAAAGTAAACGTTACGTGGGTACATTTTTGTTCATTTATTTTTATTCCCCATAACTTTGCCCACTTCTCAACTTGGGTTACGTGTTGGTGCAGTTGGTTCGAAGCCTCTTTAGGGTCTTTGTGAGTGCTATGTGTTTGAATTCATATGTACACTAATAATGTGGTCAGTGGTTGTCATTGTTATGCACATTCAGCATAACCATAAGCGGCGGGTCAAGGGCATTCAAAATGTTAAGCAATGTTACTGTTCTACATATTCAGCATTGTCAGCGTCTTCAGTTCAGTAATATTTATAACAATAATGAGTGTCATTGATCCGTATGTTATTAACTCATACAATAAAATATTTTATTTTGCTTACTTTTTTATTTGGCTTAATTATGTCTGTATGAATTTTAATATAATTTTAATTAAGTTAACTTTGCTTACTTTATTATTTAGGTTCATTATTTATGTATATATTTTAACATAATTTTCAATTAAGTTAATCTATAATTTCCTATATAAAGACCAAAAAAGTTTTTATTTTAGGATTAGTAAAAAACAATTGCGTTTCTATTATTGTTCGGATACTTTCAAGTAACAAGTGCTTGAAGGTACAAAACGTTCTTTAAATTAGTACAGTCCAATTTTATGTGATTGAACTGAATTATACTAATCAATCCTCCAACACTAAGAAAAGCAGTGTCGTCAGCAAATGTCGACGTGTGTGTGAAACTATTGACAGGCATATCTGCTGTGTAAAGCAAGTACAGAATTGGACCTAGTATACTCCCTTGAGGTACACCAGTCCCTACTGGCTGACAGGAACTTATTTGGATTCCCTCTTTGATCGTAAATTGCCTGCCGGTTAATTTTTTTTCTAGCAGGCTTGAAATATTAGCTGTTAGATAGAGTTTTAGTTTCATTAACAGGCCTTCGTGCCATACTTTATCGAATGCTTGAGAGACATCGATAAAAAGCGCGGAGCAGTAATTCTTTTGCTCGAAAGCTTTTCTTATAACCTATACCTTCCTGTGGGTTTGTTCGATGGTACTATGTTGACTTCTAAAGCCGAATTGGTGATTTGGAATGCAGTTGTTGCCATTTAAGATCGGAATCAGCTCGTTCTTAAGCAGTTTCTCAATCAATTTTGACATTGTGGATAATAGACTAATAGGCCTATATGACTCCACCTTTGAAGGATCTTTACCAGGCTTAGGAATCATCTTAACTAAGGCTACTTTTCATGTTTGCGGGAAGGGTTCAAGCCGTATTATGGCATTAAAAATAAAAGGAATAAATCTTTTAGCAGTAAATGGTAGCTCTAAGAGCATTTTGTTGCTTATTTCATCAACGCCAGGAGCTTTTTTCCATCCAGACTAGCGATAGGATCTACAAAATCTGAACATGGGAAACTTATTTCTATAGGACGTCTGGCAACAACAGGCGGCAATTCGTTTACGTCAGTGAATGCATTGGGAGTAAATGCGTTCCTTAAATATCTTACAAGCAAAACGCATTTTTCTTTGTCATTTCTTGCCCAGGATCTTTTCAGATTTCGCAGAGGTGGTTTTACGATAACGGGTCCTTTAAGACGTTTGCCGGAACGCCATAGAGAATAACTTGTTTGGGGAGTCGCATCTAGTCCTTCCAGGTATTCCTTCATTGATAACATTCTATGCACTTCTAACAAGTTTTTTAATCGGTTTTTACATTCTTTCAGCATATTTTTAAGTTGGGGCAATCTATACTTTTGCCATTCTCTTCGGGCTCTTCTTTTTTCAGATAAAAGTTTTTCCGCATCGGTTAAATTAATTTTGTTGTATCTGGCCTGACGGCAGGTAGAAGAAGCATGGTTTACGACTTTTTTTAAATTTTCATTGATATTACTTAGGCTGTCATCGATGTCTTCGGAAGTTTTTTAAGGTTGGTATTCCGAACGGTGGGTGCTGATAAATTTTTTGTGTTTTAACCAATTTATTTTTTTTGAGCAAAAAAGATACTTTTGTCGGGAGTAAAACGTGACTTCCCGCGGCTTTTCTTGATAAGTCTTTTAATTTATTAGTTAAAAGTCATTTTCGACTCCTTTTTAAGTAGTATTTGAAGTGTTTTCTGATCATACATAAGTCTAATTTTAGCTCGTTTGTGACTCTCTTTCGAGTCGTCTTTTTGAGTCATAATTATAGTCGCCTTCGAGTCTTTTGTAAGTCCTTTTATTGTCATTTATCAAACATACATATTTTTATTTATTAGGGAGTTTTATTATTTATTATTATTGTCATTTTCAAAATACATACATATGCATATAGCATAAAAAAACCAAAAAAGGAAGGTAAATTAAGTTAAAAATTTGTACTTAAACATTGTTCCGTGTTCTTGTTTTTCCACATATGGCTGCTTAAGTTCTTTTTCCTCCTCCAAGTTTTCTACCCGTCTTTTGTAAATTTGAGCTGCAACGTTTTGTCCCTTCCTTACTTTGCGTTTCACTATATCTTACTTTAAAGATTTTTGGATAATTGCTAAATTTAATCACACGTTTTTATTATTTCTTTAATTTCACTTTCACAGCAAAACGACTTTTATACCACTATGTTACTTTTTAAATAAACAAAACTTTAACTGTTTGACATTTACTTAACAAGCAGTGTTTAATCATCTATCTGCACAAAATATGATCATAAAATACATAATTTTAATCACTTCTTAAGCACCCGCATGATCTGTTTTTGATTTAGCATTTTTAAATCTTCTAGGTGAGTAGAAAATGATAATAAATGATGTAAAATGTAGTCACATTTTAAATGTCTGGATGGTTAATTTGCGATTGCTATACAATTTGTTATTGTATTTAAAATCAAACTCATTTCACTCAGTAGCGCGAATCATTTTCTAGTCCTTTTTTGATCGTGTAAGCGATTAAACAGTTTTTGATCACCAAAGGTACTCTTAAAAGACTCAGCATGTTAATTTAAAAAAAAAACGATCTTCCAAATGCTATCTGGGTATGTATGAATGTATGTATGTATGTATGTATGTATGTATGTATGTATGTATGTATGTATGTATGTATGTATGTATGTATGTATGTATGTATGTATGTATGTATGTATGTATGTATGTATGTATGTATGTATGTATGTATGTATGTATGTATGTATATATGTGTCATGTATATATATGTATGCATGTATGTATGTACGTATGTATGTATGCATGCATGTATGTTTGTATGTATTTATGTATTTACATACAACAGCAAGCACATGTATGTATATGCATATGTACTTACTTATTATGATTTCTTTTATTTATTATTCATAAGTGTTATACCAAAAAGTATGAATATATACATAAATAGTGCTTGTCATACAAAAACGTAATTTGTTTGCAAGATCACTTCATTATGCGGAAGAAAAAATAGAAAGTAGATATTCACAAATCAGTTTTATTATAATATTTGAAGTACGAAAAATTTGGCTTGATAATATGGCTGGGTACTTTTAAGATCAATGGGAAGGGTATATACAATTCGGCACAGCCGAATATAGCGCTCTTACTTGGAGGATCTTTTTAATAAAATTACTTCCCTAAATTTATTGTTTGTAGATTAAAAGAATATTGAGTGTTAAAGCTCATAATTTTAAACATCGTGAATACCCCTATCAGGGTAAACTCATAATTTTGCTCATAATGAATACCCCTAATTTTAAGTATATCAAATTTCATTTAATTACAATTGGTCAATTTCAAGTTAATTTTGGTTTATTTTCTTCAATTATAATTGGTTAATATTGAGTTATTTTTGGTTTAATAGATCAAATTACATTTTTGTTATATTGTCAAGTCATCATAATGTGTATTTAAATTTAGTATAAATAATTGAATAAAAATAAAAATTAGTTAGTAACTAGCAGAAAGTTGGTTTTTTAATTATTTTAATCATTTTGTCTTCAAGTTCCAAGGGCTTGAAGATTTACAGGAAAAATAAAATATAGTACAATCCAAATTCAAGTGTTTGGGTTGATATTTACTATAAATATTTGTACATTTTTGGTGACCCCGACGTGATCTTCTGAGATGGATAAGCCAAATCAACTGCTATATTTACTGCTGAATACAGGTGAAGCCATTCAGGCGCTCATTCGTAACTTCAAAAAGGATTCAGCCATTCGAAAACAACATCAACTTACTTCGACGAACGTGCCCAACGCCTCACTGAACTTTGGGATCAGTTCGAGGATCAAGATACTAGGCTACGATCGCTGGATGTTGCCTCAGACTTGGCCACAAGTCACGAGTACTTTACTGGAGACTATTACTCGAAAATTAGTGATTTGTCTAAAACATACTTAGCAATATTTGAAAATGAAGCTAGGCGTCTTAAGCCCCCAGCTGAAGATCAACAAAAGACTCTAAGTACGAATCATGACGTTGTTATGCAGAAGCATGGTAATGTGGCTCATGGAGTTACTACCCCAATTCGTACCAATCATCAAGGCCTCATCCGCAGGGCAGCAGCCAGAATAACAGCCTTAAAAAGAATGGTAAGTGGCTCCACGAACAACGATGATAGTTATCCCCATGCATATTATAGCGTAAAGCTGGACACTACCAATAAGCTCTGGAACCAAATTCAAGAACTATATGATGAGATTCTTGAAAACATTGAATATCCATCTGCCTTTGATTTCAATACGGAAGACTTCTACATCCTTAACGATTTGGTTCAGGAAAAGGTAACCAACTGGTCCATTATGGCTGATAAGATCCACGACGTTGATGCAGCACAAGCAACTGTCGATATCCCATGTGCATCAACCCGAAGCTCATTACATCTGCCACCGCAGTTTTATGAGTTGTTTTCTGAAATGGTATATAAGCAACCGATACCTGCAATCCAAAAAATGTGGTACCTGAAGAGCAATGTATCTGGGGAAGCAGCGCACCTAATAAGCTATTTTTCCCTATCAGACGCTAACTACGTCACTGCGTGGAAAACACTACAAGATCGGTACAACAACAAACGAATTCTGGCAGCAAACTTGGTTGATAAAATGATGAATCAATCAGCAGGTACATCAAATGTAACGGCCATTAAGGGTCTTCATGACACTACCAAAGAATGCTTGTTAGCACTAAACAACCTTGGGATTGAGACAACTTCATGGGATGCAATATTGCTGCAGATTTTAATAAAAAAGCTGGATAAAACCACACACATCAGGTTCGTTCAATCACTGAAGGAACCCAGAGAAGTACCTACAATAGTCGATTTGCTATCATTTTTGGAAATCCAGTTCCAGTCAATGGAAGCTATCGGCCAAAAGGAGAAGACCACAAACAAGGCTACTTCATCGATCGCATCATCAAGCACAACAAACAGTTCCTGCAACTTCTGCCACAATGGAATCCACAATATCTATAAGTGCAACCAGTTTTTGCACCAGCCAGCATCAAGCCGACTTCAATGGGTTCAGAAACAAGGACTCTGTGTAAACTGCTTCAAAACAGGTCATACATCAAAAACTTGCAGTTCAAGCAGCTGAAAGAAGTGTATGAAAAAGCACAACACTTTGCTGCATTTGCAACAAATACCTCAACAATCCTCCTCCAACTCAAATTTAGCCTCAAAAACCACATCCCCTCAATCAGGTGCTCAACCAGTCACGTCATCAGACAACACTGTCGTAGCAACTTCAGCAGCTACAAATGCTGCAGGGAGGTGCCAGGGTTATGTTTTATTAGCAACAGCCAAGGTGATTATCTCTGCTCCTAACGGTATTTCAAGCCAGTTCAGGGCAGTACTTGATTCTGGATCACAAGTGAATCTCGTATCAAGACGTGTAACACAAAAATTGTTTATAACTCCAACAGAGACCTCTCTCTGTATCGATGGCGTTCGTAAGACTCAGAAAAGGTCAAACCATCGTGTAAAGGTCGAGATAAAGTCAAGGGATCTCAACTTCTCCGCAAATCTAGATGCGTATGTGCTACCAAGTATCATACCACCACAACCAAGTCGACATATTGACATTTCAACCTGGAACATTCCAAGCAATATTCCATTGGCAGATCCCCAATTCAATGTTCCTGAAAAAACAGATATTCTCCTTGGAGCAGAATTTTACTATAAACTCACCCAGAGTGGAACAATTCGCCCTAATGACGACTTACCAGTGGTACAGAACACTGCTCTCGGCTGGAATGTAGGTGGTTCAGTCACGGGGTATGCGTCACAAAATTCTCAATACGCATTTACTTGTGCGATATTTGATACCCCCACATCGTTAGAAGAAACCATAGAACAGCTCTGGAAATTAGACCATCGAACGACCACTCTCACCCTCCGACAAGTTATGTGAGATGGACTTTAATCAGCATGTGCATACTAACCAAGAAGGTCGATTTATAGTCAGACTTTCCTTTCGAGAAAACCCAGAGGCCTTGGGAGAATCGCATGCCATGGCTTTTAACAGGTTCACGAGCTTAGAGCGCAAACTCTTAAAAGATGAAGCTATCCGGACACAATATGTAGAATTTATGAGACAGTATAAACAATTAGGCCACATGCAAAGAGTCGATATCGTTACCTTGTGTGGTCCACAATATTTTATTCCTCACCACATCGTACTGAAACCAGATAGCTCTACGACAAAACTTCGAGTGGTCTTTGATGCGTCAGCTAAAACTTCTTCAGGCTATTCATTGAACGATCTACTGTACACTGGTCCTACTGTGCAAAGTGAGTTTTTGCAATTCTCCTCCGATTTCGATTGCCGAAATTCGTATTTACAACGGATATCGAAAAGATGTATCGACAAATTCTACTTGATCCAAGCAATCATCAATTTCAAGTAATTATCTGGAGAGAGCATCCAAACACACCTATTGATTATTACAAACTAACCACAGTTACGTATGGAACACGTGCGCCGCCTTACCTGGCCACCAGATGTCTACAAAAAATAGCTGATGAAAACTCTGTAAATTTCCCATATGGCTCTCAGATGCTAAAAGACAATTTTTATGTGGACGATGGTCTTGGAGGCTCAGACAACCTCAATGTAGCAATCGAAATGCAACGAGAACTCATCACCATTTTAAAAAAGCATGGCTTCAGTTTGAAAAAATGGTGCGCAAACCATTCACAATTACTGAAAAACATCCCTATTGTTGACCAAGAAGTTAATCTGGATTTCAATGGCAGCAATACAAACACTATCAAAACTCTTGGGTTATTTTGGTTACCCAAAGCCGATCAATTCTGCGCCAAGGTGAAACTCAATCAACTTGAAGTAATTTCGAAGCGTACCGCAACTTCTGATATAGCAAAATTATTCGATCCTCTTGGGCTTCTTTCTCCTGTGGTGGTTAAAGCAAAGATTTTCATTCAACAATTGTGGCAACAAAGCCTAGGTTAGGATGAACCTTTACCTGATAATCTTTGCGCGACTTGGAAGGCGTTTCGAAATGATTTAAGTAGCTTAAACGGCTTTAAGATATCACGCCATCTATTCAATGGGGAGGTTCCAGTGAAATTGCAGTTGCATGTGTTTGCAGACGCATCTGAAAGGGCATTTGGTGCAGTTTCATATGTTCGAGCAATTCTTAAGGATAGACGCGTGATAGTACGACTGCTGTGTGCAAAATCACGAGTGGCTCCGTTGAAACGGCAGACACTACCTAGATTAGAACTATGTGCAGCAGTCATAGCGGCCCAACTTGCAGATAGAATAAAAGGCGACCTCAAGTTACAGAATATACCAATACATCTATGGACTGACTCCGAGATTGTGTTGTCCTGGATAAATGCACAATCCACCTCCTTTAACACCTTTGTGGCTAATAGGATATCAACAATTCAATCATTAACGCTACCTGATCAATGGCGACATGTGAGATCAAAGGATAACCCCGCTGATGTATTGTCTAGAGGACTTCAAGCAGTGGAATTGCCAACATGTAATTTATGGCTTTACGGACCTCTTTTCCTTCACGGAAGGGACGAGTCATGGCCCTCAAAATTTTTGCCATCTATAGCAACCCATAATGACAATGAAAGAAAGAAAGTGACTCCGGTCGCAGCAATTGAGGTATCAACTTCTAACGATCTGGTATACAGAATCAATCACAAGAATTCCTTTAAGACGCTGCAGAGGATTCTAGCATATGTTATGCGATTTATAAACAATTCAAGAACACCCAAGATGCTTCGTCCGAAAGATTTATTCTTGACTTCAAAGGAATTAGAAAACTCACTCTTCTTGATTATCCACAAAATTCAGATTGCTGACTTCGCACAAGAAATCGATCAACTTCAGAAACGCAACGAGGTTGATAAAAGGAGTTCAATTAGTAGTCTGTCTCCATTCATCGATGACAGAGAGATACTCAGAGTAGGGGGCCGATTAGAGGCATCATCCATATCATACGATGTAAAACATCAAGTGCTGATTCCCTACAATGATTTCCTCGTAAAACTTCTTTTTACAATGGTTCACGAAGAAAACAAACATTGCGAACCGCAAGCACTATTATATATTATACGACAACGATTTTGGCCAATAAAGGGCAAAATAATGGCTCGATCAACAGTCCAGAAATGCGTTAAATGTACCCGAGCGTGGCCACAACTAATCCATTAATTCATGGAAAATTTACCCCAACCTCGTGTCACTCCTTCTCGTCCCTTTATTAATGCAGGAGTTGACTATTGTGGACCATTTTGGATTCACCACAAGACCAGAGGTAAAAGGCCAACCAAGGCATATATAGCTGTGTTTTGTTGTTTTGCAACCAAGGCCACACATCTTGAATTGGTAACCGATCTGTCAACTGAAGCATTCATTGGTGCACTGAAACGTTTTATCAGCCGTCGAGGTCGTTGTCAGAACATATATTCTGATAACGCTACGAATTTCATTGGTGCTAAAAATCAACTATCAGAATTGGCCGAAAGCATCCATTCCAACAAGGGACAAGAAGCAATCACTTCCACTTTCAGTTCAAAAGGTATTCAATTTCCTTTCATTCCACCGCGAGCACCACACTTCGGCGGGTTATTAGAAGCTGCAGTGAAGTCAGCAAAGCATCTTCTATTACGCAGTATTGCATCAGCATCTCTAACACAGGAAGAACTGGAAACAATAATAGTAGAAATTGAGGCAATTCTTAACTCCCGCCCATTGACGCCAATGTCGAATGATTCAAACGATCTTGAGGCACTAACTCCTGGTCACTTTCTTATTGGTGAGGCGCTCACATCGCAAATAGACAGCAGTGCAGCTCCAGCAAGGGTATCAGGCTTGTCCCATTGAAAACTTGTCTCTCATCTCAAGCAAGAATTTTGGAAACGATGGTCTACTGAGTATCCAGCAACGTTATAAGTGGACTAAACAGTGTCCTAACATCAAGATTGGAGACATGGTAGTAGTCAAGGAAAACAACCTACCAGTTATGAGATGGCTCTTGGCTAGAATTGTACAAGCTCACCCTGGTGATGATGGTGTCGTTAGAGTCGTAGAAATAAAAACTACTAATGAAATATTCAAACGGACAATACACCGACTTGCTCTCTTACCCATTGATCAAGATTCTAAGACAGCTGTTGATGGTACAATTGATAACGATCAAACTGGTTTTGACCTCTCCTCTGACTGCAATAAAAAACCCAAGGCCAAAAGAAAGAGAACATGCACAAATCCAATCAATTTAGCATTAGTCATAGTGATGCTTCTACTACCATTGGTACTTGGGAATCCAGTCGAAAATAGGAAATTTGGATCCAAATTGGGAATCCACTTTGAGCAAATCGGTACAACCGTCATGGCAACTACCGAATGGAATATATTTGTTTATTATGATTTAACAACCTACTGGTCGGAAACATCCATTCTGACCAATGGCACAAAATCCTTACAGGAACTTTGTAAACTGATAAGGCAAAACCAATCATGTCTGCACATTATTGATCACTTCAAGCAATTAGAAGGTGAATTACAGCTGGAGAATCGATTGTTACGAAGTAAAAGAGGAGCCCTGAATATAGTTGGAAATGTTGCTTACTCGTTATTTGGAATATTGGACTCAGACTATGCTGACCAAATATCTGATACAATTCGACAAGTAAAAGAAAATGAGTCATTTTTACTAAAATTGCTAAAAAATCAAACATCAATTGTCGACTAGACACTGAATAATATGCGACAGAATCAAATGGCAGCTAAGGTAAAATTTGAGCAATTGGAACGGAAATTTAAAACCATTGCGGATACTGTGGAAAACATCGGTAATTGGCTAGTTCAAGTACAACTTACACAACTATTTAATTCTGGAGTTCTAGAATTAACTTTGGCTGCAAACAATGTAAAGGAAATACAGTCATCAATTCTCAACACTCTTATCGATACGCATCACGGAAAAATCAGTCCACTATTACTAACTCCAGACCAGTTACAAGGTGAAGTCAATCAAATAAAACTAATGCACCAACGTCAACCCATCTTCCCGTTACTGATAAGGATGAACTCCTAGAACTATTTAAACTGATGACGGTTCAAGGAAGGCTCACTAATCAACATGTAGTGTTCAAGGTCACTCTACAATTAGTTGAAGATGAGGAGTTTATGGTATTATATTTGACTCCTGTACCCAACACAATAAACAACTGCATGGTGGCCATCAAGCCATATACTACCTTTCTGGGTATAAAGCCGTCTCGTAAACAATATATACTTCTTACAAGGTCAGAGCTAAACTCCTGAAACATCATAAAACAAGACGTCTTCCTATGTTCCAACGCTCATATCCGATACAGCTATGGTTCAGAGATGTGTGAATGTGAAATAAATTTGTATAATAACAAAACTACACCTACTTGCAAAATAGAAAAATCTAACTCCAAATGGATCCCACTTAACAAGAGAAATCAATGGATATATACCACCTCATCGCCATCACGTGCAACAGCTGTTTGTAACAAAGACATTATTAACCTTTCGTTCAAAGGATCTGGCTTACTTGCGCTTCAGCCAGAATGTGTTCTTAAAAATGAGTTTGTTACCATGAATGGACAAAAAACTATATCGACTATAATAAGGTCGTCATACACCAGCCTTGCCAAGATTTCCGACTTGTCACCAACAGGTTATAATACTCAATCCGTGAATCAATCAACCTATATTAGCCTGGATAACGTGGATGACAAAAATATAAAGGACTTACCGAATGAACTTAAGTCCCACCAACAACACAGTCATGCGGTTGGGTATCTAGCACTTTCAATAAGTTTAGCCACACTTGCCATACTGCTAAGTAAATGTAAGAAAGGATGTAAGGTAAAAAATTCAACGAGCACTGTGAACACTCACGAAAACATTGAGTTACAAGATACTAAGATGACACCGATACCAATGCCCCGCCAGCAAGTTAATAGATTTATCCTAGATGTCTAGTTCAACCATATCTCCCAGGTAAAGCAGCTGCTGTTGTAAACTTTGTTAAACATCCGTTCAACGGGGGGAGGATGTTAAAGCTCATAATTTTGAACATAGTGAATACCCCTATCAGGGTAAACTCATAATTTTGCTCATAATGAATACCCCTAGTTTTAAGTATATCAAATTTCATTTAATTATAATTGGTCAATTTCAAGTTAATTTTGGTTTATTTTCTTCAATTATAATTGGTTAATATTAAGTTATTTTTGGTTTAATAGATCTAATTACATTTTTGTTATATTGTCAAGTCAGCATAATGTGTATTTAAATTTAGTATAAATAATTGAATAAAAATAAAAATTAGTTAGTAACTAGCAGAAAGTTGGGTTTTTTAATTATTGTAATCATTTTGTCTTCAAATTCCAAGTGCTTGAAGATTTACAGGAAAAATAAAATATAGTACAATCCAAATTCAAGTGTTTGGGTTGATATTTACTATAAATATTTGTACATTAAGAGAGCTTCTTCTATACATCTCTCGCCTAGAAACATAAAATTTCATGACAATAATTTTATAAAAAACTATATAGTGAAATATGTTCTTAATCTTGTCCGATATCATATTTTTTATCTCTTTGCTTTCCCCCTAAATTTTAATTTATAATAAAAAAATAGCTTTCTTTGAAACTTATGATCAAGAATAAATAAAAAAAAATATTCACTTGTATGTATTGATTTTGAAAACACTAAATTAAATAAACTTTTAGTGAAGATAAAATTTTTGGTTTCAGATATATGAATATGAAGAAAATTTATAGAGATGTGATCTCATCATAAGTCTTTTTATTATATTGGAGAAATTCACATTAAAAATCTTATTATTGCTTATTTCCTTAAGGTTTTTTTTCCTTCTCTTGTTAAATTAATAAAATGTAAGTTAGGGCGATATAGGTCATGATATACTTATGTATGTATGTGTACAAAATTGAATAAAAATCGGTGCAGTAGAAATACCTGGATTTACCTTTTAGTCGGCGAAGAAGAAGTCCTGTACTAAGATTTTAAATGTTGTGGGCGTGACCCCGCCACTTAATAATTACTGAAAAGATTCAGCTCAACATCCCAATTACAAAGACCGAATATCATTGTACCCATAAGATATTACCATACATGAAACATGGAAGGCATTTTGTTGATATTTTTATGGAAATATTTGATTACGTGAAAACTTTATTCTTAAAAGCCATTTACAGACCATTCCCAACTTACCCTAAAATTTTGGTTGAAATCGCTCGACCCATTTCCGCAGTTAGTGGTGAGATCAAGCGTACACTTATTTTTATGTATAGATATGAATATATACATAAGTATGAACCAATTATTATTTTATTGCATACTATTATACTACTTTATGTTTTTCCGTTATTTTCAATAAATTAGTTCTATACTTTATTCGCTAATCGTTATAAAAGGATTTAATCTATCTATAGTTATTTATTAGAACTTTTTCTATATCTTATAATAATTCTAATTTTTTAAGCTTAAGAACAAAATAGAATTAAATCTATCTACAGTTATTTATTAGAACTTTTTCTATATCTTATAATAATTAAAATTTTTTAAGCTTAAGAACAAAATAGAATTAAACTAAATAGAAGAATTAAGTAGTGATAAATGCAATTTCAACAAGTAAGAGCGCTACATTCGGCTGTGCCGAATCTTATATACCCTTCACATTGGTCTTTAAATATACCCATCCAAGTACTTTTGTACTGCAAATAATATAATAAAAAACCTTGTGCGAGTTTTAAAGTTCATAGAAAACTATACAAAATTTTAACGTTCGTATGAATAACAGAAATAGATGAAGAAGTTTTGTGGTCGAGAGTTTTAAAAGTTTTCGACATTATTCATATTTAAACTTAAATTTTAGTCTGGCACTGGCTAGACTTATATTAACTACCTAGTTTTAAGATTTGAACACTTATTGTTAGTTCGCCACAGGCGAAGATTCAATAATAAATATATGAAACAAAAAAAAAAAAAAAAAAAAAATTCATATTTAAAGGTTAATAAAACTTGCTAAATGCTATGGGATGTTCTAGTCCCCCTGCTCCTCACCAACTTTTTCTCCAAAATGTATGAATTATTTGATTATTACTTTGTGTATAACATTCCAAGTCGATAGCTGTTATAGTTTCCCAGATGTAGCGAATCGAAAATTCCATAAAAATTGTTAAATTGTATGGGAGCTACCCCTTCTTCACCCCCCAACCAAAAATTTTTTTTTCTTTGGAGCGTAGGCCTTGTTGTCCAATTTCTTTTTGTAGAAGATTTCAAGTCGATAGCTGTTTTAGTTTCTGAGATATAGCGCATAAAATATTTCACTAAATTTGTGCAATTGTAGGAAAAATACCAATTCCCCTGGTCCTATCTGAAAAATTTTTTTTGGTTATTTAGGTCCCTGCTTTAGGAGTACCCGTGTCAAGTTTTGTGTCAATAATGACTATATTTTACTGAGATATATAGGGATATATGCACAGATTTTTTCCTAAAAAAAATGAGTTGTTTTGGGTTTTCGCTTATATCTCGGTCAATAGTGAACCGATTTTGCTGATTTTAAATAGCGATCGGCTGCGGGATATTTCTAACAATTTGACACCAATAACTGGTCTGTATCTTTATATTTGACTTCGGAAACTTGATTTCAACAGACGGACAGACGGACAGACAGACAGACGGACAGACGGACATGGCTATATCAACTTCCCTATCTATAAGGATTCAGAATATATACACTTTATGGGGTCGCAAATGGATAATAAAGAAATTACAAACGGAATGACAAACTGATATATACCCTTATCACTATGTGAAGGGTATAACAAGAATTGGAAAACACAGGGTTGAATGAATGTTTATTTTGTAAGGTTTAAGCAATATAGAATATGAATCAGAGATCGAAGCCGAGAAAAAAATTCGGCGGTGGCAGCTAGGTGCAAAACAGGTCGCGGCGGCTATAGCATTTTCCCAAAGAACATACATATTTTGCAAATCAATATGCCTTAAATAAAATAATAAAACAATTAATACTGTTTTTAAAGACATTACAATGAAGGCTAAGGTGACTTTCGTGAGAGCGGTAGTGATTGCGCAAACCCCCTCTACAGGAGCCTAAAAAATTTGTATTGTTAGTTTCTACTTAAAAAAAAACTTATAATTATGCGGTAATTCATGACGCTAAATGTTTTTCCAGGAGTTAAACTTAAATGGGAACCATGGAGAATTTTGGATTGTTTATAACAGGATTCTATTCAGTATTTGGTAGAATAATCTAAAAATTCCCGCAAAACTTTGTGCAAAAAATGCAATAAATATTGCCATCAATTAGAGCGAAGTTTAAGAAAAAGAACACTTAGCCCTAAAAAATTCAATAAATTTTTTAATAAGAGCACAAAATTGCACTTTTTTTTTTTAAAAACGAAAACAACATAGGTTTCACCAATTACTTTTTGCGGAACATTTTATGCCAATACCTGTTATAGTTTTCGAGATATAGCTTATCTAAAACTTCATAAAAATTGTTAATTTGTATGGGAGCTACCCCTTCTTCTGCCCCCATCCAAAAAAAAATTTCTTTAAAGCGTTAGTCTTGATGTCCAATTACTTTTTGTAGAACATTTGATGTCAATAGCTGTTATAGTTTCCAAGAGCGTATCGAAAATTTCATTTAAATTGATAATTTGTATGGGAGCTACCCCTTCTTCTGCCCCCACTCAAAAAATGTTTTCTTTAAAGTGTAAGTCTTGATGTCCAATTACTTTTTGTAGAACATTTGATTTCGACATCTGTTATAGTTTCCGAGATATAGCGTATTGAAATTTCATAAAAATTGTTCATTTTTATGGGAGCTACCCCTTGTTCTGCCCATACCAAAAATTGTTTTATTAAAGTGTAGGTCTTACTGTACAATTAGTTTTTTTAGAATATTTGAAGTCGATAGCTGCTATAGTTTCCGAGATATAGCGCATAAAATATTTCACCAAATTTGTGCAATTGTAGGAAAAAACCACTTCCCCTGATCCTACCTGAAAAAAACTTTTTCATTATTTAGGTCCTTACTTTAAGAGTATCCGTGCCAAGTTTTGTGGCAAGAGTGACTATATTTACTGAGATATATAGGAATATATGCACGGATTTTGTCCTAAAAAAATGGGTTATTGTGGGTTTTCTCTTATATCTCGGTCAGTAGTGAACTGATTTTAAATAGCGATTGTCTACAGGATATTTTTAATAGGTTGACACCAATAACTGCTCCGTATCTTTTTATTTGACTCCGGAAACTTGATTTCAGCAGACAGACATGGCTATATCAACTTCCCTATCTAAAAGGATTCAGAATAAATATACCTTATGGGGTCGCAAATGGATAATAAAGAAATTACAGGCGGAATGACAAACTGATATATACCCTTATCCCTATGTGAAGGGTATAAAAATAAATAACTTACATGTTGAATTTGTAACCAGGGATTCGCCATATCTTATTTTAAATTCAAAATTGATTTCGGCTAAGTCGCTAAAACTATTTAAAAATGGTTTACTTTTTAGCCGAGAGTAGCCGTTTAAGTCGGAGTCGGCTGCATTAAATAAGTTAAGCCGGCGGCGGCTAAGCCTATATTCTCTGATATGAATATAGTTCCAGTCAAGGCACATTCATATCAGGTAGGAGCGATTCTACAAAAACAACTAAACCGTCATAAGAATGTCAAAGACCAATAACAAAAACTCACAAATTCTTTCTTCTTCTTTTTGAGCTTTTCTTACAATACTACAGTTGTTGTTTGCAAAATAGGAAGAAAATACATAAACAAAATTTGGCATTAATATAGCGAAAAACCGTTACTCAGCTGGTTATCTAAGGCTACCTGATATACGTGTACCCTGTGCCTATGTTCTGTAACTTTGGTGAGAACTTCTCGCATCGAAAAGTCATGAAACAAAATTTCCAATCGTTTCTCGACATGTGAGAAAAAAGTGTTTCTGTAACTATTGGCGAGAAATACCTAAAATGTTTACGTCATTACGATTGAACTGTCAGAAAAGTGAAAAAAAGTAAACAAAACCACGAAAAAAGAAGAAGAAAGCCATATATAAATTGTGAGCCAGAAATCAAAAAGTAAAGAAAATTAAAGATATTAGCAAATTTAAACCAAAAAATAAAAATAAATAAAAAACTTGTTGAAAATTACAAAAAAATGTATAGTATAGCTTAAAAGACGGCGGATTTGATATAAACTCCACTAATTTTTCTTTTTGCTGCTTCGAAACTGACATGTTTTTCTAAAACTCACAAAATTTAAATAATTTTGATAAACAGAAAACATTTACACTTACCTTTTCTATGTTTTTATTACTCATTTTATATATTTTAATACTTTTTTCTTTAAATGTTGTTATCTCGCGGTCTTTTTATTTGTGAGTATTTTTGACAGTTTAAAGTGAAAAGTTCATGCTTTAAAACTTTGCAGAAACACTTTTTCTTGTGTTTAGCGAGTAATTTCCTTACGTAACAGATAGTTCTCGCATAAAAAGTTACAGAAACAGTCTGGTGTAAAAAGTCAGCTGTTTGTGTCAATTTGTAGCGATTTTGTTTCATTTTGCATGTTTCAAGTGAAAAGTTTCTCGAGGCGAGAGTTACAGAACATGGGCACTGGTTCCAGTAATGCGATTTAGCACATTTAAACGATTCGACTATCGTTATATATATCGGTCGGAATTGTGTTTGCAGCTACGGTTAAGTGATTCACTAAGAACTTTTAAACGATAGTGGACAAGTTGATTTTTGTATGTATTTTATTTAAAAAAATTGGTAATGGTAAAAATAATATATAATATACAAGATAAATTTCTGTCGATAAAATTAACAACACAAAAATTATTGTCGTTAAATTAACAAGTACAACAATTGTAAACGTCTTTAAAAAGTTTTGTTCTTTACTTAACAATAACAACTTAATTGAACGATAGCGAATATCGTTAGAAAACTTTACCAAATCGGAAAATTTTTATATATATTATTAACTTATTTAAAGGATGCAAATAAAGTTACATTACGTTGCTGAATCGCACCACAGTATTCAAATTCTAACAAAAGTTTATTTAGATAGAAAAGATTTTTATTCAACCTACAGTGATACTGAGTAGAAAGTGTTCTAACGAGAAATCTTAGTTGGTTCCATAAATGCATTAAGCTCGGCTTATACCAGAATTGCTTAAGTTTTAATACAAATTGTCCTTCTAAGTGTTCACAACTTTTAAAGTCAGCTTATAGCCGAAAACATAGATATTGATAACAAAAATGTTTAAGATTTTTGATCGGATCACCAGTTTTTATATTTATTAAATTTGTTCCAAAAAGCATCTTTTGCATTAAGATAGACCTGAGTGTATTTAGAACTAAACGCTACAAAAGTTTTTCGAGTCAAGTCCTTTGATATAAGCTTTTGTATAAAATGTTTATTCAAAATCGGATATTTTTGAAAACTTTTTTTGCAAGCATTTTCTTTTGTTAAATCATAAAAAACAATTCCCAATCTTTTAAAATAACCATAATTATATTTCACACAGATACATTTTTTTATTAAAAGTGGGGGTTAAAAAATTAAAAAAGTATGTATGTAGTATATGTATCTTAAATCTTTAAATTATATTCATATGAATGTACATATGTATGTGTATTTTATAATGAATCAACACATAAGCTATATATAAATACTCACAACAAAATTAAAAAAATTTTTTTAATCATCTGGCAGGTTTGCCCTAAAGATCGCTCTGTCGTGCCTTCCTCCTGCTCCAAATGTTTTTTTATTAAGTTGTTTCTTTTTATTTGTTGGCTAGCCTTCCTTCAGCCAGTCGTTCTGCTTATTTTAATTGAGAGATTAAATACATAGTATGAAGAAGCGGTTGGTTGTGAGCAGTGATGCCAACAATTCAGAGGCAAAAAGAGCCGAACGAGAAGTCAAAAAGAGCTAAAAGGAGCTAAATTAAAAAATTGAAGATTTTTCCGTCTTAAATCTATGAATGTATTTATTATTTAATTTTGATTTTTTACAAAATAAAAATAATAGAAAAAATAATAATATTATATAAAATTATTTCACAGCAGCAATTGATACAAACGTTTATCGACATTAACACTATGACCATACACATTTACATACAAATAAGTAAAAAACAAAACAGTCATTTTCAAAACGAGTAACATTTTTTTCTTCCGGCCATAGATTTGTTTTTATATAACATTTTGATTTATTATGTTTCAATTGAATTTATTTTTACAAATATGCTTGCTGGTAGCTCGTAGTTTAAACAGCAGGTGCTACACTTTTGTAAACCATATTTTTTTAAATGAATTAAACTAGTAACCGTATTCATATTATGCAGTTTCTTATTTTATTCGATACGATAATATTTTTAAAACAATCAATGATGTACTTCAATCCAAAATTAGTCGGTTTATCTAAATTTTTTCACTGGTATAATTTTAAATTTTTTAAGCAATTTTACAGCTCTTTTTACATTTCTTTTAAATCATCTTCAAATTCTTTTATAATACATAATGTATTTTCTAAATCCTGCAAAAAAACATTTGTTACGCTAAATGCCGAAATTTATTCCAGCATCTTTAAATTTGTTGGAAGCTTTTCTCTAATTTCATAAATTAGAGTTTTTATGAACTGTATTAAATTACGTTTAACGATATGTTTATCTGATAAGTTATGTCCTAGATAACAATTGCTATTTATTAAAGATTCAAATTCTTCAGCTATATAATCGAAATCATCTGTCAGTATAATGATTTTATTTGTCAGGCTTTGTATTAAATGAAATAAATCACTGAATAGCTTTGTATGCTCCGTAAATGCCACAAAGGCAAAACAATAGGGTAAAAACAGAAGAATTTACTATAAGATTCAAAAAGTGTCAAACGTGGCGTTTCCACAGTTGAAAAGAGCTGTGTTAGCTCCTTTTTTTAAAAAATAGCTAAAGGGAAAATTTTCGAGTTAGAGGCAATTAAAAAGAGCTAAGTCTAGCTTCAAAATAGCTAAGTTGGCATCGCTGGTTGTGAGGTTAAATAGTATGCATGCATGTACGCTTACATACCAGTGATGCCGTTCACTTATATTAATTTAATTTAAACAAAGAAGAAAAACCTTAATTTTTTTTAAATTTCTAGTACTTTTGGATTATAAAAATGTTTCTAGGTAAACGATAGATTAAAAAAATTAGTTAAAATTAATTTTAATCTTATAAGTAGGTATCCTTTACAAGTACATACGTATAAGTATTTTCTTAATCAAAATTTGAAAATTTGTTATTAATAGTTTTAAAGCTATTTACTGGCATTTTTAAGCGGCATATATGTAGGTATACATATATCAAATGTTACGCCTCATCCACCTTCTACTAATCCGCACGAACCAGAAACAGCCACGTAGTCGACAATTGCATATACGCCCGCCAGTCTGGCTAGGTGTCCATGTGTTTCTTGAAAGGTTGGCAACCGAAACGAATATCGGTATCGGTAACGGTACTAAAAAAATTGTCATTTCGGTTTCGGTATAGATAGTTACCTAATGGGATTTACAAAAAATTAAAAAATATCTTCATTTAATTTAAAAACATAGTTTAGTTTTTATTAATATGTTCTCTTTTTAATAGGCTAATAAAAAAAAAATTGCTGACTTTAGAAGTAGGTACATTGTTTAAAAACATTTTGAAAAACTAATATGAAAATAAAACAGAATTTCAAACATCAAACATTTGTATAACAAAAAAAATTTTAAAATAAATAAAAAATCAGTATTCATCAAAATATGTTAATACCACCGTACACTTTTACAGGTTATATCTAGAGCCCAGCAGACTATAAATATTTTAGAAAGTGAATAACAAATTAAACAATTTTCTATGAGGTTTAAAATTGTTTGACATTTACTTTTTCAAACACAAAAAGGAAATGCAGATACTATCTGTCTTGATACTACCTGTACTAGTGTACTTTGTACTTTTTTAAGGTAAAATGTTTAAAAAATATCATATCAAAAACATTTTTTTCAGATTCTAAATCAAAGTCATTTAAAAAAAAAATAAATTAAAATTTAATTAATAAGGCTATATTTATAGCCTTGAAAAATACATTTTAGCCTACTGTTTGGGATATTTAAAAAGCATTTACTTTTTTAGATGCATATGTAAATAATAAGAAACACAATATATGGTTGATTAAAACAGCTCCGCGTTTGATCGAATCACAATGACTGCATTTTAACATCTAACCTATTGAGGGTAGGGATCAATATACATTTTACCCCTGAAAATAATCTTTCTACACTAACTTGTGTACCTGGCACAGCTAACACCAAGCTTTTTGTTTACAAAGTTACAAGACGAAATATTGTTGAAAAAAGAAATTGCAAGTATAATGCAATAATCTTTATAAGTTTGCTTTGTTAGGAAACAAAACAATAACAGCGTTGCAATTGTGGAACGTGAAGTTAGCAATACTATTTTTGAGAAACAGTGTAAATTCATGTGACAAATAATGCCATATGTACATGTGTTTAGTTTTTGCTACTTGCATTATTTCTTGGATTTTTATTACCAAAGCATATAATCGCAATACCGGTATTTTGTTACTGGTATTAAAGGAGACGGCATTTTGATACCGGTATTTTGCGAAACCAATTATTTTGGTATCGGTATCAATACCGGTAACCAAATTTAAACAGTATTCAAACGGTATCGGTAACGGCAACGGTTGCCAACCTTGGTTTCTTGTAATGAAAGTGCAAGTCCCAATTTAAAGCTAATTTGTTACAATTTTGCTCTATATTTTTTTGCATAGAAACCAAGCCAATTGAAACTGGTATAACTTTTTCATAAAGTCCCCATACAAATATTCTCCCGATATAAGAATTTTTGGCTACAACTTCTTTAAGTATTACTCTATCTTAACATAACTTTTCGTGTTCTTATGACATTATGCCGTCTGTTTAAGTGAACTTTAAAATAATGATAAATAATCCGACTTATTTCCGGAATTGAAAATTTACGCCATTAAGCGTGAATCTATAATGCTATCGATATACATATATGTAACTTATGCCCAAGTTGTTTCATTGCATGTGTTGGTTCTTAACACAAATTTAATTGTAATTCGGGCTAATAGTATATGGTTAGACCCGAATTTTGTTTTGATATACTTTTCTTAAAAGTTAAATGTACATACGTATTTGTGCTTCAAACGTTTTTTAAACCAATTTTTTTATGTGATATGTTTCTTAAGGCGGTGTCAAATAAAACTTCGTTGCTTTGCGTGACATTTCTAACTTTGAGAGAAAAGCGCGAAAGAATAGGTGTGTCACAATGAAAACTGCGACAGCACGTATGCATTGCTTGTGTATCAAAAAAATATATAAAAAAAAACAATACAAGTTAATTGTCAAAGCTCGCCAAAAGATAACACTTGCTTAACTTCACGCTTCGCGCAGCGTTGAAAGTTCTTTATGTGACATGTTTCGTATAAGTATGGACATTCCATCTGAAATCTCAAAGCGAGTTTCCAACGCAACCCGAAGCAAAAGTTTTACCTGACATGGCCTTTATTGATCATTTGGGTTACTTTTTTGTGAGAAGTTGAAGCAATAAGTTGTTGCTGTCTTGCCGAATATTCTGCTTCAGAGCTTTAACGAATTATGGCTAGTTAAAAAAAGCGACATACATACTTAGTATTCCATACTTTTAAAAGAAAATAAAACTATACAAAACCTAATGCTCACACAAAAGTAGATAAAATATCTCGCGTCAACGCGCCATGCTTTATAACTTGCAATATAGAAATACAGGCATTTAGACTTTTTTTGACAACTGCATATGACACAAGCATGCGAGAAATGCGTTCGTAAGAAAGCGACGTACTCTTTTTCATGCCATTTTATCTTTGATATTCATTTAAAATTTTTTTGAAAACAAAGCTTTGTTTTATTAATGTTGAAATGTTTCTAAACAAATTTTATTTCAGAAAAATAAGCGAAAATACGAATTTGGTATTGGCAAGAAAAAATACTTCGTCTCTAATTAAAACCTGCATTTTCGGAAATGAGAACGTACTGGTAAACATAAAGATGGTAACTTAATGGTGTAGGAATATTTTCTATGACGCAACTAAGGATTTTTATATAACATCTATGATATTTAAGACCAATAATTATATAAAGAAACATGTGCTACAAATTCTAATGATAAAATGTGGTTCCCCTTAATATTACGACTTTAAAATCCCAAAAGTAAGCTTAAGGATTATAAAAAAAAGAATTAGTTGTTCCTAAATCACTTGCACCGTTTCTCGACCTTAAAAAAAATCTCTAGAAACTTGCTGTGTAAAACATTATTCAGGGAAGCTTCTCCTAGGTCTCCTTCACTTCTATCCAAGGTGTTTGGTCAGCAGTTAAAATTTAAGTATTTATTGACAATCTTTAGTAAATAAATACTAAAAAACGGGGAAATAATAAAAAATAAAAGTTTTGCAAAGAAAGCAACAAAATTTCCACCCGTTATGAAACCCCTTAAAATAAATATTGATATGTTCAGTAGTTTT
This sequence comes from Melanophora roralis, assembly GCA_963583895.1. Taxonomy (NCBI): domain Eukaryota; kingdom Metazoa; phylum Arthropoda; class Insecta; order Diptera; family Rhinophoridae; genus Melanophora; species Melanophora roralis. The sequence goes on from OY757192.1 coordinate 8,356,622, forward strand.
TAACCAAATCTTTATTAAACAACAACTTATATGGGCGAATTATTACAATATTAACAGGTAATTTAATTCGAACGAAAACCCCCTAACATATTCACATGGCACATAAGGAAAACTCAATACATGAATAAGAATGAAACGAACTATTAAATATCTATAATAAAATTTGAGTACAAATATACATTATTGTTTTTCTATGATATGATATTATAACTATGAAATTATTATTCTTTTAAGGCATAATTACCTGAAAATTTTAGTATAAACTAGGAGCTGATGGCCTAAGAGACAAGCGCTTAAAATATTTTATAATAAATAACTATTGTAAAGTAATTTAATAAATTACCAGTACCAAAAGTGTGTTCAGTTAGCTTTATCGCGCACATTTCTATATTTTAAGAGTTCTTTACTTTGTTAATAAATAAAAGATATGATTAACCTCCGTTATACATAAATAGCAACAAGGCGAGCGGCAGATATCAATTTCGTACCTACAACGAGAGATTTATGTTACAATATTAACATTGCGGAAAAAAATATGTATGTACATAAAAAGTCATATACATATATGAAACAATTTTCTAAAACTTTCGATACGAAATATATCGAAGTTGTTAGCGCTATCATAAAGGGGCACGGATAGTAGCATCACCCAGGCAAAAAGGCAAATTTTATAAAATTTTATGGTGTTTTCCATTCTAAAAAAAAATGTTGCAATAAGTATGTGCAATATTTTTATCATTTTACACCCACACTTATAAAATTGTCCATTTTTTTTGTTTCAATGGAACAGAAAAATGTCTTGATTTATATAAAAACAGCACTCTGTGTTAAAAACTCGTCTGCATAAAAAAGTATTTACTTACATAACACAGCTGTAAAAAGTGGTACTTTATTACACTGCAATATAATTGGGGGTAAGATATGTTACACTCTTGCCAGTTATTTGTTCAGAAAGGAAAACGAAAACTCTTGCATGTATTTTTAGAATGGAACATAAACCCGCTCGAATGGTAGCATTAATGTAACATTTTTGCCAGAAAGGAAAACACCATTAATTTCAAAAACTGGAATAGCTATCAACTTAAACCTACAACAAAGTAATCTAATATTATGTTTTCGATTTGAAAACAATTTACATAAATGGATCAGATGGCTGGGAACACAGAGAAAAACAATGCGAAAGTAATGTAAGTTTTGGCAGTCTTAACCACTTTTACTTTCCACTTCTGTGTATTTTCCAAATGTTCTTTTAAATTTTATCCAACTACATATTGTAGCAAAAAATTATATCAGGAATAGCAGTCGAGCGAGCATTTTTACTGTTTGGGTGGTGAAAACAATAACTTAAGGGCCCGAATGGATACTTTTTCGAGGCTGAATTTTTTAATTCAGAAAGATTAAGTTAATTTGACCTGGCAACACTGATATATAAATTGCATCAATTATATGCTCATACTTCATGGTTTGACCATGGTAAAATAACTCACCACGTGATAGCAGCATCTCTTACATGATTCCTTTTTACATACCGATTTTGACACTTTCACGTTGATAAATAAAAAAAAATTCCAAGCGTGAGTGCCTTAAACTCCATTTGTAAAAAAGTAAGAGAAGCTTAAACTATATTTTCTAACTGCTATCGCGTTATACAAGGTGTATCCAAGGCGCACTTTTTTCGTTTTTTTAAGAAGTTTGACATATCATTTGAAAAATAATTTTTATTTTGACATATCTATTGAGAAATAAATTTTATTTTAGTGTCAAACTCCATATTAAAAAAGAAAAGAGTAAGAGAATGACTCTCATAATTTTTTCTTACAATCACATTGCATATATTTTGAGAAAAATAATTTCTTTTTTTATATGAAGCCAAGGCATATTTATATAAGGTGGTCGCATTAAAAAAATTAAGAGAGTCGTTCTCTTACTCTTTATTTTTTTTATACTACCTTGTATGGATATGCCTTGATATGAAGCGAACCTCTATTTTAGTGTCACACTCCATATAAAAAAAAGAAAATAGTAAGAAAATGACTCGCTTCATTATATCTTGCAATCCTAGCTGCCAGATAAATTTGGTTCAATATCGTCAAATTTTAGGGAAAAAATCGTGAAAATTCTCAAAACAACTTTTGGATATCGTCAACCTTAAAATTTGTGTTTTTTAATTTTTATTTAAAAAAAAAAAAAACTAGGAAAACAAAAATTTTTACAATCTATAATTTTAGGCAAAATAAAATGTAAACAAAAAAACAGAAAATCTGTAAAAATATAATATTATGCATTAAACACATTCAAGCTACAAGAACACAGAAGCACACGAACACAAAAGTTGCTTGCTATATTTGTGTCCCTATGGCTGCTTCTTTCTGAAATATTTACTAGACTACCAGTACAAAATAAACATATGAGCAATATGACTTTCAGTGGTGCCACCTAAAGCCTTTTTGTATTGTTTAAGCTATATTTTTGCATCTTACCGTATTGGCAGCACTAATCTGTTAACTGTTGCGTATAAAAATAGCAATTAGTTTAATTTCGACCATACCACAAAATTAGCATTGACAGCAACCCGTAGTCATGTTGCCTTGTAGCCATTAAAAAAATTATTCTCATAAGCACACGTGTATTCTATATTTGACTGGTTGAGTTCGGTAGCCTGTAGCGAGGAATGTATTTAATGCTTTATGGTTAAAGAGAACAGCCGCTGATCCTCTTCATTCATTCCTCTTTTTCACTGACAGAGATCCAACCTACTATTTCTGGAGCTTTTGCTACTTTAAACATGCAAATTGACAGTGAAAGTGATGATGATAAGGCGGACCTAAAATGGAAACCAAATAAGATAAAAAAGTAATATAAAAACACCATGCTTTTCCACTAAAATTGAGTTTTTGTAATAGTAACGTGCTAAGAATAAAACAAGTAAGAGCGCTATATTCGGCTGTGCCGAATCTTATATACCCTTCACATTGACCTTTCGCAATCCCAAACTTTTTTTTCTTTGTAACCATTTTTTTACTTATGAAATATTTCTAATTTTTAAATTGTGGTCGGTGTCATTTTTTAACGCTCCACGAGTGACGGGGAAGTTTTAGGGGTTTTTATCCTAATTTTTACAAATTTTGTATGGCAACCCCCTTAGCGCGTGAAACTAACAAATTTGCAAGATTTTGAAAAATTTGTTCGGTTTAGATATAAGTCGCTTGAATATTAGGCTCAGAAAGGTAGTTGATTCTCGATTTAATCAATATATCGCAAAATGTATGAAAAGTTATTTTGGTGACGCTTTCAAGTAGATTTTGTATGAGTTTTGGATAGTAACATGGCATTAGTTTTGGTTTATGAGGATTAAGCACTTCTTTAATACTATTAATTAATTTATATAAACCCCATTTAAAAAAAAAGCGCAGAAATGTTAATAAATAACCGTTTAATTAATTAAATGTAAAAACCTACGAAATGTTTGCTTAAATTTTAAATAAATTTTCTTTTTAATAATGTACTTTACAATTTTCGAAATAAACGTTTGTTTTAAAACGTGATGTAACGTTAATTTTATTTATATTTTTCTTGTTTGTCATACAAAGGCACTATTAGTAAATAAAAAGTAACGTAAACTTTAAACTTTTATATCCCTTGTTTCTTTTTTTTCTTTTATATATTAATTTTGCGACCTTCTTCATATTTTTAAAGTATCAGAACTACTTAACTGGACTACCACTTTTAAGTGCTATATTAATCGACTTTAAAACCACGACACTTTCCTAAATCAAACATCCCAGCAGAAACTTACATTGCTTTGTAAAGAGTTAAAAACTTCAACTGCCCATTAGTATTTTAACCCATTATTTCAAAATGGCGATGACATTGGAGGCCAGTACTTGCCATACTCACTTACAAAGAAGGAGTTAAATAAGTACTTACCATGCTTGCTTACAAAGAGGGACTTACGTAAGCTATTACTTAATTGGCATTAAAATAACCTTTTCCTGGGGACTCCAGTTACTCATTGTTGCATTTAATGTTTTTTTTTTTGATGGCTTAAAATATTAAGTAAGAATAATTTAAGAAATTGTGAAACTGGAACTATCTGCCCAAATGTTAGATAAGAAATAACTCATTATTTAACAAATGTTAAGTAATACAGACGGTATGTAATAGTAGTTGAAGAGTAAGATATTTTTTATGCCTAATCACTTTTAAGTTTTTCATGGCACATTTTTTTTTTTGAGAAATTTATGCGTAAAATTACAGTTTAGCAATATCCAAGGCGTTTCTTTCACTTTTTGAGCTTTTCTTAGATTCTACAGTTGCTGTTAGTTAAAAAGAAAAAAAAACATAAACATAAACAAACTTTGACAATTAAACATCCGAAATACCGTTAGTCAGCTGATTTACTAAGTTCACCTGTGTACAAGCGCCCTGACAATACCTTTTCAATAGCTACATATAAACGTTTTGCAGATTTTCCTGCTTTTTCAGTAAATAATAAAAAAAAATTTAGCTTAAGTAACAATTTTTACAGATAATGCGGTTGATCATAGTTTCAAAAATAATAAAAAAAAATTAACAATTTAGTTAACTAAGATGATTTTCCTGCTATAGTACAAATACTCATATATATCTATATTAATGCAAATTTTTATTTTTTTTATATTAATTTAAAAAAAACAAACAAACTTTAAAATAATTTCTATAGTTATTATTTTTGTCAGAACTTTTTATAATTTTCTTTAATTTAAATACATACATTTGTAATGAATATTTATATTACAGTTGTAATTATATTTTAAAATTTTTTTACTAACAACAACTTGATGCAATAAAAATATTAAAAAAAATTGAAACAAGAAACGATTAACAGCAAATTTCAAATATTATTCTATTCATGTTCCCACGTCACGTTCCTTTCAACAAAATAACGCTTTTCAATATTTCTTCGCATTCGCCGAAACCAGATAGCTCAACATTTTTATTTAAATCAAAAATTAAGTACATCTAAAATGTTTAGATAAAATAATCGCACTAAACATTTTATTACTATTGTTAAAGTTTGTCCCGTGCTTTTTTGTACTAACTACACACAAAAAATTCTATAGGTTATATTTCCCAAAAACATGGTATAAATTTAACTAAAAAAAGGGTAGAGTGGCAGTAACTATGTTTCTAACTTAATACGCCTCAAATTTAAGTTGGTTTCCATGTTCGAAAAATCAACTAAAAAATTAGTCAAAGTTACTTACAAAGTTTATTGAACTATCAACGCTAGCAAAGTATATTACTCTTATAATTTTAGAAAAATTTACCTTTTTTAAATTAGCAAATCTCCGAACCAAATTAAAATTTTTTTATTTTGATTCACAATATTTTATTGAAAATTCAAGAAAAGTATAAAATTGGACATATTATGTCTTTACTTTTATTTCTGAAGGTATGTTCAAGTGGTTAACTTGTTTTGAAAGTCGAATTAAACGCGAGATAGCCTTTCAAAACTTGAAAATGAACTTCCATGGTTAAATGTTTAGTTTTTGGGTACCGTCGAAAAAAAAAATAACCTATTGAACATACCTGAGAATAAAGGCATTGACCGGATTCTAAAGAAGCGAAGGAACAAGGTGAAAATTTTGAGGAGCCAAAATTGCCCTTACAATAAGACGACATTACTTCTTAAACTGGCTACAGAAAACAGTTCTGTTGAGAAGAAAAATTTTTTTTAAACCTCGAGGAGCAACAAATGTGTTAAATTACTTTCCTCTTAAATGATCTATATGAATTGATTCTGCATTTCCTTAAAAAAATTCATTTTAACATTTTTTTTAATATTAATTATACCCTTCACATAGTGATAGGGTATATATCACTTTGTCATTCCGTTTGTAATTTCTTTATTATTCATTTGCGACCCCATAAAGTATATATATTCTGGATCCTTATAGATAGGGAAGCCGATTTAGCGTTGTCCGTCTGTCCGTCTGTGTGTCTGTCTGTCCGTCTGTTGAAATCAAGTTTCCGGAGTCAAATAAAAAGATACAGACCAGTTAATGGTGTCAAACGATCAGAAATATCCCGCTAACAATCGCTATTTAAAATCAGCAAAATCGGTTTACTATTGACCGAGATATAAGCGAAAACCCAGAGTAACCCATTTTTTTTAGGACAAAATCGGTGCATATATCCCTATATATCTCAGTAAGTATAGTCACTCTTGCCACAAAACTTGGCACGGATACTCCTAAGGAAGGAACCTAAATATTGGAAAAATTTTCAGATAGGACCAGGGGAAGGTGTATTTTTCCTACAATTGCACAAATGTGGTGAAATATTTTATGCGCTATATCTCGTAAACTATAACAGCTATCGACTTAAAATGTTCTACAAAAATTAATTGTACGCAAAGATCTACATTTTTGAGTAGGGGCAATAAAAGGGGTAGCTCCCATACAAATCGACAATTGTTATAAAATATTCGATACGCTATATCTCGGAAACTATAACAGATATCGAAATGAAATGTCCTACAAAAAGTAATTGGGCAAGAAGGCCTACGCTATAAAGAAACAATTTTTTGAGTGGGGGCAAAAAAAGGGGTAGCTCCCAAACAAATCGACAATTTTTATAAAATATTCGATACGCTATATCTCGGAAACTATAAAAGATATCGAAATGAAATATTCTACAAAAAGTAATTAGGTAAGAATGCCTACGCTTTAAAGAAAAAATTTTTTGAATGGGGGCAAAAAAAGGGGTAGCTCCCATACAAATCGACAATTGTTATAAAATATTCGATACGCTATATCTCGGAAACTATTACAGATATCGAAATAAAATGTCCTACAAAAAGTAATTGGGCAAGAAGGCCTACGCTATAAAGAAACAATTTTTTGAGTGGGGGCAAAAAAAGGGGTAGCTCCCAAACAAATCGACAATTTTTATAAAATATTCGATACGCTATATCTCGGAAACTATAAAAGATATTGAAATGAAATCTTCTACAAAAAGTAGTTGGGCAAAAATGCCTACGCTTTAAAGAAAAAATTTTTTGAGTGGGGGCAAAAAAAGGGGTAGCTCCCATACAAATCGACAATTGTTATAAAATATTCGATACGCTATATCTCGGAAACTATAACAGATATCGAAATGAAATGTCCTACAAAAAGTAATTGGGCAAGAAGGCCTACGCTATAAAGAAACAATTTTTTGAGTGGGGGCAAAAAAAGGGGTAGCTCCCAAACAAATCGACAATTTTTATAAAATATTCGATACGCTATATCTCGGAAACTATAAAAGATATCGAAATGAAATATTCTACAAAAAGTAATTAGGTAAGAATGCCTACGCTTTAAAGAAAAAATTTTTTGAATGGGGGCAAAAAAAGGGGTAGCTCCCATACAAATCGACAATTGTTATAAAATATTCGATACGCTATATCTCGGAAACTATTACAGATATCGAAATAAAATGTCCTACAAAAAGTAATTGTACGCAAAGATCTACACTTTAAAGAAAAAATTTTTTGAGTGGGGGCAAAAAAGGGGTAGCTCCCATACAAATCGACAATTGTTATAAAATATTCGATACGCTATATCTCGGAAACTATAACAGATATCGACTTAAAATGTTCTACAAAAAGTGATTGTGCGCAAAGATCTACACTTTAAAAAAAAAAAAAATTTTTGAGGGGGGGCAAAAAAAGGGGTAGCTCCCATACAAATCGACAATTGTTATAAAATATTCGATACGTTATATATCGGAAACTATAACAGATATCGACTTAAAATGTTCTACAAAAAGTGATTGTATGCAAAGATCTACTTTTTAAAAAAAATTTTTTTTGAGTGGGGGCAAAAAAAGGGGTAGCTCCCATACAAATTAAAAATTTTTATGAAATATTCGATACGCTATATCTTGGAAACTATAACAGATATCGAAATGAAATGTTCAACAAAAAGTAATTGGGCAAGAAGGCCTGCGCTATGAATGAAAAATTTTTTGAGTGGGGGCAAAAAAAGGGGTAGCTCTTATACAAATCGACAATTATTATAAAATATTCGATACGCTTTATCTCGGAAACTATAACAGATATCGAAATCAAATGTTCTGCAAAGAGTAATTGGGCAATATGGCCTACGCTTTAGAGAAAAATTTTTTTGAGTGGGGGCAAAAAAAGAGGTAGCTCCCATACAAATCGACAATTATTATAAAATATTCGATACGCTATATCTCGGAAACTATTACAGATATCGAAATAAAATGTCCTACAAAAAGTAATTGTACGCAAAGATCTACACTTTAAAGAAAAAATTTTTTGAGTGGGGGCAAAAAAAGGGGTAGCTCCCATACAAATCGACAATTGTTATAAAATATTCGATACGCTATATCTCGGAAACTATAACAGATATCGACTTAAAATGTTCTACAAAAAGTGATTGTGCGCAAAGATCTACACTTTAAAAAAAAAAAAAATTTTTGAGGGGGGGCAAAAAAAGGGGTAGCTCCCATACAAATCGACAATTGTTATAAAATATTCGATACGTTATATATCGGAAACTATAACAGATATCGACTTAAAATGTTCTACAAAAAGTGATTGTATGCAAAGATCTACTTTTTAAAAAAAATTTTTTTTGAGTGGGGGCAAAAAAAGGGGTAGCTCCCATACAAATTAAAAATTTTTATGAAATATTCGATACGCTATATCTTGGAAACTATAACAGATATCGAAATGAAATGTTCAACAAAAAGTAATTGGGCAAGAAGGCCTGCGCTATGAATGAAAAATTTTTTGAGTGGGGGCAAAAAAAGGGGTAGCTCTTATACAAATCGACAATTATTATAAAATATTCGATACGCTTTATCTCGGAAACTATAACAGATATCGAAATCAAATGTTCTGCAAAGAGTAATTGGGCAATATGGCCTACGCTTTAGAGAAAAATTTTTTTGAGTGGGGGCAAAAAAAGAGGTAGCTCCCATACAAATCGACAATTATTATAAAATATTCGATACGCTATATCTCGAAAACTATAAAAGATATAGAAATGAAATGTTATACAAAAAGTAATTGGGCAAGAAGGCCTACGCTCTTAAGAAAAAATTTTTTGAGTGGGGGCAAAAAAAGGGGTAGCTCCCATACAAATCGACAATTATCATAAAATATTCGATACGCTATATCTCGGAAACTATAAAAGATATCGAAATTAAATGTTCCACAAAAAGTAATTGGGAAAGAATGCCTACGCTTTGAAGAAAAATTTTATTGAGTGGGGGCAAAAAAAGGGGTAGCTCCCATACAAATTAACGATTTGTATGAAATTTTCGATACGCTATAACTCGTAAACTGTAACAGATATCGAAATCAAATGTTCTACAAAAAGTGATTGGACATCAAGGGCTACGCTCTGAAGAAAAAAATTTTCGGATGGGGGGTGAAGAAGGGGTAGCTCTCATACAAATTAACAATTTTTATAAAATTTTTGAATTTTTGATACGCTACTTCTGGAAAACTATTACAGCTATCGACTTCGAATATTCTACAAAAAGTAATAATCAAATAATTCATACATTTTGGAGAAAAAGTTGGAGAAGAGCAGGGGGACTAGAACATTTAACAAGTTTTATCAACCTTTAAATATGAATAATGTCGAAAACTTTTAAAACTCTCGACCTCAAATCTTTTTCATCTATTTCTATTTTTCATACGAACGTTAAAATTTTGTTATTTTTGCTATGAACTTTAAAACTCGCACAAGGTTTTTTATTATATTGTTTGCAGTACAAAATTACTCGACTGGGTATATTTAAAGACCAATGTGAAGGGTATATAAGATTCGGCACAGCCGAATATAGCGCTCTTACTTGTTTTTATATGAATTTTTTACGTACCTTTATTTTGTGAAATATTTTTTACCATTGACAACTAAATAAATAAATAAATAAACAGTAAAAAATAATTTCGAAGACGATACCTAATTCGCTTAGGAACACAAGCTTGTATTTTTTGTAATATGCGATTTAAAATCATTTATTTGTTAGTTTAGTTAGTAAGACTTAGTTTTTTTCTGTTCGTACAAAAAGAAATTTTTTGTGTGTAATGCATACATATGTACATTTATGTAGGTGAGTAAAACAAGTGTGGAAAAAAAGAGGGAAGCATCGAAGAAGTACTGGGAAAAAGTTATTAAAGACCCATTTAAGAAAAGTATATACCGCAAAAAAGCAGCTTACTGTCCCTTATGATGATACACATATGTGTATCTTATGTTCATAAACATTCATACGTAGAGAAATTAAAAATATATACATGTATAAAATATTTCTGTATTTAATGCATTTTTAAGATTAATTAAAAAAATATTAATAAAATAGATTGGTAAATTATGTCGCGTTCCAAATGTCGAGTGCCCAATCAAAACTAAATCTGAAATAAAATAAAACAAAATGAAACATCTCTACTTAATTCTTTTTTTTAGGAAGCCGAATTAGTCCTTTTAAAACTAAATAAAGTTGCTTTAAAATTTTTATTCCAATTCGCAGATTATTGCATTTTTATAGATGCAGTCAAAAGTTACTTCCGTTTTTAAAGGGTGGCGTCCGCATAATTACAGTTCGTTTATAGGAAACAATTTACAAAAAAAAAAAAAATTGTTTTGTATTATATATACTGCTAATAAAATGCTTATAAATTAATATCAAAAAACAAATTTTTCTAATTTCTTTATATATTTTTTTCACTTTAAAGACGTACGAATGTCGATAAGAACTATTTTGTTAACGATATACACGCAACAGATCTTTTTAAACGTTTGTCTCGGAAACCCTAAAGTCCTTATACATTTTTGAACAACATATTAAAGTTATTGAAATTTTACCAAAGAAAAGCAAAAAGCTTTATATTCTTTTTTTTTTAAATTAAAATGTATAGCTGTTTTGTCAAAGAAAATTCTTTGGTTTTTAAGAGTGAATAACTAAGCAAAGCAGTCTTCTTATCCCTCGCTAAGTACTATTTGTACAAAAACTCTACTGACTTCAATATATCGTACGAAGTTTAAAAATCAAACTGTTTATTTATACAGTTATATCACATCCGAATTCGATTGCGTAAGGGCACTTATTTTCTATATTTTAAGCCGACATTAAGGTGAAGTTATGTTAACCTGCATGTTTTAATTGAAAAAGGATGATCTTTTTTAAATTTTTCTATCCAAAACCACAATCCCTTGCGTCTTAAGGTACCTTTACACGGTAATACATATACATATTACGATATGTCAAAAAATGTTGTGGGATAATACAAAATCTCATCATGTAAAAGCATAATGTATTGGGTAGGAGAGAATACGGATGCAAAATTTGACAAGTGTTCGGTAAATGTTTATTTTCTAAATCATTTTAGAAACTTGTGTATTCTCATCACATCAGAGGTGTGAAAGATTGGCAGCACTTACAGCATCTAATGAAGGTGGTTTATTTAATGAAACAATACACAAACAATCAAAATAAAAGCAGATATTTTCATGATGTTTTTGTTAATATTGTTGAACCTTAACCATATGGCGTTACCCCAAAAGGAAAGTGGCAAGAAACAACCGATTTTGATTTCACCAACCTCATCCGTGTAAACATGAAAAATAGTTAGAACCGATTTTTATTCTCTTTTTTTAAACACGGAGAGAATTTCATAATATTTTGATTCTACAAAATCTAATTACTTTGTATTACCGTGTAAAGGTACCTTTAGAAACATTTTACATACAACAGTACCGAAATCGGTTCAGCCCTTTTTAAGTCGTGCGCTTATCAACACTCGCTATTAAATTTTTATTGATATAGAAAGAGAGATATGGATTGCCCTAAAGAGTTGCTAATTAATTTATTTCAACTACGGCGTCGTCTTGCCTAGAAATATTTTTCATCAAAAATCTTTAAATTTCCCGCTCATAGATTAATTGTTTTTGACTACATTTCCACGATGACACTATGCTTTAGAAACATAAAATTTTTTGGAAATTATTTTATAAAATGTTTTATTGTGTAAATTCTGTTTTTATCCCCACTTAACTAGATTGAAATCGCTAGATTTGATGGAAAAATCGCTTAGTTCCATTACTGATCACTGCATTGATCACAAAGAGATGATTTTGCTGCGGTCTTACTGACCGACTCTCTTACTAATAAGTAGGTACATACATATGTTTGTATGTATTCTTTGTGTTTAAGCGTGTTTTGCTGTATCTTCAAATAGGTATACAGACATTCATTCATATAATGTTGTTTGTTCTTTGTTGCTCTAGCTACTTTAAGTAAACCATTCCAACTTGTTTGCTCTTATGCATCCTTGATTAACACTTTAGTACAGAAATAACTTACTTACTAAATGCACGCGTTCATTGCTCGTTACACTCTCACTCAACAGAAAAAAAAAGGAAAGAAATTACTTACGATAAACGTAGTTCATGTAGCAGAGATCAACCAAGTAATTAATGAATTCGTTATTAGATTGTTTGTCATTCTTTACTCTTGAGTTTATTAGAGGCACAATAAAAAAAACCTTTATATGCGTGTTTACAAATAATTTCAAAATATACAATTTGCTTATTAAAGCAATATGTACAAACATATTGACATCCAAAACGTAAAGCCGTCGGGTATTCAACAACTATCAAAAGACACAAATAAAATTAAAAAGAAATAGCGCTCGAATAATTGTAAAAGAGTAAAAATACCTTTCTTTTACACAATAAACTAAAATAATTACATAAATTATGATTATGTTGAAGTAAAACGTTGATATTAAACTAAAATTAAAGTTTAACTATGTATGTATTTTAATATAAAAAAAACATGCATTTGCGACCTTAAGAAGAAAGATTCAGCGAATGTTTAGTGTTAATATTACAAATTAAAATTTTCCTTCAGAAAATAAGGAAGGAATTTATATCAAGAAACAAACCAACCAGCCATGGATGCCTATGCTTTACCACCATACTTTCCCTTAGCGTAAGTATTTATATCATATAAATTTTTTAAAATACATTTTTTTTATCTGCAAATTTATATTACGTTCAATATATATTTAATATTTTTGGTTAAAATAAGAGAAAACACAGGAAAACTTAGTCAATGTATTGTATACCTAGATGCCAGGACACAATGATCCAACATATAGTTTTCTTCAGTTTTCAATTCGAGATAATACCCAGTCATATTTTCTCTGTTATATGCATCAAGTAATGTTTTTTATGGGTTATAATCAATTACAGTGTAAACAATGGTTTCGTTAATGTAGTGTCGATTTTAAACCTTATTTTAACTAAGCACCTAAAGCTTAAATTATACGTGTCGTAACCTAATGCCATAACCGTTACCATAAAAACAAAAATTCAATTGGTTTCTATGGTTATGGCGTAATGGTAAGTCACCTATAATCAAATACATACAGTGTTGTCTATAAGTTTGGTTCGAATAGCTGTTTTCTGTAAAATCACTTTTCGATATATAAGTTGCAGTTTATTAGAAAAATCTCGGTGGCACCACAAAGAATGCTGAAATCAGCTGTTTCCCTGCCGGTGTTTGTGTGATTTTTCAACCTTTTCCCACTAAAGCTTATTTTTATTATATGTATTTAAAATTAACAAGATCGGTTAATAAATGACTCTCATATAAGGAATATAAGCGGTTACACAAATTTGTTTTTCATTTATTACTGCAAAACTTGCTGCGAAGTTTGAAGATAATTGCCGAATGTTCGCCAACTTTATTTGGGTGTGGTATCTTGTGTACAAACGGATCAATTTGATAAAATTAAAACAAAGCTATTTCTCAAAAATTTCAAAAGGTGTCAATTTTAAATCTTAAACAAGGTATATTTGTTGACGTAAAAGAAAAAAAAGAAGAGTGATCAAAAGAGTGGGTGAAGAGGGTGGGCGGGCTGTAAAAAGATCTCAACGAATTTAGCCTTTATTTATTATTTTCCTTATTATTATTTCAATTTCTACACTGATCCACTCTAAAAATAAATAGGTTTAGTGTCCAATATACATATGTATAATAGAATAAGACCGAATGAGCATTTTTCAAACCGAACCCGACTTTAGTAAAATTTCTATTATTAATTTATTTTATTCAAACAAAAGGTAACAATTTTGTTAAATCAACATAAATACGTTTATTTAAACCCTTTATAAAATAAAACAATTATATAATTTGTTTAGGACAAATAAAAATTACCGAACTATTAGTTGAAATTTACCGATCACTAAAAGGCACATTTTATGCTTTATCAATTGTTCTCAAAAACTCGTATTTTTCTTAATCACCTTCGATAGCAAACCTCGAATCACATTTTTTCCTTTATAGACGACAGTAGCATTTATCGTTTATACTCATTTGACTACAGACGTAGCTGAGTATGAATAGGATACTTCAATGTAATTTTAAGTTAATCTCCTTGCTTTCTGACACGTACACGCACATGAACCATGCTACATCGTCTGTATTAATAGATGCCACAAATGTTGGAACGCAGAAGCGCTTGATGTTGAGAGAATGAACATTCAGTGCGATGTCAGTTAGATGGAACACGTTTTTCTAATGTTGAAAGAGGCATCCAAGTATCTTGGTTTTTTGAAACGGTGTAGGAATCTTTTTACGTCATCTGATCTTTTCACAATTTATACCACCTATGTATATCCGGCCGAAATGGAATAAAGCTATCATGTATGGGCAAGATCTCCAAAGTTTATTTTGGAGCCACTTGACCGCGTACAGAAACCCGCGAAAGTATTAATTGGGGATGTTGGGGTATTCAACCGCCTCGATTCACTTGAACATCGCCGCGATGTGGGATGTGTTTCACTTTTCTATCAATAATATAATGGGGTGTGATCTGAAGAAATCAAGGAACTTGTTCCCGGAACCCGGGGCTTTGTTTGACGTACGCGTTTTTCAAGAAGGGCACACCGGTTTGTGGTTGATTAGCCATGTGACCCACGATTACCATATGGATGGTAACGCCTTAAGTAATATGTAAATAAATGTAACAAAATTAGTTTTTAATAAAAAAATTCAAGCGTTTAGTTTATAAACTGATTTTATTTTTAATTAAGATGGACTCAAAAGCATAGTAAATTTTTTGATATTTATTGACACGCCATATCGGAAAATTTAAGTTTTTATGAACTTTTTGTGTCATCCTAGTTTTACACGCTACAACTTTACGAATTGTAAAACAATCTTCTTATTTAAAAACCTATAATTTTACAAAAAAAAATATAAAAATGTGGAAAGTACATTTCATCCACCTTGTTGACTTTCGACATAACTACCTAAATGGCATCAACCTCGCAGTAGTCTTACCACTGTACAGTAGGGAAATGACGAATCTATCAGCGCTTTCAGTAAATCTCAGAAACTACTTATTAGAGCTTTTAACATCATTTTTGAAAAAAAAATAGTTGAAAAGGAGCTGCAATACAAGCGAACCATTTTTATGGATTTTTTTAGCGCAATATTTTGGATAGTAAAAAGTTATTAATTTCACTTTATTTATTCATTTTTTTGATTAATTTTTTGGAAGTAAAAATTTGTGGGATAAGAGCACAGGAAGTATCATCTCTCATACGCACGATTAAACTTTATAATGTTTTCTATTTTAAAATCTATAAGAAGCAGCTTTGACTTTAATACGCCTTTAAAGTAATTTTATTAAAATATTTACTTAAGCTATATTTACACCACCTGAGTTATCATTTGGGTTGAGTGCCAACAAAATAAGTTAAAATTTTTATGAGTGTCAAAAACAATTTAATTTATATATTTTTAGTATTACATTACATCTTAAAAAAAATTATTTTAGTCCACTTATTATAAAAGCTGTTAAGCTGGTATAAAATGTATGCCAATGTAATAACAAGTATTTAATCCGGTAATTTTTAAAAAATTAGATTTAAAGCTAAAACATTAAATAATTTTAAAATAGATCAGATGAATGCCTTGTATACCAATCAAGACCAATGTTTTAAAAGAAAGATGCGTTTGAGACGGACATTGGATCTAAAAAAAATTAAAATGTTGAAAAAACCTGCAGACCATTTTTCTACTTGACACATGTCAATAAACAAAACAAACACTAGATCAAATCTGATCGAATCCAACCAAATTTCTTTTCACAGTAGATTGGGTTACACAATATTGTTGTAGCGGGTGTGATCATTTTACTCAAATTTTTGCTTATGTTTCAAAAATTTAATCTAAAAAAATACTACGATTCCTAAGAATATAATGCTTTTAAATGTTCAATTGCAGGTTTACGCTGACAGAATATGTTTTCTGCTCATGTGATTTTACAAATTTGGTTTTTCAGAATTTGGACTCCTAGAGCATGTTGTGTGAAGTAGTCTTGTGCACAGGCTTAAATGTATAATAAATATGGTCGCCTCAGGTTTTTTGTAACAGTATTTGATATTTAATTTTAAAACAAAAAAAATTTCTAAGGGAAAATCCTTTTAGAAAATCTGTAGGCTGAGAGATATTCATCAAAACGTTAAAAGAAGAGCCGATTTCTCAGTAGAATGGAATAGTTTAATTTATTTTTGGCCTTTTTAAATTTACAAGAAATTCATAAATAAAATCGATCAACTGTAAGCACTTACACAAAAGATAAAATAAAGATAAATATACAGCATAGTTTGATAAACTGTTTGCTTAAAAATTGATATTAAATAAAATTAAGATTAAAAATTATATGCTGCTATTACTATTTTCCTGTATCTAAATGTAAACTGATTTTGTTATAAAGATTAAGAAAACGATTTTCACCACCATTATGTACAAAAATTATTTCCTCGATTGGTAGAATTACTAATTGAAAATACCTTAATCTGAATTCATTCAAAATTGGGTATCTATCAGTAAAATGCACTTCTCTCAAAGCGCACATTGAACACAGGCGGAATTCTTGCTCCTGTTGGTTGTTCCTATAAAGCCATAAAAGGTCTGCTCTTGCTTTCATTATAAGTTAGATTTGTTGTTTGTTAAAAGATACAGTAAAATAAGCCGTTGGAAAAATTGATTAATTTGTTGGGCGTTTTTGGTGCTACATAAATCGATTTTTTAATTTCTAATTATTATTGTATATTACCTTCCTGGAAAGCAAGAATGCATGTTTTGCTATATATTTAAGATATAGACTTAATGTGTAAAATATTCCTTTTCATATCCAGTTCCTAACGCGATGGCAAAATTGGCAATATTTTCCAGTAGTCTTAGAATTCTTCTTATGAAATGTCTGTGTAGTTTACTTATATCATCAAAACAAAATATCGCCAAATTTTTGAGCTGTGGAATTGCATAGACCTACATAACGCTCAAAGCATTTTCCACTTTGCCTTAACTAACTTTTTCACTCTTTCCTTCAAAATTGTTGTTTCAGGTTTAGTGTTGCCACCTTAGGTGAAATTAAACATTTAATGTGTAATTTTTCGTTTCATGTATAGCCCATGTGTAACTGGTTGCGTGTGTAACTCATGTGTAATTTAAAACTATCGTTTTTGAGCACTGTTTTTTTTAATGTCAATATAAACGTGATGTATTTTACTTAGTTTTTTTTAAGTTTAAATTACTATAAAAAATAGTATGAATTTTTTTGTTTTATTTCTACCGGCATTTTTATAAAATTAAAAAAGATGAATCGTTAATTTAAAAAAAATTAAATCGTTATTGTTTTAAACAAAAAAAAATATTATTATTAAAAAGAAAGCACGTATAATTCGTAATTTAATGTGTAATTTGGGAATGATCCATGTTCAATTTATCATTTCATTGGTGGCAACACTGTTCAGGTTAGATTTAAACAGCTCAGGATAAAGTGATGTTAAAACCCGAACCCAACCAGCCTACGAAAGGAATAATTTTTGTTCGCGATGTCCTACTTGGAAGCATTTGTTTGGACCCATGCCTCTTTAACAAGCTTTTTTTCACAGCACTACAGATACCCATTCTTCATGTCTTTAAAGATGCACATAAAATATGTTTTTTTCAAACGCATTATTAGAAACAAAAAAAAAAGCAATTAAAGATGTCTTCTTAATGCACTCGATTCAAATCTGTATATATTCGCTAAAATAATAAATTGATAAAGCTGGCTTTAAGAGGCACTTTTTTATAAATTAAAATATATTTTATGTTAAAAATCTTCAACAAACCAAAATATTTTCAATATTATTTTATACAAAATAATAAAAGAATGTTTATTGACATCTAAAAAATATTTTTCACAAAATGAACTTTAAATAAAATCTTTGCCTTTCATTTACTGCGTCCTCGTAGGCGAAAGATTTTTATTTATTTTGCACTAACATAGCTCTGCCTTGCACCGTTTCAACCTTACAAGCGCTTCAAAACTGCGCATTTTGAGAATATAAAAATATTTTACTGCCCCCAAAAACCTAATTTTTTTCTGCGGGGATGTCCTTGTTGCTTCGTTTCTATTAAAAATATGTTTCCTATAAGATAGAGTTTGTATAAGTAGCATTTCCAAATACTCATATTCTCTTACTGTCCTTATATTTTTCTTCATTGAATGTCCAAGTCAGTGATGTTATAAGTAGGGCAAAATCCCTATTCGTAGGGATTTTCGTTTAAAAAAATCGAGCGCGGGGAAAAAAATCGTCAAAATGTAGGGATTTTGCAGAAATATATTAATCTGGCACTCTTTTTCAATTTCTGCAAGCAACGCGTAAAATTGTTGTAATGGGAACATTGCATATTGTCATTTCTTTTGAGTATTTCCCGCCATTTGAGCAGTGATATTGAATTAATATACATTATGTTTCTGTAAAATGAATTTATCATCTTCTTCGGACTCCTCGGCTTGATTTAAGGAAACACATCTTTAACTTCAATATGCATTGTCCGATCTTTTTACAAGATGAATCTAAAAATTATTACACTTTCCAGTATAACGAATTGCATTTAAAATAAATGGCTTTACAACTGTACAGTTATGAGGAAACAATCGTTCAAAACAAGCGTTATTTTTTTATAAAAAAACACAACCCAAAAGTACAAAGTACAAATTTCTGTTTTGTTTAATTGACGATTTGTGACTCGTATGAATTACACGTATATCAGGTAGCCTCAGATAAACAGCTGAGTAATGGTATTTCATATTAATGTCAAATTTTGTATTTTCTTCCTTTTATACAAACAACAACTGTAGTATCGTAAGAAAAGCTCAAAAAGAAGAAGAAAGATTTTGTGAGTTTTTGTTATTTGTCTTTGACATTCTTATGACGGTTTTAGTTGTTTTTGCAAAATCGCTCCTACCTGATAAGTGTACCCTGGTCAAAACCCAAAGCAAATTCGTACAATATAAAACACACACTTGCAAAAAAAACTATTTTATTGCTATGAAAATGTGTATAGATGTATAAATTTCTCTTCAGTATAAATTTAATTTTAAAATTTAAACAGTTTAAAACAATTTTTACAAAATTATACACAATTAAAAACAAACCAAATTTATTACACACGAAAATAAACCACTTTGACAAAGTAACTTGATCAAAATCAAGAAGCCTTGTTTACGTGTTTATTTATATGCGTATATAGAATGTACATACAAAAACTTAAAATACATTTTACTTGTATAAAACCTAAATACATACGTATGTTTCCTTTTATTTGTGTTGATTTATGTTTGCATTAAAAAGTAGGGATTTTTGTAGTGACAAATTTTTGAGAGCGTAGGGAAAAATAGGGATTTTTTTCCGACTGTGCAAAGACTTTTAAAAAAATGTGTATAACATCACTGGTCCAAGTTTAAGCCAAGTAGAACTCCTTTACATAATATCATTATTTCTGATTTGGCGAGATTAATTCCTGGTAGTACTTCTCTAAATTGCACTATATAATTTATTTAAACATTTTTATCTGCATATATTAGCATCTTTATACTAATATTATCTAAAATTATGCGCTTCAAGGAAATCATGCAAAAAAAAGTGGTGATAGTATGCAACCTGGTTTAAAGACTGATCCGGTTTCACGATAATTACACAATTTATTACCGTACCCAACAGCTGCCTTGTTGTCACGGTGTATTTTATCCATTAAATTAATAACTTTATGTTCTATCAAGTTGTTGCTTTGTTATAAAGTGTGTCGCACATTGTATATCATTTACCATAATTGTCAGTTCTCTAAAGTATTCCTTAACTATTACATCATGTAATTTTTTTGCTGTGTGATTTCCTTTGCAATAGTTCACAATTGGGTCTAACTTACGTTCAAGCGACTAATAATATTCCTTTTTTACACGGATTCTAGTATTCGATTTTTTCTTGATTGGCAAATGTTAACGGTAGATTTTGACTTTGAGCTTTGACTTAATTTTTTTGTTGTTTTTTTTTTTTGATACTTTTTTTTTACATAATTTTCATTTTACTTTCGGTAGTAGATTCGGTTTTTCTAAACAGTTTGTATATATAAATTTGGCAAAAATTTTACCAACAATATTAACAAATGAAGACAGTCGCGTTTCGTTTTTTCGAGTGAGCGTTTATACTTATGTACGTTCGCCATTCCCTTGTGCTGCTTAAAAAAGTGCAATTACTTTTATTTGGCCGAATTTTAATATTGACACGCCAATGTTTTAAAGTACTTTGCTTGCCCTTAAGTTCTTTTGTATATACATATGTATTTGTCATTCTGTCAACAATATGATCAATATGGTCATTCTGTCTTATTTTAATTACTATGTACATCACTTTAAATCCGATTTTACTTATTTTATCATCTTATGTAATCATCTCATCTCACACATAATTTCGCTATTTTCAATTTACTTAAGTCGAAAGCCGAGCCATTTACATGTTTCGGAAATACCGAGCCTATGGTTATATGCAACGGAGCCCAATTTCAAGTTACACGAAACGTAGCCTAAGAAAATTTCTTGTAGTCGCTTACTTTTGAGCACTTAAAGTCACCTTGAAACTTTAAATAATCTTACTTTTTTAATAGAATTTAATTGACACCGCTATGTCTTTGATACATATATGTATTAAGGCACTTGGCAGGCATTGGTGCCTTATTTTTTTAATTAATGCGCAAGTGATATGATGAAATAAATAATCACAGCATCAACAAGGGACATTTGTAAGCCCAGTGTTCGAGTCTTCATCCTAAACATTAACAAGAAGGGTTAAGTAAGCAGCCCTGACCGTGCTGCCGACAAGGACACAAGAACACAGAGCCTCATAAATGTTTTATGCTTCACAAAAAGAGTTTATTTTTGTTGAAGAAATGCTTAATTTAAACAGATTTTTGCATTTTAATAAAATTTGTTAGATTAAGTAGCAGCAATATAATGACTTTGAACCCCAGACGGTAACTTACTTATTGAGTTACAATAAGGCGCCACATTTAATTAAATATAAGAAAATAGATATTGGTTAATAGATATATTTTTCTCTTAAAGAATGTAATATTTACTTTAATGCAACATCACATACATACATATACGCGTCCATACATAAGATCAAACACATACCCCTTCGTGTTGCTTGGCCTTGTTCGGGGGGAAAAGATAAAATCCCTATATCTATTATAAAATCAAGGTGTAAGTTTGTTTGTTTGTTTGTTTGTTACGCAATCACGCCTAAACGGCTGGACCGATTTTCATGAAATTTGAAATGTAAATACTTTAAAGCCTTGGGTGTGCGATAGGCTATACGGTTTTGGAAAAAGGGGAGGTTCCACGCCCACAGCACTTCAAATATAACTGTACTTCTACTGCAAATAAATAACTTTTTAAACTGGTGCATATGTTGCACCGATTTTTTCAAAATTTTGTACACATTTATAAGGCCTCTAACGGAAGAAAATTTAAGGGCAAAAAAGGAGGCGGGACCACGCCCCCTAAAACAAAAATTTTATGATAGGCACTTATTCCGGACCGATTTTTCTGAAATTAGTTCACATATAAACGGCTTCTAAAGTTAAAATTTTGGAGGTAAAAAAGTGGGCAGTGCCACGCCCACAAAAATTTAACTTTTTTTGCTGGTACTTTTATTGCACCGATTTTTTTTTTCATAATAATAAAGTTAACTTTATTATGAGAACTTAAATTTTAGTCTGGTACTGACTGGACTAGTATTAATAACTTAGTTAAACTTAAGCGAAGATTCAATAATAAAATATATGATAAAAAAAAGAATTTTTTTTAACTTCGCACACATATAGAAGGCCTCTAATTCTGAAATTCTAAAGGACACAAGGTAGGGGTTGTTGCGCCCACAAAAATTTTAGTCTTCATGCTGGTTTTTCTATTGTTGCAATTTTTATGAATCTCAAAAATTGACCAATAATTTTTATTTTCGGTACAATAATTGGTGGCACAAAGATGGACAAACGTGCAAAGCTATGTGAAGATAGAGCAATATTTGAGCAAGCTATAGCCTAAAACGCTTAATCCGGGAGGACATTTGTATGGGAGCTAGGTCAAAAAATTAAGCGATCATAACCACAAACAACATGCTTTTGTCCTATGCCAAAAAACATATCTGTTTCAAATTTCATCGAAATATCTGCAAAAATGCGGTCTCTACTCTGTTTAAAAGAATACATTAACTCCAAGCCGGACTGACGGACTGACATGTTTTAATCGACTCAGGTCGTGATCTTAAACTCGTTGTGTGCGGACGTGTTACGCGAGTGTTAATAAGAGCGAATATTTGTAATAGGTGTCACACAATTTTTATTATATACATACATATTGTATACATAAGTGAAAAAAAAAATAAAACAAACTTAATAAAAAGAAGCAAACGGTAAATGAGTTACAGTAATCGTCGTGACAGTGGGCCTAATAGCAGAAATGCTTATATTGTGTTAAGCTCAACAAGCGTGAGCAATAAAAACATTAGAGACCCTGAATACAATAAAAACTATTTGAGTGACAAACCAAAAATAAATACAAACAATTTAAGTGCAAGTGCACCAAATTTAAATAAGTGTTTTGAACAAGGGACAAATTTAGCCCAATGTGTTTTTAAGAATTATAAAAAAAATACCGAGGTACCATCCTCATCGCGGTCTTCTTTATTGAATTTAGAAATTGAACCTACAGTTGCTAAAGACGGTCACAGTCCATTTTCTTCACAAGCTCCAAAGGTCCGGGCAGGAATGGACCGTTATATAACAGTTCTTAAGAGGGGAAGAAGCCCCAAATCGGCAGAGGTTACAAACGCAGCAAAAATTTTGAAAGATGAAGAAAAGCCGACCTCATCGCAAAATCGTTTTGCCATTTTGCAGGAGGAAAATGATGCCCCATTACCCGAAAGAAAGTCATTTAAGCCTCCCCCAATATATTTGAGAGAGAAAAACTCAAATGACCTCATAAAGTTTTTAGTTGAGTTAATAGGCGAAAACAACTTTTATGTTTCGAACATAAAGCGTGGTAGCATTTTTGAAACTAAAATTCAAGTGAATCACGAAAACGCTTACCGCACTACGGTTTCCGAACTTGAAAAACATAAAAAAAGCTTCTACACCTACCAACTTAAGAACGCAAAAGGTCTACAGGTTGTTATTAAAGGTATTGATTCAAATGTTGACCCAGAGGAGATTAAGGCCAGTTTGTGCAGCATAGGCTTTAAAGCCAAGTTTGTATCAAACATTAGAAACAGAGAAAGGTATCCCCAACCAATGTTCCGAGTGGAGCTTGAGCCTGTTGATGTAAATTTAAAAAAGAATGAGACTCACCCTATTTATGACCTAAAATATATTTTGCACCGTAGAGTTGTAGTTGAAGCGCCACATAAGCGATCTGGGCCCGTACAGTGCTTAAACTGCCAGGAATATGGTCACACCAAGGCTTATTGCAAGTTGCCTTCTGTTTGTGTTGTGTGTGGTGACCTGCATGCTACGACTAAGTGCGAAAAGCCAAAAGATGATCCTCGGGTAAAGAAATGCAGCAATTGCGGAGGAAACCACACGGCCAACTATAGAGGTTGTCCCGTTTTTGATTCAGTTAATCGCTTATATAAGCCGAAAGTAGTTCCTGCCCCTCCCCAGCCTTTAAATATACCAACTACAAACATGCATCCATTAGCACAACCAACTACAAGTCAAGTTTCCTATGCCAACGCATTTAAGTCTAACCAGCCCAATGCACGTAAGCCTACCCAGCCTACAACACAACAAGAGATGCCAACAAATGAACCAACCTAGTTCAGTTTTAGCCGCCTCGAAGCTGTAATTGACAATATGGTTAAACAATTTACGCAGTTCATGGCGCAAATGGCTGGCATGATACAAGAAATGCAAAAAATGCAGTCTGCTCTTCTGCAGGCTATGCTTAAAAGACCATGAACTGCCTCAGGGATTGTTTCTGGAACGCTAACGGCGTCCGTCAACACAAAAACGAACTCGAATATTTTTTATTAAATCAAAAAATTGATGTCATGTTGATTTCTGAGACGCATATGACATCTAGAAGTAATTTCAAAATTAGAGGCTATTCTTTTTACGATTCAAAGGATCCCAGAGATAGATCATGTGGTGGCTCGGCTTTAATAATAAAATCGAGAATCAAATATAAATGGATGGGTGGTCTCTCTGAATGTTATATACAAGCAACAAACATTTGCGTTGATGAATTTTTCCATGGCTTAGTTATTTCGTCACTGCATTGTCCACCCAGGTTCTCCATAACAAAGGATCAGTTCAACAGTTTTTACAAATCCTTAGGTCCCCGCTTCATAGCTGCTGGAGACTATAACGCTAAGCATACGTACTGGGGCTCTCACCTAATAATTCCTAGGGGTCGTGTTTTGTTTGATTCCGTATCTGAAATGGGTCTTAACGTTATTTCATCTGGACAACCGACGTATTGGCTAACTAATCACAATTAAATTCCAGAAGTTATTGGTTTTGGCGTAACAAAAGGTATATCCCCGCAACTTACCGAAGCTCAAGCCTCGTTGGATCTATCTTCAGACCACTCTTCCACTATAATCACTATTTTTAGTCCTCATCAATTACCAACAAGTGATATTTTTTCATTTAAAAGAGTTAATTGGTTAAAATACAAAAAATTTGTCAGCACCCACTGCTCGGAAAACCAACCGCTAAAAACTCCCGAAGACATCGATGATTGTCTGAGCAGCCTTAATAAGAACATAAAAAAAGCCGTTGATTATGCTTCTTCCTACTATCGTCAGACAAAATACAACAAAATTTTTTCAGCCGATATGCAACAGCTTTTATCTGAAAAAAGAAGACCCCGAAGAGAATGGCAAAAGCACAGATGACCCCAACTTAAAGCCAAGTTGAAGGAATGTACAAACCAACTGAAAAATTTGCTAGAAGTTCACCGATTGGCATCTCTTAAGGAACACCTTGAAGGTCTAGACTCGACTTCTCAGACTAATTATTCACTATGGCAATCAGCCAAATATCTTAAAGGCCCGTTGTCGCGAAACCACTACTACGTAAACTGAGAGGATCCTGGGCAAGAAGTGATGAAGAAAAATGTGATCTGCTCGCAAGTCATTTAACAAATGTCTTCACTCCAAATACATGCACTGACATGAGTAAATTGCCGCCTGTTGTTGCTAGATGTCCTATGGAAATGCGTTTTCAGTTGTCAGATGTCGTAGAGGCTATCAATAATTTAAATGCTAAAAAAGTTCCTGGCTGTGATGAAATCAGCAACAAAATGCTTTTGGAGCTGCCTTGCACAGCAAAAAGAATAATTCCTTTTATTTTTAACGCCATATTATGGCTCAAACATTTCCCGCCAGTATGGAAAGTTGCCTTGGTAAAGATGATTCCTAAGCCGGGAAAAGATCCTTCGAAGGTGGAGTCTTACAGGCCTATAAGTCTGTTACCATCTATGTCCAAATTGTTTGAGAAATTGCCTAAAAACAAGCTGACTCCGATCCTGAGTGAAAACAACTACATTCCAGATCATCAATTTGGATTTAGAAATCAACACAGTACCATCGAACAAACCCACAGATTGGTACAGGTTATAAGAAAGGCCTTTGAGGAAAAGAAATACTGCTCCGCGCTATTTATAGATGTCTCTTAACCGTTCGACAAAGTATGGCATGAAGGCCTGTTAAACAAATTAAAGCTCAACCTTCCATCTAATATTTTTAACCTAATAGAAAAATACATAACCGGCCGACAATTTATGATTAAAGAGGTAAACCAAACAAGTTCTTCTCAACCAATAGGGGCTGGTGTACCTCAAAGGAGTATACTAGGTCCAATTCTGTACTTGCTATACACAGCAGATATGCCCACAAACAACCTTACTCGTACGTCGACATTTGCTGTTGATACCGCCTTTCTCAGTATTCAAAAAGACCCTAAAAAAGCCTCAAAACAACTTCAACATCACGTAACCCAAGTAGAAAAATGGGCAAAGTTGTGGGGAATAAAAATAAATGAACAAAAATGCACCCACGTTACTTTTACGTTACGCAAGGAAACGTGCCCCCCAATTCTTATTAACAACCATACGGTGCCTCAACGAATTGAGACGAAATATCTTGGCATTCACCTGGATCACCGCCTCACATAGATGCCAAGTTGACACAGATGAAACTTAAAACGGCCCAAATCCACTGGCTAATCGGTAGAAACTCTGTGCTACGTCTTGATTGCAAACTTTTACTTTACAAATCAGTTTTGAAACCAATTTGGTGCTACGGGATACAATTATGGGGCACTGCTTCCGCCTCCAACATTGAAAAAATTCAACGCCGTCAAAATAAAATCCTAAGAATGATAACTAGTGCTCCTTGGTACGTTAAAAACAGCAACATCCACAAAGATCTACAAGTTCCACTAGTTAAATGCGCAATCCTGAACTATGTGGACAAGTATTTAAACAAGCTGGAAGCACATCCAAATCCGCTCGCTCGAAACATTTTGCAACATAATGGACACACTCGTCTGAAAAGAAGGGATACTATTGCACTTTGATGAAACTACTGAATTAATTAATTTTATTATGAGAACTTAAATTTTAGTCTGGCACTGGCTGGTCTAATAAAAAATAAATAGTTTTAAGATTTGAATACTTATTGTTAGTTCGCCAAAGGCAAAGATCCAATAATAAAAATATGAAAAAAAAAGGAAGTGATTCTGTACCGATCCGTATAATTAGAGGTAGGTCTGAGACCTTTACTTTTGTAGGGTATAAATATTTGTACAAATACATAATCAAATTTGGGTATAACAATATAAGAGAACTTTAAACTCCTTTTAAAAAACACTTGAAATGTAATTATACTATAAATTAAGAACGATTGATATATACAGGGTGTCCCCCGGCAAGGTATACTAATTTATTTTACCGCCATTTTGGTAAACGTTAGTCTTGACAGTTCGTACTTTGTAGTCGTGAAGTAGAGACATGGCAAATTTATTACAAAAAAATATTCAGTAACCCAACGTGTCTTAACCAATAATACATGACAACCCCGGTTTTCATGAAAAAATAATAATGAGTGCCGAGGCACATTTTCATTTGAGTGGATATGTCAATAACCAGAATAGTCGGTTCTGGGTAATAAAAACACCTCAAATTATCCATCAGCCACTTTTGCGTCCATTAAAAGTGGAAGTCTGGTGTGGAATTTGATCAGGAGGAATCATTGGAGCTTCCTTTTTTAAAACTGAAAACGGCGTAATGGGAAGCGATATCCTGATATGATTGAAAACTTTTTAATGCAACAACTGCATGCTTTGGGTTTAGCTAACATGTGGTATCAACAAGAAGGTGCTACATCGCATACAACTAGGATTACAATGGAACTTCTCCGAGATCTCTTTCCACAATAAGTTATTTCAAGAAATGTTGATGATAATTGGCATGATTTGACTGCTCCGGATATCTGGGCAGCAAGGTTTATGCATATAAGCCACCTTTCCGGCGGACACCCTGTGTATGGAAATATTATTGGAGCAACAATACCAACAGGGTAATTCTAAGGGGAAGATATTTTTAAACTCCATATACCAAGTAATCCAAAAGGTTTGCCTTCCAATCCTTAACGCTTGCAGTTTTCAAACAAACTAGCCTTTTCTTTAACATTTAAATAATCCCAGGTTGCTGGTTTGCTGGATTTGCTGGTTTGCACTTGGAACTCCCACCCCTGCTTCTCTCATGGCATGTTGTATGTCGCCTGTTCTAGGGTACTAAGTGGATAAAATTTACACATTTTTGCAATAAATGAAAAATAGAGTTTTAGAGTACCTAACGACCCGTCATTTTTTTTATAAGCTACAAATTTAACTATTAATATCTGTATAGTAATTTAAAACTTAACAATCCAGATTTGTTTTGTTAGGTTTTGTTTGCATAATTTCACACAATATTGTTTATGGGTTTAATGTTTATGTAAAAGTTTTATTAACAACACTAAAGGGTATTTCGTATAAAAATTCACATACTAAAAGCATAGACAGCTCATCAAAACGATTAAAATTTCGAGTTGAATCGAATGCCGTAATTTTCCTCCAGTTTTATATGCACTTTTTTAAGTTAAAAATTTGCTTCCAAACTTTACCTTTTATGATTATTCCCGCGCAACGCCGGGTAGGGTAAGCTAGTATTATCATACCTTTTTAAACTATAGACGTGTCTCACAATTTTTGTCCATTTTACAACTCATGTTATCGTCGTATGCGTCTTCTAATTATAAATATGAATAAACGATGCTGTATTTTTTATGTTGATAATTTTTATACAAAAATGTGTTTTATTTTTCCGATTGTTTTTTAGATGTTTTAAATATGTTGTGTTTATTTCAGACCTGCAAATGTTTCACTTGTGAAATAATATTGATAAAATCTTTTTAGTACGTGATGAACAACGCCACAAAATTATTTTATTTTTAAGAATAATATATTCTTAATTAAATTCAATATTAAAAATGAAATACTAAAAAATTTCATTTAAAATTGCTTATTATTTAATATTTATAACAAATTCACTTTAAATTAAAACTCCCACTCCCGGTTTGGTATAATGCTTTCAAATAACATGAATGCCAACTTTAGTTGAAGAAGAACATATAAAAGTAAAAAGCTTTAAAGTCTATTTATATTTTAAATATTATCAACAAGGCACATTCAACCTAGTAAACCTAAGGCGAATTAAAAAAATTCGCCCTCTGCATTTCCTTTTTGTGTTTGAACGGTAGAATGTCAGAAAAATTTAAAATTTTATATAAAATTAAATTTTTATAACGTGAAAATGTCAAATTAATTTGAATCGGCTGGGTTCCTAATATTACCTGATTTTTTTTTTTAATAGTAACCAGCACTCAGGGGATGGCCCCTACACATGCATTGCATTGTGTTGGTATCAGGAAAATAGGTTATGGGAAGGAGGATAAAGGGAGTAGTGTTTGTGGACATTTGATTTATATTTCTCGATATTCATTGTGGCAGGAAAGAAATCAGTAGGAAGTTCATTCCACATACGAACCGTGCGGCCGAAGAAGGAATTCTCCCTGTAATGAGTGGTGCGATTCACTGGCCAGTCGACTACGTATGGGTGTGCTCTTCTAGAAAAACGTGTATCACGCAAAAAGTTTCGGGTCTCGGGAACAAGTTCCCTGATTTCCTCAGAGCACATTCCTTTATAGTATCGATAGAACAGCGAAACACACCCCACATCACGACGGTGTTCCAGTGAGTCAAGACGGTTAGATACCACAACGTCGCCGATGAGTATCTTCGCTCGTTCTTGTACGCGGTCAAGTAGCCCCAAAATAGACCTTGGGGCACCAGCCCAAACATGGGAGTTATATTCCATTTTTGGTCGGATATAGGTGGTATAAATATTGAGAAGATCAGATGGTGTAAAGTAATTCCTACACCGTTTAAGAAAACCAAGACATTTCGATGCTTCTTTCGACACAAGAAAAATGTGTTCCGTCCAGCGGACATCGCACTGGATTCTCATGCCCAGAACATCAAGAGTCTCTGTCCTCTCAATAATTATATCATCCATTAATGATTGAATATGCCTTGTATTATCAAATTGAAACAAATTCTTTAAACGTGGTAAGAATTCTTAGTTTTTTTACTTTTTTATGATCGAAAAATATTTATGTAGGCTTGCGTTTCTAAAAAATTTTCTCAGAGTGAATTGACTACATTAAACTGACATTTTGCATTTGACATACAATAAAGTAACAATACAATAAATTTCTCTATTCGGAAGTGAATTTACTAAAATCGTATTTTTTTTAAACGATAAGCCATACGACATAGCTTGTGAATCGGAACATTATTAAACAAAACATTTAACTTTCATTTACTAATTGAATTACAATAACCATATAGTTCACACCACCTCATAAAAATTTTATTTTAAACTGAATATTGACCATAATTTTAATTCGTAAATACTAACGGTACGTAAATTTTATTTTATTATTTGCTAAAATTCAATAAATGAAAACTTTGCAAAACAAAGTAACATATCTATTTATTTTTTTTTTTTAATTAAAAAAAATTACTAAAAAATATAATTTAGTTTCTATTTTTCACACAATTTCGATAGATACTATTTTAAAATTTACGACAACATTTTTAAGAAAAATTACAAAAAGAACAGGGGATAAATTACGACATTTTATTTTGGTTTACCAATGACTTTCTTTTTTTGCCCATTTAAGATACCCTTAATAGCAACGATTTTAAATTTTGGTGATAAAGCTGCGTATTTAAGATAAATTATGTAAATTTAACTATTTAACTGTTGTTGTTCCATTCATCGTCGTGCAGCCCAAACGGGTTAAGCTAGGGGCTTTAAATTGGATTTTTTGTAACTAAAAAAAATAAGTTTAATAATTAAACTAAAAATGTGAGGATAACGACAACGCCGATCACAAAATAGTAGCTTATTAGAAAACTTTTTTAATATTTCTTAAAATTTATTTTCAATTTTAATTTCCAAAACCCTAAGATCTTATAAATCTCAATATAAAAAAGATCTTTTTAATATCTTTCATACAAAAATGTTATTACTACTCAGAGCTACAAGGCTGCCCCTGTTGTTGAAAATTAATAACATGGACTCCTTTGCAATACAAATATGCATTTTCCGTTTATTAAACAAAAATTTAATCAATCGGAAACTTAAAAAAAATTATACGTTAAAATAACTTAAAAATGCTCATATAACAAAAGGGGTGATTGTTTTACTACATACGTATTTAGGGTTCGAAAATATACAGATAACATCAGTTTATTAATAATAACATTACTATTTATTTATACATTCCTTTTATTCGAGCCAATCTTTTGATATTTAAAATTACTGTTGTTATATCTGTTAGAAAATTATAAAATTTCGTTTTTTCGATTTTTTACAAACTTTCAAATATTAAAAACTTTTTGATTTTGTCAGAAACAAAAAAAAATTTATTTGTTTTTGATTTTAATAATCAAAAAACTGCTAAATATTAAAAAAAAATTTTGCTTACAAGGGTAAACGGGTTTCTTAAACTTTTTAGGTATTTTTTATAACAAAATTTGACAATTTAATTGAAAATTATGACATATTTTGTCGGGCAGTCCTTAAGAAACGCAATGTTTGCTAAAGTCAGGCAACTTCAAATTATTGTTGAGAAAACAGACAGACAAAAGAGCTTATATGAATTTAAATACGTGAAGTTTTAAGATCGTGTAACAAATACAAAAAACGTTTGCCACTTTCTATTTGTAATCTTTTTTAAATAAATAAAAATTTTTCAATTTTTGCTAAAAAAAATTGTTATTGTTTTTTGTTGTGGGCCAAATATTTTTTGAACCGTTGACAACTTAAAAAAATAGTATAAACATATTTTAAATATAATTTTAGTCTTTTCTTTAATAAAGTCGGATAACTTCTTCCCGGGCGTTGATACAATTAATCTCAAATCTTAGAGAAAAATTAAAAGAACCTTGTTAATAAATTATTTCAAAATTCCGGCTAAGCGATTTCCCAATTAAATACATAATTAACGATATTTAGGATACTTTATACTGTAATGATGTTTTAGCTAAACGAGACTTCCTTTTTTTTGTTAATGTTTATGAGGAACAGAAATATATACTTCGATAAGGAGGCAAAAATCTCCAGTTACTTTTACAATCAAAATAAAAAAAAAAGAAGAAAATTAAGTAATTTTTTGCCTTTCTAGAATAAAATTATATTATATTACAGATATAATTATGTAAGAGAGGGTCGTACATATAAAAAAAATAAATTATATTACATAAGTATGTATCTTAAAAGCAATGTAATATTTTATTAAAATTAGAGTACAGTTTTCTACCCTCTATTCAGTTTTAGAAACCAGGGCCAAGTAAAGTTAGAATCTAAATAAAAGTCTTTAGACAGTTTATAAACCAATATCCGGTTTATGTGTAACAATTTCAGTTTATTATACCCAAAAAAATTTTCGAGTGTACATTGCAGGTTAAATGTGTTTGTTGAAAATAGCCCCTCTAAATATACATATGTATGTATGACCATAACTGCATGTTTCGCATTGCATTGTTCATGAATATCTTATTTATATTTTCTACACAAATTTCATAGAATTGTCAGCAAGCAGTATTTCTTTCCTTTAAAATGAATTGCAAGAGAATCTACTAGGGAAGATGACGGAAAATAAGAAAAACAAAAAATAAGGCTAAACATTTGTTTGTTGTAGATGCAGGTACCTTTTGCCAACCCAACAAAATCTTTGTTATCATCCCTATTTTGATCATATAGACGTTTTGTTTTTTTATTTTAACATACATACATACATCCATACACATTAAATGTACTACATGCGTGTGTGTTAACAGCATAAAATACTCATAAAAAAAGTGAAACACATACAAATAATAAAATCTAAACAAATAAAAACCAACACATTAACAAATCCTACGTACTATAGTTTAAACGATCGAGGAATGTATCCCGTGAACTAATTCCACTTACAATATTTTAAAACTAAAACATTTTTTTACAATATGTATCGGGCTATACAATAAAATTATTGCAAGATGAAGATAAAAAAATAAGCTGTTATAAACTAGTTGTTTTACGATTTATTCAACTTAGCAAATAAAAAACTTGAAAGTTATCAACTCAGAAACCTTTTTTTGGCACTAATGTCCAATTATTGGTATATTAAAAACAGCAACATCCACAAGAATCTACAAGTTCCACTAGTTAAATGCGCAATGCTGAACTATGTGGACAAGTATTTAAATAAGTTGAAAACTAACCCAAATCAGCTCGCTCGAAACATCTTGGCACATAGTGAACACACCCATCTGAAAACGAGGAATACTATTGCGCTTAGATAAGGTTAATTAATTCTATTATGAGAACTTGAATTTTAGTCTGGCACTGGCTGGACTAATATTAAATACTCAGTTTTAACCTACATATGCATATGTGAAGGGTATAATAAAAAAATCACTTCAGTACAGTTTCCAAAGGAATAATTTTTGTTTCTATACCCTTCACATACGTGATAAAGCTATGCTTTAATCGCTTCAGGAAATGTTTTTGTGTCGAATAGTATAATTGAAGGTCTCAGATCTTTACTTTTGGGAGGTAGAAATATTCGCACAAAAGCATAATAAAATTCGGGTATAACAATATAAAAGAACTTTGAACTCCTTTTGAAAAATATTTGAAAAGCAATTATATTATAAATAAAGAACTATTGATATGTACAGGGTGTCCGCCGGCAAGGTATACTAATTTGTTTTGTCAAACATAAGTCTTGACTGTTCATATCTTGCAGTCGTGAAGTATAGACGTGGCAAATTTATTATGAACAAATATTCGGTAAACCAACATGTTTTATTGTTAAAACACGACAACCCCCATTGTCATGAAAAAATCATAATAAGTGACGAGGCGCACTTTCCTTTGAATGGATATGTGAATAAACAGAATAGTCGGTTCTGGGCATGGCAGGCAAAACCCTCAAATTATTCATCATCCATTAAAAGCGACAGTCTGGAATTTAGTCAGGAGGAATCATTTGACCTCACTTTTTTAGGACTAAAAACGACGTAACGGTAAGTCAATGGGAAGCGATATCGTGAAATTATTGAAAACTTTTTAATGCCACAACTGCATGCTTTAGGCTTGGTTACCATGTGGATTAAAATAGAATTGCTGCGAGTCCTCTTTCCACAACAAGTTAATTCAAGAAATGGTTATGATGATTGGGCTGAATTGACTGCTCCAGACTTCCTTTTATGGGGATATCTGAAAAGCAAGGTTAATGCATACAAACCAGAAACGATGGAGCAACTCAAACAAAATATTCGTGATAAAATTTATAAAATACCGCGTGAAATGAGTGAGAATGTAATGAAAAATGTGCTCAGAAGGTCTCGCATTTGTAAGGCTAACAGAGGCGGACATTTATCTTATATTGTATTTCATACACAATTTCCGACATTATATATAAGATCCATTCTCTTTTATTTAATCAAAAATTATAAACAAACAAAGTAGTAGTATATCTTGCCGGCGGACACCCTGGCAATATTATTGAAGCAACAATACTAACTGGGTAAACCGCAGGGGAAGATATTTTTAAAACCATTATACCAAGTAATCCAAAAGTTTGGCCGTCTAATTCTTAACGTTGCAGTAATTCCAGGGTCAAACTCTCCAGATTGCTGGTTTGCACCCGGAAACCCCCCTGCTTTTCTCATTGACAGTTGTATGTCTCCTGTTTTAGGGTACCCAGTGGACAAAATTTACACATTATTGCACCAAATCGAAAAAATTCCCAACAGAGTGTATAATAGCGTTTTATCAAGTAGCTAACCACCCGTTATTATACCCTTCACATAGTGATAAGGGTATATATCAGTTTGTCATTCCGTTTGTAATTTCTTTATTATCCATTTGCGACCCCATAAGGTATGTATATATATTCTAAATCCTTATGGATAGGGAAGTCGATTTAGCCATGCCCATCTGTCCCTTTTATTGCTGAAACCCCTCGATGTTGCATAGACTCGTAAGTGGTATCAAACTATCAGAAATATCCGCGAAAAATTCGCTCTTGCAATTCAGCAAAATCGCCCGATAACTTACCGAGATATAAGCAAAAAACCATGACTACCACTGTTTATTTCTCTTAAATTTTCACATAAAAACCTCTGCAACTGCCCCGGAGTTCCCCTGTACCATGTGCAATGTAAGACCGATTCCCAATAATTTTTCCCCACGAACATTTTTTTGAAACATACTTATACCTAATCTTCGCCCCTAGCATACATGCCATACAAAATTAATTTTTTAAAATAGCTCCCACAGCTTCCAGGGTTCTCCTACAATGGTAAAATCTAAGACCGACCCCAATTAACGTGACCTCCCAAACATTTCTCTGCAACATACTTATATTCTTTCTCCAGCCCTCAGCATGGCGACCCTACAAAATTTAAAAAATGGGGTAAAAGCCTCGACAAATTCTCGGGAGTCGCCCCTAGAGGAATAAAATGCATCACAGACCCCCATTAGAGTTTCCTCCCAAACGTATTCGTAGAGTATACTTACCCCCTATTTCCTTCACCTAAGGAGGTTGCCACACAATATTTACAAAAATAATGGAAAAAGGCCCATAACTTCCCCAGAGTCGGCCTTAGAAAAGTAAAGTGAACAACCGACCCCCTTTAGTTTCTACTTGCAAACATATTCCTACAACATACATAGTTACCTCCTGTCTCCACGCCATAAGAAGGTTGTCATACAAAATTTAAAAAATAATACGGTAAAACGCCTAAAAGTACCCTGGAGTCGCCCCCATTAGTTTTTCCTGTCAAATATATTCCTAGAACATAATAACCCCTATCTCCGTCACCTCTTGCGGTTGCCATACAAAATTTACATAAATGATGTAAGAATGATCAAAACTTCCTCAGAGCAGGCCCTAGAGAAATAAAGTGTACGACCGACCCCCATTAGTGCCTCTCCCAAACATATTCCTTGCATACTTACTCCCTATCTCCAAGCCCTAAGCGGTTGCCATACAAACATAAAAAAATACTGTAAAAACCTCTACAACTTCCCCGAAGTCACCCCTAGTGAAAAAAAAATGTATCACTAACCCCAATTTATTTTCCCTTCCACATATATTTCTATCACCTAAGGGGGCTGCCATACAAAATTTTTAAAAATTAGAAGAAAAGTCACTTTGAAAAAAATTAGGGTCAAAAGCCCCTGCTGCTGTCCTAATAACCCTAAGAAGGTTAAAATATGACACCGTCCCTTACTTAAAAATTAGAAATATTTAATAAATAAAAAACGGATTAAAATAAAAAAAGTTCGGGGTCTCGAAAGTTCAATGTGGAGGGTATCTAAGATTCGGCACAGCGACTGTTTGCGACTTTAAAAGAGCCTGATTAGTACAGCAATTTCAATGTACATACAATTAATGTGACTAAATATTAAATAAAAATAATAAACATGTACATACTACATACATACATATGTATGTATGTATGTCAGACCTTTTCGGATAGGCTAAAAATTTGTACTATTTGCCAACAGTTTTTTTCTTACTTTATACAATATAAAACACATGAAGAAATTTTGAATTAACTTTATTTTTTTTTAGGCAACAAAAAAACTAAAAAATATTAAAATTCAAGTCAAATCTAT
Source organism: Melanophora roralis (assembly GCA_963583895.1). Lineage (NCBI taxonomy): Eukaryota > Metazoa > Arthropoda > Insecta > Diptera > Rhinophoridae > Melanophora > Melanophora roralis. The sequence continues at coordinate 8,393,328 of OY757192.1, forward strand.
AGGTTTCAAATCATACGTATGTACAAACAAACACACACCGACACATTTTGCGGCATTGATAAATCCCGAATTATTCTCTAAAATATAAATATATAGCTTGAACTACACTAAAGAAAATACTTGTTTAATAATATTGCTGAAAATAAACTTTTCATGCACTTTTAAAGAGTTTTATGTTTATATACATATATATTTTTTATACACATATATGTATGTATCTATGTATGTATATTTTATAGATATATTTTTTTTTTATTAAAAAGATGAGAGATATTTCTGTACTTGTGTTTTTATACCCTTCACATAAGTAATAATGGTATATATCAGTTTGTCATTTCGTTTGTAGTTTCTTTATTATACACTAGCACGTGACCCGCTACTTCGTAAGCGCAGTTTTAGAAATTTATTAAGTGAAGGTGATGTTTTGTACCTTTATTTTTTAAACTATTAACTGCAAAACGCAATTTAAAGGAAGTTTTTACCTTTATTGGTTAAGAAATTACAAAAAGTACCTAAAAAGTACCAAAATGTAATTTGTACCCTTTCTTCTATCCACTAGGGTCTTAAGTTTTTAAAAAGTATAAAAAATATTCATATTTTGTCAAGACTTGTCCAAAGCAGTTTGAATTATGTTTCTATCTTTATTGGTTCAGATGCTACAAAAAGTACGTAAAAAGTACCACTTTACAAATTTGTA